>JAAGEH010000005.1:16252157-16361718 GCA_011751065.1 Lasiurus cinereus | reverse complement strand
TCAACAAGTGAATCTAAAAATTAAGTGAATTAAAAATCTGATCAACAGAATAAACTGGTGAATATAATAGAATCAGGAGCACAGAAAGGGAGTAGACTGATAATTCTCAGGAGGACAAAAATCATAAAGCATCAAACAGACTGAAATTATAGCAGAAAGATTAAAGTTAGGTGAGGTAAATAAGTGATCAATCAAAGGACTTGTATGCATGCTTATAAACATAACCAATGATCACAGACACTGGGGGGTCGGGGTACGCCTGGGAGGGAGGGGGGGCAATGGGGAGATATGTATAAAAAATTAATAAAAATTAATTTTTTAAAAAAAGTATAACAATGGATAAGGCAAGGGATTTTGACTAATAGCCTTTACTCTAATGTGTCCACTATGCATAAAACAGCTACTTTTTAAAAAATATTTGGAATAAAACCTCAAGTGTTATTTATGCTTAGCTCAGTATTTACCCTACAATAACATATGCTTCATCTTTTTTATTAGAAAGGGATTTACCTTTAAATTCCCTGTCAGTAATAGATCTTTATCTGAAATCTAAATTTTCTTATATCACCTTTCCCCTCAAAAAATATATATATATATATATCTTACAAAGTATTGAAACCAGACCATCTGACTTTTTTCCTGTTCTTTTGTGAAAAGAATACTTTTGCTCTGACTTAATGTCTTAGAGATCGTCTCACCCCCAAATCATTGGCTGTTATCCAGACAAGTTTCTTGAAACGTTGTATGATTTCAGGGTGTAAATGCTCTTCTTGTCTGGAGGGAAATTTCATGGTCAAGAATCAGATAGTTCTTAATTCTCTCTGGGAAGACAGGCTTCTCTCCAAGTCTGTTTCAGTTCTTACCTTTATCTTCTATTGCAAACACACATATACACATAAATCCTGGAACATACCATTCTTCCCCCAGGACGTTGACAAGAGAGTTGGATTGCCTAGCACAGTGACAAATAAGTAGATCAAGTACTATGGTAATGATATGCATAGTGCCCAAATCAGCCAATGATGATTTATTTTGCCTGAAGTTGGATATGCTAATTTCCACAAGTTGAATTTTCAATAGTAAAAATGTTATGAAATATCTTGAAAAAGTCAACTCAGTTGTGTACATTTTATGCATCTAAAACTAGAATGTGCTTACATTACTGACATGGTACTTATCATGAATTTCATAGGATTAGGAGCTTAGAGCACATTTGAAGAAACCAGGATTTTGTCCCTAATCCTGTTAGTGAACAGCATGTCCTTCATGTTTAAATTGATGTCATATATGCAGCAGTAACATAATCCTCCATAGGTGAGGAAAGTGCTAGAAATTCTTCACCACCCCCAGACAACATTCTCCAGACCTCAGAGCAAATGGAAAGAGCTGTGGAGTCCATTTGAACCCCAACTCTAATAGGTAAGTAGCCTTGGGAAAATTGAAGGGCTAGAGATTTTTACCTTACTATCTATAAATTTATCATAAAAACAGAAAATTTACAAAGCCATATTGCAAACAATGGAGATAACATATATATTCTAACATAGTGCCATTTTATAAATATAATAATCTTTTGTCCTCTATTTTCATCCAGTCTGTTATGCTCTCTTAACCTTTCAATTTATTTTAAGAGAAGAACTTCGGAGAAGTTGTAGTTTTCTATTATAGAATTCTGTGAAATGTATGTATTTCATGTAATAACAAACTGCTTCCTGGAAGATAGACGTGTCTCTTTGCAATGGATTGTGCCATCTGGCCATCAGCCGGTCAGTGAGCAAGGTAGAGAAAAAACAATGGGCTCTTCATAGCCAGAAAATGATGTACATGCCTTTATGTTCTGATCCTCCTGTCTATACAATTGTGCACAACAAGTAAGACAAGGAGTAAATTGATCTTAATTCATCTCTCTAAACTATAAAGTGTGTGCTCTTCTGCTGAACTTAAATCCTGTATTTCCTCCTGAATAAGATCTTATTTTGAACTTCAGGATAGCATCTCTCCTGTGGTTGATTCTTCTGTATGTGTTCTGATTATTTGCTATGCCAGTGGTGAGAGTTAAAAGTTTTTGGCATGGGAAGTTTAATTATTGTTTAATGGATAAGGAATTTCAGTTTTGCAAGATGAAAAAAAGTCTGAAGATGGTTAGATGATTCTACCATATTGTGAATGTACTTAATGCTACTGTATTGTATACTTAACATGGATAAAATTGTAAATTTTATTTTATCTTTTTGCCAATTGAAAAAAATTTATTCTATAAATTTTGTTATACATACTTAAGCATAATAGACAAACAACTTTCTGATTAGTAAAACCTGGTAAATAATACTCTTTTCCAAAAAAGGCCACTCCAATGTGGATTGGACTCCTATGTTCTTCTAAGACCATGGGTAGAAAATAGTCATGCACAAATTTTCTCCATCTCTCTATTGAATAGAATAAACATTGTTTTGCCCCTCAAACCATGAATCTGCTAACCACAAAAGTGCTTTGGATCTCTCTCTCTCTCTCTCTCTCTCTCTCTCTCTCTCTCTCTCTCTCTCCTGAATCATAAAGCAGTGATCTAAGATGGCAATGAAGTAGGTAGTTGTTATGTCACCTCCTTCTCCTTCTAGGACCAAACTGGATTTACAACTAAAATATAAACATGAATAACCAACAAAAGACCAGTTGAAGAGAAGTCTTATAACAAAGGATTTATAGAAGAAACCACATCAACACTAGTACAAAGAGTGGAGGTGTGAAAATGGCTAGCCATGGGTGCAGCAAAGAAGTGTAGGGTCTGAACCCCAAGCTGGGTGGCACAGTGCAGAACAACAGAGTTGGAAAGAGATGCCCACATAACATCTAGCTGTGAAAATCAGCAGGGATTCTGTCCACCAGGGAGAGACAGGAGTCTGTTAGTAACATGGGTGCCCTCTTGCAGGGCCAACAAACAGGTGAGGGAGAACAAAGTAGACTAGTCTTGTATAAGGAAAAACTGGGATTTTGGGCTCTAGGAGAGAGCTGAAGGTACGGCTTCCAGGATTCCTGAACTGAGTTATTTTCTCACATCACAGATACCATCTTTTATTAGTGGGGCATTCCCTTTCATATGGCATCAGCCTTGAGGAATGCAATGGCTCCAACCTCTGGATGCCCTATTGCCCACCCTGCAGAGCTTGAGCCAGACCTGCTGAGAAGTCTGCTGCCTGGCTAGGGGTATAGAGGTCTGGGCATACTCAGGGGGTGTCAGTGACTGAATTGTGTGGCTTTTGGAAGGCAGTTATTTCCCCTGCTTTCTTGTGAACCTGATATTCACTAGCCCTAATCTCTGGGCTCCCAATGGTCCCACCATACAAACTCTTGGTAATTCCACCTGCTGAGATCTGGGAAGAATCCAGGACAGACTAAGTTGTGTGGCTCTGTGGAGGAGGCCACTCCGTCTACCTACCTGTAAGGCTGATGGACATCCCCTCTTCACAGAGTTCCACGAGCCCTATCCTATTGACTCTCTGCCCTGCTGACATCCAGCTCCAAGTGGAATCTGAATTGTGGGGCTCTAAGACAGGGGACATTTTTTTCCTCACATGAATTATCAATGCAGAGCCCTCCTTTTACACAGCCAAATTTTGGTGTGTTTGGGTCTGATGACCTCTGCAGACCTCACCCTAATAAATCCCTGAAACTTTGCCAAGTCACATAGGTATTCAAGCACCCAGTGGGTGGCAGCTAGACTTAGTATACTTAGGGTCATTTGCTGAATGGCCTCCAACTCAGCACTGACACTGAATTTGAACCTGTACTGATATAGAGAGTACCACTTGCTCCTACCTGCTTACTTTACTACAAAACTCCTTTATGCAACTTAAACATTGTAAGATGATGTTTCAGTGACTGAGCTTAACAGGCAGCCAGCAGGCAGACACAGGTAAAGACAGATCTCAATGTATTTTGGGACTTTTGCTGACTTGCCCCTGGGCCAAGTTGGTAAAAGCCAGCCTTGGTGTACAACTTGATCCTTCCCAAGCACACTCAGGCCTGGCATAGACTGGATCAATTTGCAGTTCCAAACATGTTTCCTGAGGCAAGTCACAGGCAGTGTCTGACATTGGCCTCCACCGAAGTCCCTTCCAAGAGGTCCCAAACCCAGCACACTCAATGGTGAGCTTCAAATAACACCAGGCAGTATCACAAGTGGCAAACCTTAGAACAGATCTCAGCAGGCTTCAGACCTTACTCAGGTGAATTTCATTTCATATAGTCTGCACATGCACAGCAACTCATACACTCCTGTCAGGGTTGATCCTCATAGTCTGACAACAGGCATGAAAGGGCCAATGGCAATCAAGACTCAATTACAACAGGAGTGCCCACATAACCTGAAAGGCCCACACCAAGATACTTCATAATTAAAATGGTAAAGGCAAAAGACAAAGAGAGAATCTTAAAAGTAGCAAGAAAAAGACTGTAGTTACCTACAAAGGCATACCCATGAGACTGACAGATGATTTTCCAACAGCGACATTTAAAGCAAGAAAGAATTTGCATGAAATATTTAAAGTGATGAAAAGTAATGATGCATAACAAAGACTACTTTTCCCCGCAAGGCTATAATTTAAAATTGAAGGCGAAGTAAAGTGCTTCCCAGAAAAGAAAAATTGAAGGAGTTCATTTCCACCAAACCAGTATCACAAGAAATGTTAAAGGATCTTCTTTAAGAGAAAAAAAAAAAGATTAAAAAACATCAAACAAACAAAAAACAGAGGGACATAGTTAAAAAAAATAAAATGGCAATAAATACATACTTATCAAGATTCACTTTAAATGTAAATGGCTAAAATGCCCACTCAGAAGACACAGGGTAGCTAAAGGGATAAGAAAACTAGGCCCATATAAATGCTGTCTATAAGAGACCCAACCCAAAACAAAGCTTCACACAGACTAAAATTAAAGCAATGGAAAAGGTATTTCATGCAAATGGAAATAAACAAAAAGCTGGGCAGCTATATCTAATCTGATAAAATAGGTTTTAAAACAAAGTCTATAGTAAGGGACAAAGTTTGGATATTTTAATTCATTCAACCTTTCGCAATTTAGCTCCCAAACAATACTAGCATTTTTTTTTAACCCAAAATGTTTTATCTGGCTTCCACACCCATTATTAAAGTAGTTACTGCTAATAATCTTTTTCCTTTTGCTTCACATTCTTTGGTTTTCTTTCATTATGTGGCCCCTGGGACTTTGCGCTTGTGTTTGCCTCTGCCTGAAAATTATTTTGTGAGACACCTGCAAATCTGCCTCTTACTCATGCTTTAGCTTTCACCTAAATTCTTACTTTCTCAGAAAAGATGTCACTTCTCCATCTAATCTCAAATAGTTTCTGCTTTCCCAGTCTTCTATATTGTATTCTTTTGCCTTTATACATTACTTTTAATTATCTGAAACTTTTTGTTTGTTATATGAATTCCCTCTAAGCCCAGGGAATGAGTTATTGTAGCTGCTTTTTAAGGAATCTCATTTCCCCTATCTTTTCTAGAACATTCATTCTTCTGACCAAATCATTATGGGACTGCTACTTCCTGAGGTTTAGACATTACACTCACAAATTACCCAAGATAGGTTTTTTTTTTTTAAGTATATGATCTCATTGGCTCATTGAAGCTTCTATTTCACTAAGGTTTTATGAGAGTTGTTATAAAGACTGTTCTCCAAATTTCTATAGATATTCAGTAAATTTTTAAACAAATTTAAATGAGGAACTTTAAGCATTGCAGAATTTAAAAAACTAAGCCATATTTAGCTATGTCTTTATTAACATCGTTGTCAAGCTTTCTATCTATTGAGAGAGCAAATAATAAATCTAATCTTTAGCTCATATCCCATTTGCATTACTACTTATTTGCATAACTCATTCACTTTTAACTTCCCTGTGCCATTATGTTTCCTGAATCTAGAAAACCTATATAATACTAATACCAGAATGCATTTTGAGAGACTTGGGCAATGTTTTTATAATCTTTTACTAAAAGAGGAAAAATGGAATAGTTTTATTCCATGTGAGTCGCAAATTACTTGTATTATGTACAAGAAAAACTGCTGGCATGAACTTGGTCAAATGCTCTTTATCTATTTATGAATAAGAATTGCTGTTACTGTATTAGATATAGTTTATCTTCGAACCCAAACCCATGCCTAATTACCCTACATCGAAAGATAGGTGGGCACTGAACTAAGAGATGTGGAATCACAGGCAGCATACTCCCAATGTGATTTCCCTCAGCACCATAAGGTTGGTTTTGTTTTGTTTTTCTGATATTGTGGAGAACTTCATAATACATTTCTGCCACTGAGAGATCTGGTATGTAATTAATTACACAGTTCAAATATAATAATGATGGTTACTATTCAAATACATGAAGCTACATGGCATTAAAATTTACGTAACACTATTTACATAGAAATATGATGGGACCTATTACTGCTTTATTTTGAATATGAAATGTGCAGGTAGAATCAACCCCATTTGTGTGTGAAGGCAATATTTATTCCTGTATGCAACATTGCACAACCATTCAGTTGGAGCAATGCTTTTAATATTTAACACCTAATTTATAAAAATTATACAATGAAATAGATGAAATTCACAGTGGGCTAAGTTTTTGGTAAATAGTTTATATTTATTATGTATTATGGAGTTAACTTTTTTTTTTAATTTAGCCAGAACCATCTGGTAATCTCATTAATGAACACCAGATGGCACTGCATGGAATAGCATGGCTTTTTTCAATTGCCAAGGAAAGTTGGAAACATTTTTGGAGATGAACTGTTATGTTAGATATAATCTTGTCTAGTCCCTTATTTTGAAGTGAAAGTACCCAGACTCAGAAAGGTTATCACTATATCCTCAAGACCAAGTTAGAGATAACGGTCTGACCCTGCATTCAAACCCTGTGGGTTTTAAACACACTATCCTAGCTTTCCATGAGATTATGGTTTCATCACATAAAAAGAAAAAGCATAGCACAAGAATAATGCTCAAATTTTAAATGCTAGATGTGACACTAGGCAAGACATTTAGCCATTGCCATTTCACACTTCATTTTCTTTGTGGAAAAAAAGATTAAAATGCATCTATCTTATAGTTTTAAGTTGGTTAAATAAAAGCTCTATGAAATAGTACAAATAGTACACAATTTGCTGCATAACAAATACTCTAGACATATTGACCCCCTAGTAATTTTAAGGAACTATATGTAAATCATCATTTTTCTAATTCAAAAGTTTTTATTACATACTTAATTTTACTTTGCTCTGTTTGAACATGGACAACCTTTTGCTCTTTAGAGGCTCAAGGATCTGTAGACAAAGAGCAAAATGCAAGCACTCCAAATAATCATGCAGGCCAGTGACGTGCAAGAGGGATGTGTCTTTGAGCCTTGGTTGCAGCAGGCAAGGGGGCATTGTAAGTCTAATGGGTTCTCAGCGGGGCTATTGAACTTCTCAGAATTGGACTTTCAGATTCTTTACCATTTGAATCTTTTCAGTCCTCTTGCACCTCATCCAACCCATGCACTCTTACATTCTACAATATTACCACATGTTGCAACTTCTCCATTAGAGCTTTTGTTTGGATTTTGGTGTGTTATACATTCTGAGTTTAGTGTGCCAGTAATTAGCTCTGTGTCTTTAGATAGGTTACTTTTCCTATTATGGCTACAACTTATTTATGTGTAAAATGAAGGGCTCGACTAGTTATATGGTTTCTATTTGAAGTCCTATAGATCTATGGATTATTTTTCTTTTTAATCTTACCTGACATATTCCTGTACATACCTGTATTCACAAGTCTGGTATACTTGTTTCACCTGATGGGTCTCTTAGCCCTTAAATAGCTGTATCATTTTTCTTATCTACTAGACTTTGTTTAGTTCTCTCTTGTAGGGACAGTGCTTTTTCATGTGCCTTGTGGTCAATTAGATGCTAGCAAACATGATGCAAGCAGAGGCTTAATATATATGTTCCCAGTGTACTTATCTTTCAGAATCTTTTCTCTAGCAACCATTAGCTCACCATGCAGAGAAGCTCACACTAGCCTTGTGGAGAAATACCAGAGAACCCAGATAATAGCAGAATTCAAGCATCAGACATATGCTTCATTCAGGCTATCCCATCCACCACCAACTACTTAAGCACCCCCAAAGGAGGCCCCAACATTATGATGTTGCCCCAATTGTGTACAGATAAATCTCCAACCAATAATTGTGAGCAAATAAATCAGCTGATGTTTTTCAGCTATTAAGCTGTGAGGTAGTTTGTTATATCAGTAGATAATTGAAATACTATGTTATATTCTGGACTGGCTGTAGCTTAACCAGCCTAAGTTGTTGTTTTGTTTTTGTTTTTTGTTTTTATTGATTTTTTACAGAGAGGAAGGGAGAGAGATAGAAAGTTAGAAACATCAATGAGAGAGAGACCCCCTACAGGGGTGTGCCCGCAACCAGGATACATGCCCTTGACCGGAATCGAACCTGGGACCTTTCAGTCCGCAGGTCGACGCTCCCTCCACTGAGCCAAACCGGTTTCGGCCTAAGTTTTAATTTTATTATCTATAAATGGTACATGTAAATGGGACCAATGGCACAGGATTAGTATTAGTAAATGAACCAATACAAGAATAAGCATTAAGATAGTGATAGCTATAGAGGTTCTCAGTACAGTGGTACCTCGAGATATGAGTTTAATTCATTCCGTAACATTGAGGCGTGGGAAACTATGAGACGCTCGAGTCGCGGTAAACTGATGGGTCGTGTGCAGCCGGCCGATCTGCGCAATTACTCCTATCTCAAATGTTGCTCGTATTTCAAAGCAAAAATCGCTAGCTCGACGGCTCATATGTCAAAAATCTCGTATGTTAGGGCACTCGCATCTCGAGGTACCACTGTATATGAAAGTGGTTATTATTAAGAAAACAGTCATTATTTAATAGATTTTGTCCCCAAAATATCATTTAAGTAAAATGAAGAATTGACTATAAGGGGGGTTAGTGAAATGACTGTAGTAAACTTGTATAAGTGGTGATTGGGAATTCTAGGTTAGCTGCAGTGGTCCAAATAGGCTCCAGTTCCAGGTGCTGTTTAGTGTACTCTGCTGATGTTTTTTAGTTGTAGCCTCCATAACGAGAGATAATTCTGAGTCTGGGATTTTCAGGAATTTTCTGATTAGTTGAAACATTTTTTTGGCTCTTTTTGGGGAGACTAAATTAAGAGACTGCTAGTGAAACAAGGACCCACAATTTTCCTACTTGCTTTTTGACATGGGGTATCCAATTCTCAGCCTGATTTCCTCTCCTCTTGTTTTGTCACTATCCCTTCCCATGTAATTCCTTTACACCAACCCCATTCCCATGAGTTAGAAGAACCTTAGTCTGCATCTTTTTGAGAGCTTAGGTTAGGTGAAAGAAAGAGTATGATGGTCAATTGCAAATCACATTTTATTCATATTTGCTTTATTGCAGGTTAGTTGTCATAGTATTTTGTTGTCTTACAATGCTTTACTATCATTATCATGATATTATGCTTACTATTTTAAAAACTTTATGTATTAAAATAGATATGCAATAAAAGATATGCATTACACAACTAAAGGACTTGTGTGCATGTATGTTAACATAACCAATGGATACAGACACTGGGGTGGTTAGGGCTTGCCCAGGGTGGGGATGGCTGGGGTAGCGAGGGATCAATTGGGAAAAAAAGAAACATATGTACAACTTTAAATAATAAAAAAGGAACAAACATATCATATTAACAATTTCATATTAAGTGAAATTAAGTCATATGTTCAAAAATATTATTAAAAAGAGCTGAACTAGAGCAAATCATTATTTATCACTGATAAAAATTTCCCCCTATGCACAGGGAAGATAATTATACATACCTTCTATGGTTATAGTGAGGAATATTGGTAATAATACATGCAAATAGGCTATGATAATACTTGGTATAGAATTGTTATAACATAACCTTATCCCACTCTGAACTCCAGGACCCCATTTACATTATTGTTTCTACATGAAATACTTCCATGATCCAAAACCATGAAAAAAAAACCCTTATTGGCCATTTAGCTCCTTATAATGCTTATCTAGATTATCTAATTTATATACAACAAAATAAATGTTTACATTTTTATTTCCTGAGTTGGATGTTAAATTTCTGAGCTGGATATCTCTTGCTGCAAACACCTTGCTCTAGAGTTCAGCAAGTCTCCGGGGCATTGTCACCACTCTATAGATTATTCCTGAGTTACTTTATTCCTACAGTAAATTAGATTGAAGGACTACTAGCACTGCTCAGCACACCCATGAGACAGTTGTAACTTGATCAGGGTTATGCAGCCAATCAGTAATGGAGGAAAGCAGAGGTAAGAGACCTCAGGGCAGAGTATTATTAGACCAATGATAAGCTGCTCTTTGATCCTCAGGGGAAGTAGGACGTAGAGCAGGTATTGAGATGAGTAATATGATGAACTTGCCTAAATCATGTCACTGAGCATCTCTTAGGAAACCAAGTATCATAGACAATGGTGTTTGCAGGAAAAGAGATATCCAGCTCAGAAATTTCACTATTCTCCATGTCTTCTAATCCCAAGGGGAAGCGTCTACAGTTCTTCCAATAATTTATTTCTCTTGTCTCATGGTTTTGAATTCCCTCATGTCATAGTGAAATTGAAGATGCATCGCTGAAGTGATTATTTCCTTGTTTCCTTCTTCCTTCTGTTTCTGGGTAGCATTCTGTGGTTAACTTGAATTAAGAGAAGGAGCAAGAACAAAAGTCCTGACAGCTTAATCCAGGTATATTTCTATATTATATATATGCTTCTTGAGTATTATAAACTTATATAAACTCTGAGAGTTAGACTTTAATATTTTATACTATGGTCATTTCACAATATTTAAATCCCCTTTTTAATAATTCTCTTGGCAAGTATTTAATCTCTACCTAAGTACCGTTCTTGTCATGAAACTGTTACCTCACAGGTAACCCACTTATTTCTTAAAAAATTTCTGGCTTAGTAGATGGCTTACTATTTTTAAATTCTACCAATTTGTTCCTCTTTTATTATCTTCTGTGCCATTAATGGATAATCAGATATTTGAATTATAGAATCATGATGTTTCCTTGTCTTCACTATTCTCCATGTCTTCTAACCCTAAGGGGAAGCATCTACAGTTCTCCCAATAATTTATTTCTCTTGTCTCATGGTTTTGAATTCCCTCATTATAGTGAACAAATGTATTCAAGAAAGGGAAATAACCCATAGATTTGGAGTCAAATCTGGCTCTTTTCAGCCATAATGATGTATTCGTGATTTGAGACAAGTTACTTAAATTCCATACCTCTGTTTTCAACTGGCTTGCTTCTATATTTGAATCTGGTCAATTACATTATATGATTGATTGATTAGCAACTTTTACCATCTAAATACCCTAGATTTTTTTCTATGTTTTTGTGCTTAGCTCTGAACTTTGCACCTTGTACTTACACAATTGGTGGACAGAACTAAATGCAATTTATTGGTGTGCATTTAGACAGATACATGCAAACAGATTACTTGTTTGAGTTTATCAGCATAGTTCTTGCTATTAAAATGGAAATTTCAAGGAGAGTGGTTCAAGATATTGAAAGCAATATAGGAAGATCCTGAACTTACCTCCTCCCACAGATACAACAAATCTACAACTATATGTGGAATAATTTATCTGAAAACTGGATGAACAGCAACTCCACAATAAAAGATAAAGGGTAGCAGTTTGGATAGGTAGGAGAGGTAGAGACACGGACTTACCAAAAACAAACAAATAAACATAAAACTACAAAATCCTTAAATACCTCATGTAGAGAACCACAATTTGGAGGGATCACAAAAATATGAAACTTTTTCCTCAGGAACAAAGGGCTTGTGCTGTAAAGTAGGCACTCCAACCCTTAGATCTTGCACAGGAGATAGGTGCCCCTAAAATATGTGGCTTTGAAAACCAAAGAGGATTACATTTAGGAAAACCATAGCACTGAAAGGAAAGGAGAACGTGTCCTTTAAGGGCTCATGTATAGAATCACTCACCCTGGGACCCATAACAAAAACACAATTTTGAAAAGTGCTAGACATATGCCAAGGAATCCCCTTATTAATATTAAATGATCTCCCAGAGAGCCAGGAAACAGTTGGGCTCCCTCAAAAACACTGATGGGTGCCAGTTTTGTAATCTCATTCTATCTTACTAATGTCAGCTGGCCATATTGTTATGGAACTCTCTCTCTAATGTGCTTGACTGAGTCGAAGCACCTCACTAGAGTCTCCCTTATACCCATGCCTCAGGTATACAACACAAAGGCTGGCTGAGAGAGAGCCCTGCTCACAGCTGGGCCATTTCCTGATTGCTCACTAAATACCCAGGTTAGGCAAGAGTCCTCTTACCATCCGACCATGCCACAACTATACTCATGCATTGCAAAGCCAGGCCAAGCAAGAGCCACACCTCCCTGCACATTGCAGCGAGGGCACACTAAGTAGGAAAGCAGATAATCCCACGTAAGGAACATTCCTTGAGTGCCATGCCCTACTAGACAGGGGAATTGTGCTTTGGTATCTCAGATGAATGTCACCTACACAAGGTCTCTTCCTTAAGATTAGGAGACATAGTCAACTTCCCAAATACAGAGAAAAAAACACAGAAAGACTGGCCAAATGAGGACAGAAAGGCATATGTAGTAAATGAAAAAAAAAAAAAAAGAAGATAAAAATCGCAGAAAAAGACTTTAATGAAATGGAGACAATCTATCATATAAAGAGTTCAAATTAACAGTTATATATATACTCAACAAACTTGAGAGAAGAATGAGTGAGCATAATGAAATTTTCAACAAAGAGATAGAAAATATAAGGAAGTTCCAAATAGGATTTACAGATATAAGGAGTACAATATCTTAACAACATCAAAAAACACTAAAGGGGCTCAACAACTGGCTGGATGAAGCGGAAGTGTGGGTCACTGAGCTTGAAGTCAAAACGATAGAATTCATAACCTCATAAAACAAGAAAAATCTCAAATAAACAATCTAATCTTATACCTAAGGGAACTAAAAAAGAAGAAACAAAGCCCAAAGTTAATAGAAGAGAGAAAATAATAAAGATCAGAGTGGAAATAAATGAAAAAGAGACTAAAAAGAATACTGACAATTAAAACTAATATCTGGTTCTTTGAAAATATAAGAAAATTTGACAAACCCTTAGACTAACCAAGGTTTTTTTTGTTGTTGTTGTTTTGTTTTGTTTATACTAATCGAGGAAAAACAGAGAGGGCTAAAATAAACAAAATTAGAAAGAAAATGAGGAAAGTTATTTCTGATTCTGTAAAATACCAAGGATTATAAGAGACTAGAGGCCTGGCGCATGGAATTCATTAATGGGTAGGGTCGCTAGGCCTAGCAGTGATCAGGGCCAATCATGGCCTTACTTTCCCAGATGCAGGCTATTGGAGAGGGCCTTCTTTGATCCATGCCAGCCTCTGTGGTCAGCACATGTCATAGTGATTGGTCAGACTCCCAGTCAATCAAACTCGCTAGGGGACAATTTGCATATTAGCCCTTTATTATATAGGATTACTATGAAACATTATATCCCAACACATGGGACAATCTGTATTTGTTTCCTGTGACTGCCTTACAAATTACTACAAACTGGTGTCAGAAACAACAGGGATGTTTTTTCTTGCAGATGGCTTAAATCAGAATGTCAGCAAGGCCAAGTCCCTTTGAAGCCCCTGGGGAACAATACTTCCTTGCCTCTTCTAGATTTGTTTAAATTTAATTCTATATTGTTTAAAGTATTACATATGACTCCTTTTCCCCCCATTGATCTCTCCATGGTGGTTCCCAGTGCCCCAGAACATGCCTTCACTCCCTCACAGTCTGTCTATGGGTTATACTTATATGCATGCTAACAAGTCCTTTGGTTGATCTCTCACATCACCACCACCTCTTTTCTTCCCCCCATCCTCATCCTCAGCTTTCCTCTGAGGTTGGATGGTCTGTTTGATGCTTCTATGTCTCTGTATCTATTCTAGTTCAGCAGGTTATGTTGTTCATTATATTCCACAAATGAATGAGATCTTGTGATATTTCTCTGACTAGCTTATTTCACTTAGCATAATGCTCTCCAGGTTCATCCATGCTGTTGCAAATGGTAAGAGTTCCTTCTTTTTTACAGCAGTATAATATTCCATTGTGTAGATGTACCACCGTTTTTTAATCCACTCACTTGCTGATAGGCATTTAAGCGGTTTCCAAATATTAGCTATGGTAAATTGTGCTGCTTAAACATAAGGGTAACAATCCTGAGAAAGAAGAACAAAGTTGGAGGGATCATAATATCAGATATCAAGCTATATTACAAAGCCACCATTCTCAAAACTGGTTGGTACTGGCACAAGAACAGACATATAGACCAATGGAACTGAACAGAGAACTCAGAAATTGACCCAAGCCATTATGCTCAATGAATATTTGACAAAAGAGGCAAGAGCATACAATGGAGTTAAGATAGACTCTTCAATAAATGGTGTTGGGAAAATTAGACAGATACATGCAAAAAAGTGAAACTAGACCACCAACTTACACCATTTGCAAAAATAAACTCAAAATTAATAAAGGACTTAAAAGTAAATGGGAAACTATAAAAATCTTAGAAGAATCCAAGGCAGCAAAAATATCAGACATACATTGTAGCAATATCTTTATATATTCTGAAGTGGAATATTTAATTAAAAATCTCATATTGCCTTATTATAATAATAAACATAAGCTCTTATTCAAAATTGGGAAATTATTAACCTAGTTAATAATTTCAACTACACAGTAGTTGAAACATAGTACCATATTGAGTTCCTGTATGTGAAGTGCATACCCTTCAGTTTACCTTAGTCCCTACCATTTCTCATTACATTAACTATAGTCTTTCTCACACATTTATGCCACATATCAAGCTTCTTCAGGTACATGATATATAGCAGCTTAGGAATAATTTTGTACAGATCATTAAAATCTTGTCATAAAAAATATTTTAATTTGAAACTTTAAGAATGGACAAGGAGAATCGAACCAGAATCTCTGTCTTAAATTAGCCACTGAAGCCATTTCCACCAGATAATATGATGTACTGATATCTTTAAAAGACTTTGTAGATCCTAGCATGCAGTAATTACTCAAAAAGTGCTGACTGGCTTTTAATTCTGATGAACAATAAGTCTATAGCATAGATTACGGAATGTAGAATTAGGGAAAGAAGAATAGAACCTGGGGAAACAGCTGAGGAAATTGAAAATATAGGGTATTTTTTTTACAGGAACAGAGTTATTAAATTATGCTAGCACAGATTTGTGAAATATTTGCAAAGTAATTATTATAACTTCTTGTATCACCTAGAAAATGTTGAGAACAATGATAATGACAAGTTATTTTTAATTAAAATTTCTTGGGATAACATTGGTTAATAAAATTTCTAGAATACAATTATATGATACATCCTCTGAATATTGCATTGTGTGCCAATCACCCAAAGTCAAATATTCTTCCATCACCATATTTGACCCTCTTTATCCATTATTCTTCCCCACTCCCTTTTCTTCTGGTAGCCACCATACTATGGTTGGTGTCTATGAGATTTTGTTTGTTTGTTTTTCTTATTTGTTCACATGTTGCTTTCAGTTTTATATCTTACTGATGAGTGAAATCCTATGGTTTATAAAATATTTAACTGGTTTAACTTTAGGAACAGACCTAAATAGAATATTTTAGGGGTGTCACTAGAGATTCTGGCTTCATCCAAGAAACTAGCAGTTTGCCTTGAAGTTTGCCATGGGTACAGATGTCAGATTACATAACTGTTCTATTTTGAAATGTGTTTCAGTACATGTATATGATAGTATAATGCTCTTTTTATGAAAATATTAGGCCTTCTGAAAGCCACTTACTTTGGATATCCCTCTCCATTTTATTAGATGTTTCATTAATTTATTTGAAACTATATGTGAATAAATAACAAAATGTAATCTCTACTAATGATTCAAAAAGTAACTATTTAATTTTTAACTCTAACTTAATTTTTAACTCATAAAATAAATTTTAAAATTTTTACCTATTCAAATATTCAAATTTTTCAAATTCCCTTGTGATCCATACGTGCCCTTGACTCTTTTTCTCTACTGTTGGAATGAAAATTATGTGGTTTTAAATGACAATTAAGTAACAATGGAAGGAAAAAAAATAACTCTACATTCCTGAATCAGAAATCAAACTTTATTCAAAATCTTCTCCAATAGTACCTTCCTATCTCCAAGTCCTGTTAGATACAGCAGAAATAGAAAAAAAAAGATTTTCTGATAAATAAAATCTAGGTACTATGATTATGTAAACAACGGATTACAGCGATGGGATAAGTTCTCCAACATCAGTTTGTGGGAGCCCAGGGAGGAAATGGTTAACTATGTAGATGAATGGAATAGCTATTAAGAAACACTTTAGGAAAAAAATATTGAAATTGGTTTATAAAATTAAATAAGAATGGCATATTGGAAATGAGAAAGATGATGTGCCGGGTTCAGAGAAGAACTTAAAATACAGAGCTTAAAATATACATATCTGACTGTATTTGGGGAACAGAAGTCAATTCAACATGGTTGGAATGTGGTTTATGTGGAATAATATAATAGAAGGCCTAACTGCTGAAAATTCAGAGGGCAGTGCTACTGTCTATTCCAGGAGGTAAGTCAAACTAATACTTTTACTCCCAGTCTAGGCATACAGAATAAAAAGTTGAGAAACACACCATTCTTGTTGAATATATTATAATCAACTAGAGGTCTGGTGCATGGACTCATACACAGGTTGGGTCCCTCGGCCTGGCCTGCACTCTCTTGAAATCCAGGATTCCTTGGGGATTTTTTAAAAATATATTTTATTGATTTTTCACAGAGAGGAAGGGAGAGGGATAGAAAGTCAGAAACATCGATGAGAGAGAAACATCGATCAGCCGTCTCCTGCACACCCCACACTGGAGATGTGCCCGCAAGCAAGGAACATGCCCCCGACCAGAATCGAACCTGGGACCTTTCAGTCCGCAGGCTGATGCTCTATCCACTGACCCAAACTGGTCTTGGCCCTTGGAGGATGTTTGATAGCCAGTTTCAGCTCAGTCCCCATAGGCCTGATCCAGACAGGAGGGAACCTGATCCTGTGCATTGATCATCTGCCATCTGGTGGTCAGTGTGCATCATAGCAACTGGCCATTGATAGTTTTGTATATATAGGCTTTTATATATATAGATGTATTATACAAAGAAGGGACAGTTTCAATGCAGAAGGATATTTTATGATTGAGTTATTTACTTCATTCCACTTTGAAAGCTAAAAGAACAACTAAGAGGCAAATTTCTGAACCTGAACATTGGGATTATAAAGTCTCTGTGGTAAGGGACATAGAATTAAAAGAGTTGGTGACTATGAAATATAACCAGATGTGCCTCCCCCACCCCAACCCCTTATAGCCATACCTGGCCTCTGGCTTTTGAAGTCATAAGGAAGTCTCTGATCTGTACTTGCTCTGAATAAATCAGATGGATTCAAATCACTGGCTTAATAAGTCACTGTTGGCAAGTCTGAAAAGGATGCCGAATATCTCTGCACAAATCAAGACGACCACTACTGATGCCGAAAACGGTTTGGCTCAGTGGATAGTACATCGGCTTTCAGACTGAAAAGACCCAGGTTCAATTCCAGTCAAAAGTATGTACCTTGCTTGTGGGCACATCCCCAGTCGGGGTGTGCAGGAGGCAGCTGATCAATGTTTCTCTCATCAATGTTTCTAACTCTCTATTCCTCTCCCTCCTTCTCTTTAAAAAATCAATAAAATATATTTTTTAAAAAAGACAACCACTGCTCGCTTTTACCGAATATGTATTCCTCACTACTACCATCTTTTGACTAACAGAACAAACTCTTTTAATCCAGTTTATAGTAGTTTTCACTGGGAGCCTTTGATATCCAGGCCAGACCTCAACCAGGCCTGTACACTCTCTGCTAGCTCACTTATCATCTTTTCATGCTTAGTTGTTCTCTGTGGCTTTCACCATCAATTGGCATTCTACATACTTTATTTCTTTATTTTTATTTTTTGTTAATTCTCACCCAAGAATATTTCTTTACTATTGTAGAGAGTGAAAGGGAGGAGGAGAGACAAAGATAGAAACTTCTTTGTGAGAGAGACAGACTAATTGATTGCCTCTCACTTGTGCCATAAATGATGCTGAGCCAAGGAATGTGCCCTTGACTGGAATTGAACTCAGGATCCTTCAGTCCTTGGGCTGATGTTCTATCCACTGAGCCTACCAAGCTAGGGCCATATGTTATTTCTTTTTTTATTTTTTATTGATGTATTACATGTGTACATATCTTGCCATTCCTCCCCTCCAACCCACTCCCATGCATGCCCTCCCCTCTCCCCCAGTGTCCATTGGTTATCCTTATATGCATGCATACAAGTCCTTCCGTTCATCTCTTATTTACCCCACCTCTCCCTAACTTTACCACTGTAATTTGAGTCTGTTTGATGCTTTACTGCCTCTGTACCTATATTTTTGTTCATCAGTTTACAATGTTCTTTATTATCCATAAATGAGTGAGATCATGTGGTATTTTTCATTCATTGACTGGTTTATTTCATTTAGCAAATGATCTCCAGTTCCATCCAGGTTGCTGCAAATGGTAAGAATTATTTGTTATAGCAGCATAGTATTCCATTGTGTAGATATACCATAGTTTTTTGACCCAGTCATCTGCTGACTAGCACCTAGGCTGTTTCCAGATCTTAGCTATTGTAAATGTGTTGCTATGAACATAGGAATGCATATATCCTTTCTGATTGGTGTTTCTAGTTTCTTATGGTATATTCCTAGGAGTGGGATTACTAGGTCAAATGGGAGTTCCATTTTTAGTTTTTTGAGGAAACTCCATACTGTTCTCCACAGTGGCTGCACCAGTCTGCATTCCCATCAGCAATGCAACAGGGTTCCTTTTTTCTCCACATCCTCACCAGCACTTGTCATTTGTTGATGATTGTCATTCTGACAGGTGTGAGATGGTATCACATTGTCATTTTGATTTGCATCTCTCAGATAATTAGTGACTTTGAGCATGTTTTCATGTGTCTCTTGGCCTTCCTTCTGTTTTCTTTTGAAAAGATTCTATTTAGGTCCATTGCACATTTTTTTATTGTATCATTTATCTCCTTTTATTAAGTTGTATAAGTTGCTTGTAGATGCTGGAGATTAAACCTTTATCAGTGATTACATTTACAAATATGTTCTCCCATACAGTAAGCTTTCTTATTGTTATGTTGATGATTTCTTTTGTTGTGAAAAAGTGTTTTATTTTGATGTAGTTGCATTTGTTTATTATTTCGTTAGCTTCCATTGTCCTAGGAGCAGTATCAGTGAAGAATTTCTTGCGGCATATGTCTGAGATTTTGCTGCCTGTGAATTCCTCTAGTATTTTATTGGTTTCCCATCTTACGTTTAAGTCCTGTGTCCATTTTGAGTTTATTTTTGTGTATGCTATAGGTTGGCGGTCTAGTTTCATTTTTTTGTATGTATCTGTCCAATTTTCCCAACACCATTTATTGAAGAGGCTGTCTTGCCTCCATTGTCAAATATTAATTGAGCATAGTGGTATGGGTCGATACTTGGATTCTCTATTCTATTCAATTGGTCTATATGTCTGTTCTTGTACCAGTATCAGGCTGTTTTGGGAAAAGTGGCATTGTAATACAGTTTGAAATATGGTATTCAGATCCCACCTACTTCGTTCTTCTTTCTCAAGATTGCTGTGACTATTTGGGGTCTTCTTTTATTCCAGATAAATTTTTGGAGAGTTCTATCTAGGTCTGTGAAATATGCCGTTGGCATTTTAATGGGGAGAGCATTAAATCTATACATTGCTTTAGGTATTATGGACATTTTATGATGTTGATTCTCCCAATCCATGAGTATGGTATGCTCTTCCATCTGTTTATATCTTCCTCTATCTCTTTTTTTCATTGTCCTATCATTTTCCACATATAAGTCTTTTACCTCCTAACTTAAGTTTATTCCTAGGCAACTAAATTTTTTTCGTGCAATGGTAAATGGTATTGCTTTTTTAGTCTCTCATTCTGTAAGTTCACTATTAGTGTATAGAAATGCCACAGATTTCTTGGCATTAATTTTGTATTCTGCTACATTGCTAAATTCATTTATTAAGTCTTAATTTTTGGATGAAGTCTTTCAGGTTTTTTTATGTACAATATCAACTCATCTCAAATAAGGAGAGCTTTACTTCTTTTCCAATTGGAAGCCTTTTATTTCTTCTTCTTGTCTAATTGCAGTGGCTAATACTCTCAGTACTATGTCAAACAGGAGTGGTGAAAGTGGGCATCCCTGTCTTGTTCTTGTTCTTAGGGGAAATGGTTTTAGTGTTGCCCATTGAGTATGATGTTAGCTGTGGGTTTATCATATATGGCTTTTATGATGTTGAAGTATGATCCTTCTATTCCCACTTTACTGAGAGTTTTTATCAAGAAAGGGTGTTGGATTTTGTCAAATGCTTTTTCTGCATAAATTGATATGGCTATATGATTTTTATCTCTCAATTTGTTTATGTGATGTACCATATTTATTGATTTGCAGATATTGTACCATCCTTGCATCCCTGGATAAATCCTACTTGGTCATGGTGTATGATCTTTCTGATGTACTGCTGGATCAAATTTGCTAGAATTTTGTTGAGGATTTTGGCATCTATGTTCATGAGAGATATTGGCCTATAATTATCTTTCCTTGTGTTGTCTTTATCTGGTTTTGGTATTAGGGTGATACTGGTTTCATAGAAGAAGCTTAGAAGTGTTCCTTCTTCTTGAATTTTTTGAAATAGTCTGAGGAGGATAGGTTTTAGTTCTTCCTTGAATGTTTGATAAAACTCCACTGTGTAGCATCCGGCCTTGGGCTTTTGTTTGCTGGAAGCTTTTTGATGACTGCTTCAATTTCTTCTATAGTTATAGGACTATTGAGATGTTTAGATTCTTCCTGAATGAGTTTTGGGAGGTTATATTTTGATAGGAATATGGCTATTTCTTGCAGGATGTCTAATTTGTTGGAATAGAGTTGTTCATAGTATTTTTTAACAATCCTTTGTATTTTGGTGGGGTCTGTTGTTATTTCTCCTATTTCATTTCTGATTTTGTTTATTTGAATCCTCTCTCTTTGCTTCTTGGTGAGCCTGGCTAGAGGTTCATCAATCTTGTTTATCCTTTCAAAGAACCAGCTCTTCCTTTTGTTGATCTTTTGTATTGTTTCTTTGGTCTCTATATCATTTATCTCTGCTCTGATCTTTATTTCCTTCTTTCTGTTTACACTGGACTTTTCTCGTTGCTCTCTTTTTAGTTCTTTGAGTTGTAGGGTTAGGAAATTTATTACCATTATTTCTTGTTGTTTTTTGTTTGTTTGTTTGTTTGTTTTTTGCAGTAGGCTTGTAGACTATTAACTTACCTTTCATGTGTCCCATAGATTTTGGATTGTTGTGTATTCATTGTCATTTGTTGCCATGATGTCTTTTTATTTCTTCTTTGATCTCTCTGGTTACCCAATCATTGTTTAATAGCATGTTACTTAGTTTCCATGTGTTTGATGTCTTTGGATTTTTTAAATTATAGTTGATTTCCAGTTTTATGACACTGTGATATGAGAAGATGCTTGATATGATTTCTATCTTCTTGAATTTGAAGTGATTTTGCCTATGATCCAACATATGATCTATCTTTGAAAATGACCCATGTGCACTTGAAAAGAATGTATATTCTGTGGCTTTGGAGTGAAAAGTTCTGAAGGTGTCAATTGATTCCATCTGGTCTAGTGAGTCAGGTAGGATTGCTGTTTCCTTGATGATTTTTGTTTAGAATATTTATCCAATGTCAATAGTAGGGTATTAAAGTCTCATACTATAATTGTATTGCTGTCAATCTCTGCCTTGATTGCATCCAGGAGTTTTTTTATGTATTCAAGTGCTACTTTATTGGGTGCATATATGTTTGCCAGAGTTATTTCTTCTTGTTGGATTGTTCCCTTTATTATTATGAAGTGGCTTTCCTTATCTCTTCTTATGTCCCTCAGGTTGATATCTAATTTTTCAGATATAATTATTGCTAACACAGCTTTTTTTATTTCCTTTTGCCTGAAGAACAGTTTTTAGCCCTTCACCCTTAGTTTGTGTGCTTCTTTTTTTCTGAGATGAGTTTTTGTAGACAGCAGATCATATATATATATATATATATGGTGTTTTCTTATCTAATACATTACCCTTTGTCTTTTGATTGGAACATTTAATATATTTACATTTAAAGTTATTATTGATAGGTACTTATTTGTAGCCATTTTTATTCTTTACTCCTGTGTTCCTTCTTCGATTCCTATTTGTTTTTTTTACAGCCAACCCTTTAGCATTTCTTGCATTGCTTGTTTGGTGCTAATAAATTCAGTTAGTCCTTTTTTTGTCTGTGAAGCTCCTGACTTCACCTTCAATTTTGATTAATAACCTTACTGGGTACAGTCTTCTTAGATTCAGACCCTTCCTTTGCATGACTTTGTATATTTAATTCCATTCCCTTCTGGCCTGATGAGTTTCTGTTGAGAAATCAGTCACTAGTCTGATGGGAGTTCCTTTGTAGGTAACTTTCTGTCTCTCTCTGGTCACTTTTAAGATTCTAACTTTGTCATTGGTATTTGCCAATTTATAATGTGGCTTGGAGTCGGTCTTTTGGGGTTCATTTTGCTTGAGACTCTGTGAGACTCTTGGATTTGTGTGGGTTTTTTCTTTCCTATATCAGGGAAGTTTTCTGTCATTATTTCTTCAAACAGGTTTTTTTATGCCTTCTTCAGTTTCCTCTCCTTCTGCAAACCCTATTATTCAGTTGTTGTTTTGTTTCGTGTTGTTCCAAAGTTCCTTTAGGCTCTCCTCCTGCTTTTTAATTTTCTTTTTATAAGCTGCTCTACTTGGGTATTTTTTTCCTACCTTGTCTTCTAGCTCACTGATGTGGTCCTCTGCTTCTTGTAGTCTACCTTTGATGCTTTCTATTGAGTTTTTTACAGCAGGGATGTAATTTTTCACTTCTATTTGGTTCTTCTTCATTTCCTCTTGATTCTTACTCATATTATCAAAATTGTCTTCCATTATTTTCAGCCACCTTATGACCATTTCTCTGAATTTTTTCTCTGGCAAGTTGAATGCCTCTATTTCATTTACTTCTTTTACTGGTGCTTTTCTTTCATATGTAGGCTGCTTCTTTGTCTCCCCATGGTCTCTCTTATCAGGTGTCTGGTTATGTAGTTCTCTCTCTCCTGTATTGATTTAAAGGCACAAAATACCACACAACCAAGTACAATGCACAAGGCACTGAACAGCAATGTATTCAGAATATTAATAGCCACAAATAAAGATGACCACTAGAGAGAGACAAATTAGGGTATAGGAGAGAAAGAAGAAGAGAGAAAAGAAAAAAAAAACGAAGAAAAAAAGAAAAAAACACGAAAAGGTGCCAAAATAAAATTGGATAAGGGAGAAAAAATAAAGAAATAAAATAAGAGAGAAAAGAAAGAGAATAAGAAAGAGAAGAGAAACAAATTATACATATGGGGAGAAAACTCCAATAGAACAGCCACTAATCCCTAAAAATGCCAGCAACAAGTACCTGGACATTAATACAAACTACAAACAACAACTAACATCAAGCAAGGCAAGGGAAAAACAGAAGAAAAAAAGAAAGCAAACAAACAAACAAAAAGCATAAGCAAAACAATCTCACAGAAAAGTATAAAAATCGATATAATCAATATTCAAGCAAACAACAACCAAAGGACAGAGAGAAAATCATTTTTTGGATAGTGAATACAGAAGAGAGTGGTGTGTATGGACTTGGAGCAGGGGATTGGAAATTAGATATATAAGTCGGGTGAAATTTTAATAGGGGGTAAAAAGAAAGAAAGGGAAAATCTAAAATAAAAAAAGGATAAGAGAAACAAGACAACACAAGGAGAAAAGTTAGGAAGAGACTGATGGTATAAAGGTAGAGTTGAGATAGTGTAAAATGATGTTAAAGGAAAGATGAAAATAGAATGTAGAACTCTAATCCCAAAGTAAAATAAAGAGAAAATAAAATGACACTTTTTTTCCAAAAAGGTAATTATTGATTGAAAACAAGAATAATTAAAAAGATAAAATAAGGGGAGGAAAAAAATAGTTTATTTAATAAAAGATGAAAAATTAAAAATAAAAAAAATAGAATTTACAGTAATGAAGGCCATTCACTTCCTCTATTGTTCTGTTTGGCACACCTCTTTTGCAGTCAGGACAGTATTGCAATTCCCTGGGTTCCACTGTTGCTCAGTGTTTAAGCCAGTCCTGGTTTTTAAGTAGGCAGTGTGTCTTAATCTCTTTATTCTTTTATTTGTGATTATACAAGAGTCAATTTGTGAGTCAGCCTCTGGGTGGCAGTGTTTCTGGATTGAACTCCAGAATATAGGTCCTCTCTAGCTCATGCTTAAATCCTGCTTTTCTGGTGGCACTCAATACCAGTTTGTGAGAGTGGGCTGCCCCAGTGCTGGTTCTCAGATGGTCAGTCCCTACTCCGATCCCCAGGTTCCAGAAAAACAACTTTCTCCTGCAGTCTCCCAGGTGACCCCAAGTGGGTGATCCTATGTATTGAGCTTAGCAATCAGAAGCAAGGATCTGAAGAGGAAAGAGCGAAAGTCTGTGCAGTCCCCTAGCCTCGCTCTTGTCCAAGCAGCAGGCACACTTTAATAACTTCTAGGCTGTCCATCTGCATCAGATCAAAATGGGTTGCTTTTTAGAGATCCCCTATCTGAGAAGCTCTGAGGAGCCCCTTCCACATTCACAGATCATACCAGCCCCAATAGCCACGGATTTCTCTAGGTGCAGACTTCCCCCAGTCCTTCAGCTCCCACAGTGTGTGCATTTCTCTGTCCTGCCAGACCAGAGACATCACTTTATCCCAGGTGAATTCTGATATTTCCATGTAGAGTGTAGCCCTCCTCTAAATCCGAGTGTTTGTGCCTATTGGGGACCAGTATTCTTGGGCTCACAGCTGTTCGCTGGGTGCCACAATTGTAGATTTTCAGATTTCCAATAACATCTACTTTCCCCTTCAAGATGCTGCACTCTCCATGTCTGAGCTGGTGGCTCTGGGAGAAAACCCCAGCAGCAGTGAGGGCTGTCAGGTCAGGGGAGCCCTGTTCAGCAGTCCCCTACTTTTTCCTGGAGTATAACTGTCCCTTAACTCACAACAAACACTCCAGTGTGACCCTCAGCTATTCTCTCTGTCTGCTCAGGGACAAGGCTCAGAACACGTCCATTTTTCCCCCTTCTCCATATTTTATTTCTTGAATGTCTCACTAATTCAATACAATATTTTCAATTAGGTAAGAAATTCAGAAGTTTGTTCCTTTATCCCTCACTGCTATATGCCAAAATAGCCATATAACAGTGTGGGGCACATATTAGAAAATCAACAAACATATTTGGAGAGGAAGAATTGATTGAAGACAAAAAGGAATAGAAATCATTAAAATAGCTTATATTTCTTTTTAAAATATATTTTTAAAATATATTTTTTAAAATATATTTTTATTGATTTTTTACACAGAGGAAGGGAGAGGGATAGAGAGTTAGAAACATCAATGAGAGAGAGAGATCGATCAGCTGCCTCTTGCATGCCCCCTACTGGGGATGTGCCTGCAACCAAGGTACATGCCCTTGACCGGAATTGAACCTGGGACCTTTCAGTCCTCAAACTGACACTCTATTCACTGAGCCAAACCGGTTTCAGCACAATATAGTTTATATTTCTGAAGAATAGTGGTTCTATAGGATCAATACAGGATATAGAAAAGTTGTGCTTTGAGACAATATCTGATATTTAGCTTTGGACATGTTGATTTGTATGAGACATTGAAATATACGTTTCAGAGTGGAAAAGATGGCTTTTGAATATTAAGGAAATATCAGAACTACAAAAATAGCCCCAGGAGAAAAGGTCTTAACTCAATATTTAAACAACAAAAAAAGCATTATTTTTATAAGAAGCAATCTTTGATTTTGGAAATCATTGTCCTTCCTAATAGATATATAGGCAGAATTACCAATAATCAAGTTACTTACTCCTGTCTGCTCTATAAGAACGTTAGGCATCATATGTGCATAAAATTCTTGCATTCAGTTTTCTTAAACATCTTTCAAAAGGAGGATTAATGAGTCCTTTTTGGCAAAGCATTTATGTCAGTGGCTTGGGTGTCTGTTGTAGTTTTAAGGAGTGTGAAATGTCCTTCCCTTCCTGTTACAAATATGGTCTAGTCTCAGTAGACCTCTGCAGCCTGCATGTCTGGAAGTAAAAAGCCACTGACAATGTCTGGGCTTTGTCAACATGCTTAAAAGCAATATTTTCAAAGGTAATTGTGATAATGCAAAGGGACAGGGGCCATTCCTCTGTCTTCCCTCTGTCAGCACTGTGGGTGGAACTCCAAGCTTTCCTTTAATTTATGTGAATCTGTATCAATTCTACAGAATGCGAAGTGAAATAAGGAAAGGACATTCTTAACTTCAAATCCAATAATTTTAACTCAAGGTAATTTCCAGCCAATTTTAGCAAAATGAATATTAATGAGCTAAGTTGTCCAATCATTATGTTAGAAAGCTAAATAAAACATAATTTTTAAATTGCAAGAAGCATTAAAGTGTTTTATAAGAAAACTATGAGTATACATATTTGTTTTCTTAATTAAAATATTGAAAGAGTCAAGTCACAGAAGGAGTGCAACAACAGTGATTGACATCATATGCTTTATAGTGAGAAGGTTAAGAGAACCAAGTCTCAACTCTTTAACTATAAGTGAATCATTGAGTAGCTTTTGCTGTAGATTATTCTTCTGTGCAGTGGAAATTATCACACTCAGGAAGTTCTCTTGAGGATTAAATGAGATAAACAGGCAGAGTTGGGAAGAACTACATGTGGTCATTATTAATGGAGACAAGTAGAGACTGTGGAGTTCTGAGAAATGGAATTTCCTAATTAGATATCATTCAAAGTAAAAGCTGTGACATCCTAGACCAAGTGTGTGATTTTTCAACCTTAGGTTTGGATAGACATATATAACAAGAGGCAAATTTTTATTTATTTTTTTTATTTATCTACAATGTGTTTTTACCTACAACATATTTTTATTTACAAAGAGTTCCTTGCTGCTGCAACTGAGATCTCTACAGCTTATAAAAGCCAGGAATATAGAAACATCAGATCAATATATTTCAGGCAAAAAACAAACAAACAAAAAAAAACGAACAAAACAAAACTACTTCTGGATTGTGGGGCAGGAAATGTAGGCACAATTATTTTAGATATTCTAAAAACTCTTGGTAGAAAAGGATAATCCTATGAATCTATGTAAGTTTTTTCTGGTAGATTTGTAGAGAGTTCTTTTTGAAGTTCACTTGTGAATTAGTCTGCAAAAAATTTAAAACAAAATATATTATGAACTTAAGAGAAAGAACAATGATCGCTACTGAAACTTGGTATTCCTGTCTCACCTGAGAATGTTTTCCTTAACCTCAGCCAATTGAATGGACAGACCAGTGACACATTGCAAAGGCTGATGGAGGCAGCAAAGTCTATGGGTACATATTGGCTTTGAAGTCAGAAGTTTTAAAATATCCATCATGTGTTAGCGGTGGCCCTACACTCAACTTACTTGAACTTTCATGCTCATATTCCTTATTTGGATAATATTTCTATTTCATAGGACCCCTGAGAAAATTACATGAGCTACTTCATTTAAACCAAATAATCTGGCATATAAGAGCAGATTATTAAATGTTAGTGGCTATTTTATACAAATAAAAAGCATTTTATACTTGGTTTCTAAAAGATAAAGAAAACATAGAGCTAAGAATTAAATATACATCTCAGAGTCCCAATTGCATTTAAGAAAAGTTGCTTTAATAGTTACCAATTTTCTTTTTAGCATTATCTTTTGGCTCTAAGATTTTCTGTGTAGACAGAATTTCAGAGAGGAGCATTTATGATGGGGGATTCTTAAAAATACTTGGTGAAACCATTTCAATGTCTTTCACCTTTCTTGCTATGAGGAGGGGTAGCAATACAATATTAAGTAAAACCAGTCTTGGCAGTTCAACGCAGTGGATAGAGCATCTTCCTGGGGACTGAAAGGTCCTTGGTTCATTCCAGTTAAGGACACATGCCCAGGTTGTGGTCTCAATCCCCACTAGGGGTTGTGCAGGAACAGCAGATCAATGTTTATCTCTTATCATTGATGTTACTTTCTCTCTCTCCATCTCCCTTCCTCTCTGAAATAAATAAAAAAATATATTTTTTAAAAAAGTTAGACCAACTCACTCATCCCAGGGGCCCAGGAAGCCCAAGTGAATACTAGGAGGAGAAAGGGTTCTCCACTGGAGGAGGAGATGGAAATATATTCTCAACAGACTGCACCAGTGACAGTGCTTTACTGAAACTTGGATTAATTTAATGAACAGTGGCAGGTCACTAGGTTCAAATTTTACAAATGGCAATATATTTTAATGTCCCCGATTATTTAAAAAACACTTTCTGCAACTCTGCACCTAATTTTATTTTATTTTATTTTATTTATTTTTTATTGTTTTACAGGTATACATATCTCCCCATTGCCCCCCTCCCTCCCAGGCATATCTCAACCCCCCAGTGTCTATGTTCATTGGTTATGCTTATTTGCATAGATACAAGTCCTTTGATTGATCTCTTATTTACCCCACCTCTCCTTAATCTTCCTGCTATAATTTCACAGTCTGTTTGATGCTTTACTGCCTCTGTATCTATCCTTTTGTTCATCAGTTTACAATGTTCTTTATTATCCACAAATGAGTGAGATCATGTGGTGCTTCTCCTTCATTGACTGGCTTAATTCATTAAGCATAAGGCTCTCCAGTTCCATCCAGGTTGCTACAAATGGTAAGAGTCCCTTCTTTTTAATGGCAGCATAGACTTCCATTGTGTAGATGTACCACAGTTTTCTGATCCACTCATCTGCTGACGGGCACCTAGGCTGTTTCCAAATTGTAGCTATTGTAAATTGTGCTGCTATGAACATAGGGGTGAATAAATCCTTTCTGATTGGTGTTTGTAATTTCTTAGTATAAATTACTAAGAGTGGGATTGCTGGGTCAAATGGGAGATCCATTTTTAGTTTTTTGAGAAAACTCCGTACTGTTCTCCACAGTGGCTGCACCAGTCTGCATTCCCACCAACAGTTCAAAAGGGTTCCTTTTTCTCCCCATCCTCACCAACACTTGTCGTTTGTTGATTTGTTGATGACTGCCATTCTGACAGGTGTAAGATGGTATCTCATTGTCATTTTGATTTGCATCTCTCAGATAATTAGTGACTTTGAACATGTTTTCTGGTGTCTCTTGGCCTTCTTTCTGTAATCTTTCAAAAAGGCTTTATTTAGGTCCGCTGCCCATTTTTTCTTTGGATCGTTTATCTTTTTTTTATTAAGTTGTATAAATTGGCTGTAGATGTTGGAGATTAAACCTTTATCAGTGATAACAT
This sequence comes from Lasiurus cinereus, assembly GCA_011751065.1. Taxonomy (NCBI): domain Eukaryota; kingdom Metazoa; phylum Chordata; class Mammalia; order Chiroptera; family Vespertilionidae; genus Lasiurus; species Lasiurus cinereus. Next base: position 16,331,979 of record JAAGEH010000005.1, on the reverse strand, counting down.
TTGCAAATAGGTTCTCCCATACAGTGGGCTTTCTTGTTGTTTTGTGGATGGGTTCTTTTGCTGTACAAAAGCTTTTTATTTTGATGTAGTCCCATTTGTTTATTGTTTCTTTAGCTTCTATTGCCTTTGGAGCAGTATCAGTGAAGAAGTTCTTTTGGCATATGTCTGAGATTGTGCTGGCTGTGGATTCCTCCAATATTTTTTATGGTTTCCCTTCTAATGTTTAAGTCCTTTGTCCATTTTGAGTTTATTTTTGTATTTGGTGTAAGTTGGTGGTCCACTTTCATTTTTTTGCATGTATCTGACCAATTTTCCAAAAACCATTTTTTGAAGAAGCTATCTTGGCTCCATTGTATGTTCATGCCTCCTTCGTCAAATATTAGTTGAGCATAGTGGTTTGGGTGGATAATTGGATAATCTATTCTATTCCATTGGTCTATACATCTGTTTTTGAGCCAGTACCAGCCTGTTTTGAGAACAGTTGCTAATATAGTTTGAAATCTGGTATTGAGATCCCACCTACTTTATTCTTATTCTCAGAATTGCTGTGGCTATTTGTGGTCTTTTTTTGTTCCAGATGAATCTATGAAGAATTTTTCTAGGTCTGTGAAATATGTCGGTATTATAATGGGTAGTGCATTGAATCTATAGATTGCTTTGGGTAATATGGACATTTTAATGATGTTGATTCTCCCAATCAGTGAGCATGGTATGCTCTTCCATCTGTTAACATCTTCCTCTATCTCTTTTTTCAGTGTCCTGTAGTTTTCTACATATAGGTCTTTTACCTGTTTAGTTAGGTTTATTCCTAGGTATCTTAATTTTTTTGGTGCGATAGTAAATGGGATTGCTTTTTGAGTCTCTCTTTCTATAATTTCACTGTTAGTGTATAGAAATCCCAAAGATTTCTTGGCATTAATTTTTATCCTGCTACATTGCCGAATTCATTTATTAAGTCAATTAGTTTTGGGATGGAGTCCTTCGGGTTTTTTATGTACAGTATCATGTCATCTGCAAATAAGGACAGCTTTACTTCTTCTTTTCCAATTTGGATGCCTTTTATTTCTTCTTCTTGCTTAATTGCAATGGCTAATACTACCAGTACTATGTCGAACAGGAGAGGTGAGAGTGGGCATACCTGTCTTGTTCCTGTTCTTAGGGGAAATGGTTTTAGTTTTTACCCATTGAGTATGATGTTAGCTCTGGGTTTATCATATATGGCTTTGATTATGTTGAGGTATGATCCTTCTATTCCCACTTTGCTGAGAGTTTTTATCAAGAAAGGGTGTTGGATTTTGTCAAATGCTTTTTCTGCATCAATTGATATGACTATGTGATTTTTATCTCTCAATTTGTTTATGTGATGTATCACATTTATTGATTTGCAGATATTGTACCATCCCTGCATTCCTGGGATGAATCCTACTTAGTCATGGTGTAAGATCTTCCTGATGTACTGCTGGATCCGATTTGCTAGAATTTTGTTGAGGATTTTGGCATCTATGTTCATGAGAGATATTGGCCTATAATTCTCTTTCATTGTGTAGTCTTTATCTGGTTTTGGTATTAGGATGATGCTGACTTCATAGAAGGTATTTGGAAGTGTTCCTTCTTCTTGAATGGTTTTGAATAGTCTGAGGAGGATAGGTTTTAATTCTTCCTTGAATGTTTGGTAAAACTCTCCTGTGTGGCCATCTGTTCCTGGGCTTTTTTTTGCTGGAAGCTTTTTGATGACTGCTTCAATTTATTCTATAGATATAGGACTATTGAGATGTTTAGATTCTTCCTGAATGAGTTTTGGAAGGTTATATTTTGATAGGAATATGGCTATTTCTTGCAGGATGTCTAATTTGTTGGAATAGAGTTGTTCATAGTATTTTTTAACAATCCTTTGTATTTTGGTGGGGTCTGTTGTTATTTCTCCTCTTTCATTTCTGATTTTGTTAATCAGGTCTTCTCTCTTTGCTTTTCGGTGAGCCTGGCTAGAAGTCCATCAATCTTGTTAATCCTTTCAAAGAACCAGCTCTTGGTTTTGTTGATCCTTTGAATTGTTTCTTTGGTCTCCATGTTGTTTATCTCCTCTATGATCTTTATTATTTCCTTCCTTCTGCTTACACTGGGCTTTTCTTGTTACTCTCTTTCTAGCTCTGTGAATTGTAGGGTTAGGTAATTTATTACCATTTTTTCCTGTTTTTTGCAGTAGGCTTGTCGGGCTAGGAACTTCCCTCTCAACACTGCTTTCACTGTGTCCCACAAATTTTGTATTGTTGTGTTGTCATTGTCATTTGCTGTCATGACATTTTTTATTTCTTCCTTGATCTCTTTGGTTACCTAGTCATTTTTTAATAGCATGCATATGTTTGATTTCTTCTATTGTTTTTATTATAGTTGATTTCCAGTTTTATGCTACTGTGGTCTGAGAAAATGCTTGATATGATTTCTATCTTCTTGAATTTGAAGAGACTATTCTTATGACCCAACATATGATTTATCTTTGAAAATGACCCATGTGCACTAGAGCAGAATGTATATTCTGTGCCTTTGGGGTGAAATGTTCTGAAGATGTCAATTAATTCCATCTGGTCTAGTGAGTCATTTAGGATTGATGTTTCTTTTCTGATTTTTTGTTTATAGGATTTGTCCAGTGGTGACAGTGGGGTATTAAATCTCCTACTATGATTGTATTGATGTCAATCTCTCCCTTAATATCCTCCAGGAGATTTTTATGTATTTAGGTGCTCCTATATTGGGTGCATATATGTTTACCAGAGTTATTTCTTCTTGTTGGATTGTCCCTTTAGTATTATGAAGTGGCCTTCTTTATCTTTTGTTATGTTCTTCACTTTGAGATCTAATTTGTCAGATATAAGTATTGCAACCCCAGCTTTTTTTTCATTTCCATTGCCTGAAATACCATCTTCCATCTCTTCACCCTCAATCTGTGTGCATCTATTTTCCTGAGGTGAGTTTCTTGCAGACAGAAGATATATGGATCATATTTTCTTATCCAATCGGTTACCATATGTCTTTTGATTGGAGCATATAATCGGTTTACATTTAAAGTTATAATTGATAGGTACTTATCTGTTGCCATTTTTAGTTTTTACCCCTGAGTTCCTTCTTTGTTTCTTATTTCTTTTTATTACAGCAGATCCTATAACATTTCTCGCATTGCTGGGTTGGTGGTAATATATTCCCTTAGTCTTTTTTTGTCTATGAAGCTTCTGATTTCACCTTCAATTTTGATTGAAAGTCTTGTAGGGTACAGTATTCTTGGATTCAGACCCCTCCTTTGCATGACTTTGTATATTTCATTCCATTCCCTTCTGGCCTGATGAGTTTCTGTTGAGAAATCAGTAGCTAGTCTTATGGGGGTTCCTTTGTAGGTAACTTTCTGTTTCTCTCTGGCCGCTTTTATGATTCTTACTTTGTCATTGGTATTTGCCAATTTAATTATAATGTGCCTTGGTGTCAGTTTATTGGGGTTCATTTTGCTTGGGACTCTGTGAGCTTCTTGGGTTTGTGTGGGTTTTTTCTTTACTATATTGGGGAAATTTTTTGTCATTATTTCTTCAAACAGGTTCTATAATCCTTGCTCAATTTCCACTCTTTCTGGAATCCCAATTATGCAGATGTTGTTTTGTTTTGTGTTATCCCAAAGTTCTCTTAGGCTTTCCTCTTGCTTTATAATTTTTTTTTCTAGAAGCTGGTGTACTTGGGTATTTTTTCCTACCGTGTCTTCTAGCTCACTGATGTGGTCCTCTGCTTCCTCTAGTCTACTTTTGATGCTTTCTATTGAGTTATTTATAGCAGTGATGTCATTTTTTCATTTCTTCTTGATTATTCTGCACCTCCTCTAGGTTCTTCTACATTTCTTCTTGCTTCTTCTTCATCTCCTCTTGGGTCTTCTTCATTTCCTCTTGGCTTTAACTCACATTGTTGATTTTGTCTTCTATTCTTTTCATCCTCCTTATGATCATTTCTCGGAACTCTTTCTCTGGCAGTTTTATTTCTGCTTCTATTTCATTTACCGCCTTTTCTGGTGATACCTGCCTTTCTGTCATATGCAGGCTGTTTTTTCTTCTGCTCATGGTCTTTCTTCTCTGGGTGTCTGGTTATGTAGTTCTCTCTCCTACATTGATTCAAAGGCACAAACTACAATATGACCAGGGTACAACATACAAGGCACTGACCAGAAATGTATTCACAATGTTAATAATCACAAATAAGGTGACCACCAATGAAAGTCAAATTAGGGGTAAATAGAGAAAGAAGAAGAGGGAAATGAGGAAAAAAGAAACGAAAGAAATGCCAAGATCAAATTGGGATAGGGAGAAATAAATAAATAAATAAATAAATAAATAAATAAATAAATAAAATAAAAAGGAGAAGAAGAAGAAGAAGAAAAGAGAAAGAGAAAAAAAACTCAGAGAGAAAAGAAAGAGGATAAGAGAGAAAACAGTAACAAAATATAGATGTCAGGAGAAAACTCCAATAGAACAGTCACTAATTCCAATAAATGCCAGCAACCAGTACCTGGAGATTAATACAAACTACAAATAACAACTGGTATTGAAGGTGGTGAAGGAACAGTGAGGTAAAAAATAAATAAATAAATAAAGCCAAAACATAGCAAACAAAAATCAAAATAAAACAAGTGGAATAAGCTAAAACAATCTTACAAAAAAACTACAAAAAATCGATATAATCACCGTTCAGGCAAACCAACAAAAGGACATAGAGAAAAACAACTTTTTGGATAATGAATACAAGAATAGAGAGGTTTGTATGGACTTGGAGTAGGGTATTTGAAATTAGATATATAAGTGAGGTGAAATTTTAACCAGGTAAAGAGAAAGAATAGGGAGAATCTAAAGTTGGAAAAGGGCAAGAGAAAACAAGACAACAAAATGGGGAAAATTAGGAGGAAAGTTTTGGCATAAAGATAGAGTTGAGATAGAGTAAAATTATGCTAAAGGAAAGATGAAAATAGAATGTAGAAATCTAATCCCGAAGTAAAATAAAGGGAATACAAAATGACACTTGTTTTTTTCCAAAAACTTAAAATAGTAGTAGTAATAATACTAGTTGAAAACAAAAATGTAATAATTAAAAAGTTAAAATCAATTGAGGAGGGAAAAAATAGTTTTTTAATTAAAATATGCAAAAATGAAAATAAATAAAATAATTTAAAAAAAGAAAATGAAAAAAAAAATAGAATGGTCATTCACTTCCACTATTGTTCTGCTTGGCACTTCTGTTTCCCAGTCAAGAGGGTATTGCAGTTCCCTGTGTTCCGCTGTGAGTTGTGTTTTAATCTCTTTATTCTTTTGTGGTTATGCGAGTCAATTTGTGTGTCATCCACTGGGTGGCAGTGTTTTGGAATTGACCTCTGAGATGAGACTAAGCACAGGACCTCTCTAGACTGTGCTCAGATCCTGCTCCTCTGTGGTTCTCAAAACCGGTTTGTGGGGATTTTGCAGCTGGGACACTGCAACAACTCCCAAGTTGTCCCTCTGCCTCAGATCAAAATGAGTCATTTTCCAGAGCGCCCCTCTGTCAACAGCTCTGAGAGTTCACCTCCACACCCAGTGATCATGCCCTGCCCCACATCTGAAGACCTCTCCAGAAGCAGCCTTCCTGCAGCCTGTTTCCCACAGTGTGCGCATCTCTGTCCTGCGGGACAGGCAATCTCACCTTATCCCAGGCGAAATCTGACCTTTCCGTGTTCCATGTAGACCTCCTCTGAGTCTGCATGTCTGTGCCGATTGGAGAGCGGTGTTCTGGATCCCTGGGTGTTCGGTGAGTGCTTCAGCCGCAGCTTTCAGACCATCGCAGACATCTACCTCCCTCTGCATATGTGCTGGTGGCTCCGGGATACAAAAACCCCATGGCAGTGGGGCTGCCTGGTCAGGGGAGGCCCATCCAGCATTGCATCACCTTTTCCTGGAGGATAACTGACTTTTAACTTCCCAACAAACACTCCCAGTGCGACTCTCAGCTGCTCTCTCTCCCTCTGCCCAGCGAGAAAGCTCCAGATGTGTCTGTCTACTTTGCCACCATTTTTCCTCCTCCTGCACCTGATTTTAAAATGGTATTGCCATCGTTGGTATTTATAAACCCAATTCCCATGGAAAATAAACACATCTTTTGATATTGTTGAACTTTTTGCAACTTCTAGTGATTTTTTCATTCTCTTTAAACTTATTTAAGAACATTGGATCTCTTTAATTCTCCCTCTCATGTTTTTATTTATTCCCATATTTATATATTTATCTACTGTCTAATTTTCCAACAAAAGACAAGATATCTCTAGTAATAGGCTATGCCTTGTGTGGTTTTGGTATTGGCCAACATTAACATTCCCTTTATTGAAAAAAGTAATTTAAAATTTTCTTATTGTTCCTGAGTTTGCTATTTCTGGATCAAGATAAACAAATATCATCAAATATAAAAATAAGATTGAATCAGTCAAAAGCATCTGTGCTTTCTTTCAACAAGTGCCAAATGATATGTGAATAATTTTGTTTTTATTATTTTCTGAAAAACCTAGTGTGACATTTAAGAAGCCCTGTTAATGACTAGGGAGGATAAAATTGAAAGGATTTAAATAAAAACTAAATTTTAGGGTCAATTTCTTACTTAACTTATTCTATTATAGTAATTTGTAGACACAATGAAATATAGGGCCTTGGTCACTCTTTTTGATGTATAAGAACTGTGACAATATTTTAATAGTACTGTTGCTGTATGGGAGAACATATTTGCAAATGTTATCTCTGATAAGGTTTAATCTCCAACATCTACAGGCAACTTATACAACTAAATAAAAGGAAGATAAATGATCCAATAAAAAAATGGGCAACAGACTTAAATAGAATCTTTTTGAAAGAAGACAGAAAGAAGGCCAAGAAACACATGAAAACATGTTCAAAGTCAAATTATCAGACAGATACAAATAAAAACAGCAATGTGGTACCATCTCACACCTGTCAGAATGGCTACCATTAACAAATAAACAAATGACAAGTGTTGATAAGGATGCGAAGAAAAAGGAACCATAGTGCTCTGTTGGTGGGAATACAGACTGGTGCAGCCACTGTGGAGAACAGTATGGAGTTTCCTCAAAACACTAAAAATGGAACTCCTATTTGACCTAGTAATCTCACTCCTAGAAATATATTCTAAGACTAGAAACACCAATCAGAAAGGATATATTCACCCCTATGTTCATAGCAGCACAATTTGCAATAACTAAGATTTGGAAACAGCCTACATGTCCATCAGCAGATGACTGGATCAGAAAACTATGCTACATCTACACAATTGAATACTATGCTGCCATAACAAATAAGGAATTCTTACTATTTGCAGCAACCTGGATGGAACTGGAGATCATTTGCTAAGTAAAATAAGCCAGTCAATGAATGAAAAATACCTCATGATCTCACTCATTTATGTATAATAAAGAACATTATAAACTATTGAATAAAAAGATAGATATAGAGGCAGTAAAGCGTCAAACAGACTGTCAAACTACAGTGGGAAGGTTATGGGGAGTTGGGGTAGATAAGGGGTCAACTGAAGGACTTGTATGCATCCGTATAAACACAACCAATGGACAGAAGACACTGGGGGGTTAGGGCATGCATGGGAATGGGGGCTAGGGCAATCGGAAGATATGTACACCTGAAACACATTAATAAAAAAAATAAAAATTAAAAATAAATAAATAAATGAAGAGTAGTGTTGTAAAATATGTCCCAGAATATAATTTACACATTTCTTCACTCATTACTCTCTCTCCTCTTTTATTGGGCATTTTCACTAGCTCCAATTCTTCATTTTTGAGTACAGAAAACCTAAGTTAGCATTGGAATGCTTATTTGCCCCTCCACATAAGTTTTATTTATTTTTATTTTATTTTGCAAACAGCAAAAGTTCCTTTTGTTTTTATTGTCTAAAGTTTTATATGTGACTCATTTCCCCATCCTTTCCTTGCCTGGGCAAACCCCCACTACCCCAATGTCTGTGTCCATTGGTTATGCTAATATACATGCATATAAGTCCTTTGTTTGCCCTCTGAACCCCTTTCCTCTACTATTTGTCTCTAGATTGATCTATTCTTGTCTATCAGATTATTTTGATCATTATATCCCACATATGAGTGAGATCATATGATATTTATCTTTATCTAACTGGCTTATTTTGCTTAACATAATGTTCTCCAGTTCCATCCATGTTATTGCAAATGTTAAAAGTGCCTTCTTTTTTACAGCGGCATGATATTCCATTGTGTAGATGTACCACAGTTTTTTAATCCACTCATCTGCTGATGGCACTTAGGCTGTTTCCAAATCTTAGCTATTGTAAATTGTGCTGCTATGAACATAGGGGTGCATATATCCTTTCTGATTGGTGTTTCTGTTTTCTTGGATATAGTCCTAGAAGTGGGATCACTGGATCAAATGGGACTTCCATTTTTAATTTTTTGAAAAAACTCCATACTATTCTTCACAGTGGCTGCACCAGTCAGCAGTGCAGAAGGGTTCCTTTTCCCCCACATCCTCACCAGCACTTGTTGTTTAAGACGGGAAACCATAAAAATTCTACAAGACTCCATAGACCTGAAAATAGCAGACATATGTAGTAGCAATATCTTTACAGACACAGCCTCTAGGGCAATGTAGACTGAGGAGAAAATAAATAAATGGGACTACCTCAAAATAAAAAGATTCTGCACAGCAAAAGAAACCAACAACGAAACAACAAGAAAGCTCACTACATGGGAGAACATATTTGCCAGTGATATTTCCAAAAGGGTTTAATCTCCAAAATGTACTGAGAACAAATACAACTTAACAAAAGGAAGATAAACAATCTAATCAAAAAATGATCAAAGGATCTAAATAGACACTTTTTGAAAGAGGACACACAAAAGGCTCAGACACATATGAAAACATGTTCAAAGTCACTAATCATCCAAGAGATGCGAACTAAAACAACAAGATACCATCTCATACCTGTCAGAATGGCTATCATCAACAATCAATAAGTTATGTTTTTAAATAAATGTAACCACTTTTAAAATAAATGCTGATAATCTTTATTCCTATCTTGCAGATTGAGAAACTTGGGGAAAATGTTACTTGCCAAATCTCGACCAGGTAATAAATACCAGAGATAACTTCCAATTCTTTGCTATTTCCATAGTCAGCCCTAGCTACAGTGTTCTCTGTGCAATGCAGCAGAGATAAATGGTAGGTGGGCCATGGCAGAAAGAACCAGTCTATGGGACACTACATAAGTCTAAAGGCTAGAAGCTTACCAGACACCTTGCTTTTCTCTCCCATGTGAGTTATCATTTGAATGTTATTTCCCAACTACTTGTCTGGATGATTTCTGCTCCTTTTTACAAAGGAGAGAATACCCCCTTCCCTGGGATATGTTCCTTCTCTGACCCATCTATTCCAGAACTCTTAACTCTGATTCCATAATATAATTACTAACCTCCTATATAGATTCAGCAACTGTAAGGCATTGGAATTTAGGAGAGAATCACATTTGAATAATCTTTTTTGTTCAAATACCACCTCTGCCCTGAAAACTTTTGGGAGATATTAGCCTTCCTGTGCTGGCATGGCATGGTTCTACCTGAAAATGACTACATAAGCATTTATTCACACATCACTGTAGATGTTTATACATATGCATACATCCCCCGATATACTGCCATCATGTTCAGATTTGTATGTTGTGTGTTTTTGTCATTCCGATGATCAGAATATCTTCTGGATTACTTGAATGAATGAAGAAAGGATTAGGAAGATGCATAAATGCCCTTAAATCCTTGAGCAAGTATATGCTATCTAATTTTTCAGTCTACCCTGGGAGGATATCACTTCACATGTTAATATTAGCCATAAAAATCTTATTCTGGAGACACCTCTGTAGAGCCAGGCTTAATTATTAGTGACAAAAATATATTATCTTCATGGTATTAGGTTGATTTTTCATAATTATTGGCAATTATATCACATTATATGTAAGTAAAAGTATATACATGTATATTTAATGTATACATATACAGTACATCAAAATTATTTCCCAGTAGTTAATATTTATCTGAGTTCTACTGGCTCCAGACAGTCTGGAATTGATTCAATTCTTTGTTCTGTAAAAGGAAAAAAAACATATTTTGAAGAGGGATGATTAAAAATAAACTAATATGATTCTACCTTGAGTTTGTTTGCAGGAAGCCATCTGGTCATCCTTGAATCAATACTATCAGGAAGCATTTGAAAAACAAAGGCTAGTATGATAACTTCCTTTGGTGACTGGTTATTAAAAGAATATCAGATGGTACTTATTTCAAAAGGGCTTTTTAACAGAACCTTGTACTTCCGTGAGATGCTGATTTATGTTAGAGAACTAAGGCCTTCCAATGACTCAGACCAGATATGAGACAATGTAATAGACTTATATTATACATTAGAGAATGGCACAGAATGTGGAAGTGTGGTAAAGTTTTATTGAACTTTGGAGAAGCTATTAGTAAGAATAGGAAAAAATGAAGCTGATGATTTATTCAGTGATATTTACATAGAGTAAGCTACATATCAGGCACTGTGATGAGCACTGAGAACATCTAGGAAAGAGGAAACTTTCTCTGAAGCATATTACAGTCTAATGTGATAAATTGAGAGAAAAAGAGATTAAAAATCACTATAAATCACAGGATATAGTGTAGTTGACATCTGTATAAAATGGGTGAATAGGCAGAGTGCCACACTACTTGGAATGGAGTAAGGAGTTCTTAGAAAGCTCTACCTAGACACTTGTCCTGAGGTTTAAAAAAGAAAATAAATAGACAGGTCCACAATGTACATTCTAGCAGAAGGATCTACATATGCTAAGATAAAATCAGTGTATGGTAATTTTAAAAAATGGGAAGCAACTAGACACACTGGGAGGTGACACCAGTTTTACATATGGGTAGTTAAATATTATCTTAGAGAATGTTCCAAATAACTAAGCTAAACTTTTTCACAGCAATTAACGTTAGATACATAAATATGAAGCAAAAACCACAGAGATGCTTAAGTATATGCAAATGAGGGAAGCAAACTTTATTTTGGTACTTGATAATGTTATTTCTTTCTGGTGATATTCATGAGTCAAGTGGTAGGAATAGGACAATTGAGGGCACAGATGACTTTGGAGGCAGGAAGATTTAGTTTCTGTCCTCATTTTGTTATGATCATACTAGAGGCCTGGTACATGAATTCATGCACAGGTGGGATTGCTTGGCCTGGCAGGTGATCGGGGCTGATCAGGGCTTTCTTGCCCAGTCCTAATCAGAGCCTATTGGGGCCAGCTGACCAGAGGATGGGGAGGGACTGCAGGAGGTTGGCTGGCCATGGGAGGTTGACTGTGGGAGTGCACTGACCACCAGGAGGCAGCTCCTGTGTTGAGTGTCTGTCCCCTGGTGATAAGTACTCATTATAACAACCAATCATTTGGTTGTTCAGTTGTTCATTCATTTAGGTATGTGTGTGTGTGTGTGTGTGTGTGTGTACACACACACACACACTCTAGAGGCCTGGTGCACAAAATTCGTGCATGGGGGATATGTCCCTCAGCCCAGCCTGCACCCTCTCCAATCTGGGACCCCTCAAGGGATGTCCAATTGCCCATTTAGACCTGATCCCAGTAGGATCGAACCTAAATGGGAAGTCAGACATCCATCTCACAATCTAGGACTGCTGGCTCCCAACTGCTCACCTGCCTGCCTTCTAAAATTGAAACTTTGTAGCCTTGAACAGAGGCCAAGGCAGGCCAGGGTGTGTGAAAAGCTTAGCTTCCTCCATTGCTCCATGGCTGCAGCTATCTTGGTTAGGTTAATTTGCATACTCACTCCTGATTGACTGGAGGGCATGGCTTGTGGGTGTAGCAGAGGTATGGTCAATTTGGCTATTACTCTTTTATTAGATAGGATAAATGGATGACTTTGAGAACATTATATAACCTTCTTAGTATTGGTTCTCTCAGTGAAATTGAAAGTAAAAATTCATCTTGCAGAGTGAGCCTCAAATGAATGTTGTACTTCCTCAGAATATGACAATTGTTTTTATTTTTATTCTGACACCAATAACAAGATTATAGATTGGGCTAGGGATGTGTTACTATAATAAACCTCAAACTTGAGTCATAGTGAGTGGAGGATGCGACTTCAATCCCCAGTCAGCCAGGTTATTGGGGGAGGCCTCTTCATTCCAAATGGGGTTTCCCTTTTGCTAATGGCTCCCCCAGCCATTCAGAAATGTGAGTAGAATGACTAATATGAGTTTTTGTGTCTTTGCAGAATGACTAATATGAGTTTTTGTGTCTTTGCTCTGCTGGTTGGTACTTCATCTCTTATTGGAGATTTATAGTTTTCTTGAAAGAAATGGGCAATACAAACAGCCTGTGTCAATGACTACAAAACAAAATAAAAGTATTCTTGTAGTTAATATTTCATTATATATTGAAGTCTTATCCTGTTTCAAGGACTATGCTAAGTAATGTTTTTAAAAATATATATATATGTTTAATTATTGGGATAGTCCATTAAAATTTACATTTTAGAAGTAAGAATAATGAGATATAATGTGGTTAATAACTTGCCCAAAGTCAAATATTTAATAAATGCAGGATATATAACCTGAATCCACTGAATGCAGGAATTCTCTTCACTCTAAAAGTCATAAAAATAACTACCCTGCCTAGGATACAATTATATTTGTCACAAATATAGAATATTTTATACAGTGGTACCTCGAGATACGAGTTTAATTCTTTCCGTAACCTTGCTCAGATATCAAGTTGCTCGTATCTCAAAGCAAATTTCCCCATTGAAATCAATTGAAATGCCGTTAATCCGTTCCAGCCCCCAAAATGCCACCCCAGTTGTTCTTGTTACGTGTTTTTGAATAAGAAAAATGTATTTATAAAGGAAAAATATTGTATAAAACCATAATAAAAGAAAATGTAAAGGAATAAACTGGTTTTATAAAGTGTATTTACCTATTCATTACACTCTTAATGCTACATTTTATTCTTAAAACTGAATGTAACTTAACTAATCTTCACTGAACTTAATTGCTACTGGTTTTTGCATTTTTGGCCGATTTAAAAAAAAAAACAAAAAAAAAAAAACGTGTCCAACGAGGTTTGCCTCTTCCTCCCTTTCAGAATGTTTCTGAAATGGGTGAGGCAAGTTTCATTGAACAGCTCCGATGCACGACCAGTAGCAACTTTTTCAGGATGTTTCTTTTCCACAAAGTGTGACACCCTCTCCCACATTCCTAAGATCTCCTTTATCTCACTTGTAGAGATCTCCTCCACCTCTGGCTCCTCCTCGAAACCAATTTCTTGGAGAACCTCCGCATGTTGCTGAGACTGCAACTCTTGTAACTCCTCCGTGGTGAGTTCCAGAGAGTGCTCCTCGACGAGCTCATTCACGTCTCTCTCATCCACCTCCAGGCCCATGGATTTTCCCAGAGACACTATCTCCTCCTCCACTGGCACCTCGGGTTCGACTCCTTCGAAGGTCCTTTTGGCTACAGCCTCAGGCCACAGCTTCTTCCATGCAGAAGTCAAAGTCTTCGTTTTAACACCCAGCCAGGCCTGATCAATAATTATGAGGCATATCACGATGTTAAAGTGGTTCTTCCAGAACTCTCGAAGGGAGAGATTTGTGTTCTCCATCACCTCAAAGCAGCGCCGGAACAGGTGCTTGATGTACAGCTTTTTAAAATGAGAAATCACCTCCTGATCCATGGGCTGCAGGATAGGAATGGTGTTGGGAGCTAGGTAGACAACCTTTATAAACTTGAACTCTTCGAGGAGTTCATTTTCGAGGTTCGGTGGGTGAGCAGGAGCATTGTCAAGGACGAGGAGGGCTTGCATGGTTAGGTTGTTTTCCTGTAGATACTTCTTAACAGAAGGGCCGAAAACCAGGTTTACCCATTCCACAAAGAACTGCCTGGTGACCCATGCCTTCGGGTTTGCCCTCCACATAACTTGCAGCTTATCTTTTAAAATCTTATGTTACTTAAAGACTCTTAAAGGGTTTTCCGAATGGTATACAAGCAGAGGATTGATCTTGCAGTCGCCACTCGCATTGGCGCACAGTGCGAGAGTTAGCCTATCCTTCATGGGTTTGTGGCCTGGCATCGCCTTCTGCTCTGCCGTTATAGAAGTCCTATTCGGCATCTTCTTCCAGAAAAGCCCTGTCTTGTCACAGTTGAAGACTTGCTGGGGGATATATCCTTTGGCTTCTATCAGTTCGGAAAAAGTTTTGAGGTAATCCTCAGCTGCCTTCACATCCGAACTTGCTGCCTCACCATGCCTGATGATGGAGTGAATGCCAGACCTTTTCCTGAAGTTATCAAACCAGCCTCTACTGGCTTTAAATGAGTCTTTCGATGCTTTGTCCGTGGAAGTGCGCGGGGTCTGCTCCAGCAAATCACCTTAAATTGCTCTTGCCTTCTTGCATATGATGCCCTGTGTTAATGTATCTCCTTTAAGCTGCTTCTCCGTCACCCACACCATCAGTAGATTCTCCATCTTTTCATGGAGAGAGCTACGAAGCTTAGAAATTATTGTAAACGCCCTTAGCTGGCATTATACCCTTTATCAACTCCTTCTGTTTAAACACAGTGCATATCGTTGAAGTACTATGCCCATATTGCCTCGCCAAGTCAGCCACTCGCACACCTTGCTCATATTTTTCTATGATTTCACACTTTAATTCAATAACATCATCCTCTTCTGAGCACTGACCTTTCCACTCTCTTTCTTCGGACCCATGGTTATAAAAAGAAATGCGATAAAGTATGTAAATGCACAAAAGATGCTTTGAAAACGAGGTAAACAAGCACACTGACTGAGGCATGGGAAACTATGAGAAGCTTGAGTCACAGTAAACTGGTGGGTCGTGTGCAGCCGGCCTATCCACGTGATTACTCGCATCTCAAATGTTGCTCGTATTTATTTATTTATTTATTTATTTATTTATTTTTTATTAATTTTTTATACATATCTCCCCATTGCCCCCCCTCCCTCCCAGGCATGCCCCAACCCCCAGTGTCTATGTTGCTCGTATTTCAAAGCAAAAAATTGCTCGCTCGACGGCTAGTATATCAAAAATCTCCTTTGTTAGGGCACTCATATCTCGAGGTACCACTGTATAGTTAAAAATGGGAGGGTCAGGGAATAAATATCTTGATTTGTATCTATACTTTCTTGGCCTTATTGTAGCATGTAGAAGTCTTGAATGAGCAGACTTATTACACCTTCTTTTCCCAAGCCTTTATATTTCACATCCTCTGCTTCACTCATTTCTTAAGAATATTTATTAAACTAGGGGCCCAGTGCACAAAATGTGTGCACTAGGAGTGGGTCCTTCAGCCCTCTCACATACTGGGAGCCCTCAGGGGATGTCCTACTGATGGTTGAGGCTGCAGTCTGGCCTCCCTCTGTGGGAGGCAACCAGGCTGATCAGGGGAAGGCACTGGCCCCATTACCCCACTGCTTGCTGCAGCCACTGCCAGCCACCACTGCCACCAAGGTGTTTTCACCAACAAGGACTCTAGTCCCTTCACCATGAAAAAATGACAACTTTCTTTAGGCATTTTCAAGTTGTGTCTTTCATAGAATATGGCCTTTTTTTCTTTCTTTCTTTCTTTCTTTTTTCTTTCTTCCTTTCTTTCTTCCTTTCTTTCTTTCTTTCCTTTCTTTTTTTATCCTCACCTGGGGTTATGTTTCCATTGATTTTTAGAGTGTGGAAGAGAGAGAGAGAGAGAGAGAGAGAGAGAGAAACACTTTGATTGGTTGCCTCGTGCATAAGCCCTGACCTGAGCCCCAGCCAGGGAGGATCCTGCAACCAAGGTACATGCCCTTGATCAGAATTGAACCCAGACCCTGTGGTCCACAAGCCTAGGCATTATCCACTGAGCCAAACCAGCTAGGGCAGGATATGACATTTCTTAGTGCTCCAGCAGCGAACCTTCACTTTTTTCTCCAGGAGTGTGGTGGAAAAACCCTAGATTAACTTTTTGGATTCTTATACCCAAGTTACTAAGAATATTACCAGTGGCATACATGGAACTCAGCCAATGAGTGGTCCTCTGTAGTTCACACCAATTGGCGCTCACCTCCAATCGCTGGTTCCACCCCTCAGCCTCTGGCTGAGGCTTGGGGCCTAGGTAGGGGCCTCCAATCACAGGCTCGGCCCTGCCCAGGTTGTTCAGGGCCCATGTATAGCTTGCCTCGGAGTGACCTGGGTGCTGAGAAAGTTCAAGGGACCCAGGTGACTGGGAGCCTATGTATGCAAATGAACCTCCATCTTTGTAGAGTTAATTTGCATACTCACTTTGATTGGCTGTGAGCATAGCAGAGGTATGGTCAATTTACATGTTTGTCTATTATTAGGTAAGATAGATGCTATTAATTAGATTTCTATAATGCTCAAAGTATGTTTGCTGCCTTTACAGCCTTTCAGAATGCACAATAATAAAATAAAAGGATGGCTGAGCAATAATTCTAATGCAGTGTATATGTGCTATATAGCAATATTGGAAGGCATGAATACCTCTGCCTACATTGGAATTAACATACTTTTATTTGATAAACTTTATTGTAATGAACCAGTGCTACAGTAACAAATATATTGATTTTCTTGCTGGCCCATGAAGAAATATTTATAAGGTTAACTAAAGGCAACATACATTTCTGACAGAATTATGCTATAAGGCATATTTATGGATTTATTTTAAGCTATAATGGGAAAAAGCAAAATGCTGGGCATGCCCCCAATTTTGAGCAAGTGCCAATAGCAATGTAAGAGTCTCTTATACATTTCTCCCTAATTCTCTTTGCTATTTCTTTATTTCCCAAAGTGTTTTGGCCAATTTGGGATCTAGCCCAGACTTTATGGGTGACTTACTTTAGAAGAGGTTCAGTGACTTTTGGGTGTCTTAAATTCAGGGATAAGCAAGGCTTTCTGTTACCCCAGCAAATGAGGGTATGATTGTTTTAAGTAGATATTAACCTGAATCTTGCATAATTTAATGAAAAATGTAATACTTAAAAATACTTAAAAATGTAAGTATTCAGAATGCAGTACGTTATGTGATAGCAAAATGTTTTAAAGGATTCATTTATGTTTGTTTATAGTGCTATAGAAAAAATAAAGATGGTCATTTTTATCTTCCTGTTCTTCCCAACTAAAACCAGTTATGGTTTGAATAAAACAATATTTTTGAGGATCTAATATTTACTTTATTTTAAAGTAAAAAAGCATTTATGTGGAAAATACCAGAATCATGGTGGTAGAGGCACAAGGGATGGGGAAATCATGGAGATAAACATTACCCTTAAGCTTGGAAAGGGAGGATAAGAGTCCTAAGCAAGCAATGTTCCCTGCTACTGAAATTTGTTGATCTGTACAATGGGGAGCTTCTTAGAAGGAAATCGCTGAGTGCTACACCCAGGGAGACTCCGTCATATTATCTGGGACCTCCTGCCTCGGTCCATGTCTCAAAGTTCCAGTTTATATTTTCACAAGGACAGTTAATTTTCAAGACAATATACAGCTTGTTAAAATGAACATATAAAATGGTAACCAGCAGGATGCAGGCTAGAGGAGATTCCCTAAATGTTTAGGACTAAGTAAAACCTTCTGGAGCTTTTTATAACTCTGAAAAGGGGGAGGTTACCCCACAGATGACTAATCTATAACTTATCTCCAACTCATTAGCATAATGAATAGGGAATAAATGCAGATTAGATATAGCTTTTAAATAATGAATCCAGACTTTCTTACATATTTTCTGGTAGCTCCAATTTATATCTGCCCAGAAGTCAAACGCAAAGGCTAAAAGGGTATGATTCTTTGGGAAAACTAGAATGGAAATTAAAAGAGAAATTCCAAAGCTTTAGGAATAGAATAAAAGATGATTAATCGGTGGCATTAGTAGCCCTAATGATTAGTAGCCCTTGCTTGGACTCCTTTGGCTAAGTGAGCACATTTATGCTTCCTTGCTTATTACTTCATACTCACCTTTTCTGTAGTTGCTCACCCTTCCAGATAGAGAATTAAATTAGATTTTATATCCAGAGATTAGGGACCTTTAGAATCCAAGACAATTTTGACTCAAATTCTTTTATTAGACACCCATCAGTCTCTGAAATATAATTTTCTCTGCTCCTGAGAGTCACTTATTATATGCAAGCATCAAATCCTAGCCCATTTCACTGATTGTACTGAGGGTAGTGACAGCAAGGTTCAAATGAATACCAGATTACTGCTAAATCATTTCTATTTAAGCATCAGAACACATTTTGTAATTTCCTTAGTGAATTCTCACTCCTAATTTCCTTTGATAGACATAATTTAAAATAGAATATTTGTTCATATTTGCAATCTCAGAATTTTCCTGGGGTGGGCAAACTCTAAATTGGTTCTCAATAGTTCCTGCTTTCTGTGGAGCTGTGGGTAACATTCTCCTCTTGAGTGTGGGCTGGATTTATTGCCTCTTCTAAAAAATAGAACATGGCAAAAATTATGGAATGTCACTTTGAGATATAGTTACAAAAAGACTATGGCTTCTGTTTTTCCTCCTTCCCTCCCCCTCACCCTCCTTTTTCTTTATCTCTGATCTTCCAGTCTCTCAATGTGCCTCTCTCACTTCCCTCATTTTTGGGAGATGAGCCACTATATTGTGAATAGTCATATAGCAAGAGCCATGTAGCAAGGAACTGAATTCTCTGTCCAACAACCAGCGAAGACCTGAAGACTGTCAACAGCCATAAGAGCCTTGGAAGCAGATACTTCCCCAGCTGAGCCATGAGATAATGACAGACCTGCTGAGATCTTATAGTTCTGTGAAAGAGCTGAGTCAGAGGCATCCAGTCAAGTCAGCTACCCACAGAAAATGTGAGAAAATGAATGTTTGTTGTTTTAGGCTAAGTTGCAAACATCCTATTTCCCAATTCTCATTCAACAAATGACATGTTACTTTCTACTCTACTATCCAGTTAAGTTTTGAGAAAGTGATTTGGGTCATGGATCAATGGATGAAGAGTAGAAAATTATATGGACATAGATAAGTTTGAAAAGGTTTTCTGATCATTGTAAATGATCCTACCTGAATATTTACATTTTCTATATAATAATAGAAAAGACATACTATAACTATTGCACCTGGAGACAACAATATTCAAGGATCAAGGCTTTCCCTAAGTGTATCATATGAATGCTAGACTCAGTTGACAAGACTTGTGAGTATAGATTGATGTTTCCATTTGCAGTGTCTCTCACGTCATCTGTATTAGTGCCACACTGGGCTGCTACAGCGAAAATCCATGTAATGGTATTTCTTTGATTTATTAGCAGTCACATTCCTGAAACTGATAGCTGTTGAATATTGGAATGAAACATTGTTTTAACAGTTATGAACATCAGTACTTGACTGCTCTTTGCAATATTGAGGTAGATTCCAAAATAGATAACTCATCTATTTGAAAATTAAATATGTTTATATTTTATGATATCATTAATTTGGCTTTATTTAACTTTAATGTTTTATGGGAAGAAAATATTAAGAATATAAATAATAACTTAAGGATTCTGATAGTGCTTCAAAAAATATCTTGATGAGAATTCTTGCTCAAAAAAGACAAGTGAATGTTAGGAATAAAAGATATGATGATTTTTGCTGTTATATACAGGGTTACCATAGTGATAATTACATAACATCCATATCTCTATGAAACCATCTGGGAAGAAGAAGAGCATTCTTTTTTCAAAAGACTTTATACTTTTGGCTAATTATTTATACTTGGTTAAAAATAGTCCACGTATGTGGGTGTTTGACATTCTTATCATATATATGCCTAGGCTTAGAAGGGATGTATACCAAACATCCCATTCCCCAACTCTCACTCAACAAATGATATATTACTTTTTACTCTCTATCCAGCAATTCTCTATATCCTTCTTAATGTGTGAGGAAAACGTAAGACCACATTATAGAGTACATTTACCACAGCCTACAGTATGAAGTCCTTCTCCTTTAAAACTAGGCCTTTAGTTGTTAGCATGTGCAACCCCTCTAACATCCTCCTTCAGTTTAGATTGGCTCCTACCCCAGTGAAACAGGCCTGCCTACAGATAGCCAGTCTCAGCAGCAACTAGTAGGACTGCTTTTCAGCACTACTCTAAAATAGTGAAAGGAAGTATAAGAAGGTTGTGAGGAGCTATGGTTTTTTTGATGAGGAAGCCACAGTGTTAGAACAAAGTTAGAGTCCTGTTAGAAAGTGAGTTTCCTGCTAAAACCTGTTTGGCTCAATGGATAGAGCATAAGCCTGTGGACTAAAAGGTCCCTGGTTCAATTCTGGCCAAGGCCATGTACCTTGGTTTCAGGCACATCCCCAGTAGGAGGGTGTACAGGAGGCAGCTGATTGATGTTTCTAACTCTCTTTCCCTCTCCTTTCCTCTCTGTAAAAAATCAATAAAATATATTTTTTTAAAAGAAAGTGAATTTCTTTCATAGTGATATGGATGTTATGTAATTATCACTATGGTAACCCTGTATGTAGAGGTTGTGCACCATTCTTCTCTAACCAAAAGAACATAGATGATGAGGCACTTAAAAATATTTCTTGCAGCCGAGACCAGTTTGGCTCAGTGGACAGAGCATCGGCTTGCAGACTGAAAGGTCCCAGGTTTGATTTCAGTCAAGGGCATATACCTTGCTTGCAGGCACGTCTCCGCTGTGGGGCATGCAGGAGGCAGCTGATCGGTGTCTCTCTCTCATAGATGTTTCTGACTTTCTATCTCTCTCCCTTCCTCTCTGTAAAAAAAATCAATAAAACATATTAAAATATATATATATATATTTTTGCAAGCATTTTGGCTATGTACATCCATCAAAATTTTGGTCACTAGGGATTATCTACATCGTCTTCTCTATCCTATGTTCACTTGTCCACTATATGCTCATTAATGTATATAGCATGTACTCAGTCATATATTAAAATTTTCTCCTCAAGGTTCTTACCAATATTGACAAGTTTTGAGACAAAAACCTATTTAAAACAAGGAAATGTACCTAAAAATATATATGCATACTCATGGATTTAGTTTGCCTAGGATTTTCTGCACTAATGAGATATATCTGCTGTTAAAAGCATGTTGCTTTAAAAATGTGTGCATATGCTTTTGTTTGATACAAATTAATACATACTAGTATGAGATTTCTTTAGACAATATATTACTACATTGAATTTTGTATATATTTATAAGATTATTATTTTCACTCTTAAGTTCTTAGAATTATTCACAGGTGATTTAGTATAAGTGATTCACAAATCAGAGATCCTTTTGTTTTTCCATTCTATATACTACAATTGTTTTTAAGAAAGATTTATACTTTTTAAGGGCCAACTTTCATTAAAGTAATATGCTACTTACAGGATTTCTTCTAACTTGCACATTTAAATTCCAGTTTTCTTAAACATCAAAGATGCTATTTAAAGGGCAAGTGTTATCTGGACTGGGCAGAGTATTGTTTAAAGTCTATTATTATGAACTCTCACATGACTTACACAGTTGATCAAGTTCCCTATTAGAGAGCAGTGCATTTTAATGATATTTGAAGGAACAGATAAACTTGTAGTGAAAGAGTAACATTTTCTGGAAATGAAACTCATTTCAGAATACTCTGGGATATATAAGGACAGTAGGATGGGACACTAAAAATGAAAAGAAGAAACAAGAAATTATTAATGATGTCACAATTTTGCTTAGACAGTTAGCAGAATAACTATTCTTTTTCCCCCTATCAATAATTTATTCAAATCTGTAGGAGAAAATAAAATAGGTTGATTTTTATTTTCTATTACTTATACCTAAAATATCACAACATAAGTTTTTATTTTTATTGGTATTGTTACATTACTAAAGTGAAGAAATATTACCTCCCTTTCTTCCATTTACCCTCACTTATTTATAGTTAAATTTTATTAAATATTTTCTCTGCCTGCATTAAAACTACATCAAGTAGTATTAAGTAGTATAACTTTTACTTTAAACATCAAACATAATTTAGTTAACTCAAGAGAATAAAGAAAATATATTGTATTTGCCTATATATAGCTTTTACTGTGTTTGCACAATTATAGTTTCTCCCTTCTTGATGTTTCAAAATTCCTTTCTATATTATTTTATTTCAGTTTAGAGTATTTATTATTTTAGGTGATGGTGGAGAGAAAATATACTTGCTGGTGAAAAAAAATCTTAGTCTTGATTTTGTGACTAAAGTGTTAAGGAATATCTTAATTTCTCTATAATTTATTTTTTTAATTTTTAAAAATTTATTTATTGATTAAGGTATTACATAAGTATCCTTATCCCCCCATTGTTCCTCCATTCCTCCACTAATGCCCTCAACCCCCTGTTGTCTATGTCCATTGGTTAGGTTATATGCATGCATACAAGTCCTTCGGTTGATCTCTCCCTTTTACCCCTTCTTTCCCTACCTTTCCTCTGAGATTTGAGGATAAATATCACATGAACTCACTCATTTATGGAATATAATAAACAATATAAACTGCTGAGCAAAAAACAGATCCAGAGACAGAGAAACATTGATCAGACCATCAAACCTTTTTAATTTTTAAATATATTTTTATTGATTTCAGAGAGAGTAAAGAAGAGGGAGAGAGAGATGATGAGAAAGAATAATTGATAGGCTGTCTCCTGCATGTCCCCCTATTGGGAACTGAGTCCATAATGCGGGCATGTGCCCTGGACTGGAATCAAACCTGGGAACATTCAGTCCACAGGCCTATGCTCTATCCATTGAGCCAAACCAGATGAAAATCTCCATCATTTCTGAAGGATATTTTCACTGAATGTAGGATGCAGTTTCACATGCTTTTAACCTGAAGACCTTCTATTAATAAAATGGTATATGAAAATGTCTTTATCCCACCTTAATATTTAAAATATGTTTTTCTGGATATAATATTTTTGGTTGGTAGTACTTTTTTTTTCATTCCACACTTTGAATATGTCAATCTACCTTCTTCTTGCTTTCATTGTTCCAGATAATAAATCAGCTGAATTTCTTACTGGATTGCTCTTGTAAAAGAAGAGTTATTTTTCTCTTGCCACCTTCAACATTTTCTCTTTGCCTTTAGCTTTCAACTTTTTTGCTTATAATATGTTTGGCTATGTTTCTTCTGATGTTAATCCTACTTGGCTGCTGTTGAGCTTCTTTTATGTGTAGATTAATATTTATCATCAAATTTGTAACATTTCATTATTTCTTTGAAAAATTTTTCCTCGTGTTATAATCTTTATTAAAGTTTAAGATAAACGCTTTTGCTTTGTCAGATATTAATATAATTATATCAGCTCTCATTTGGTTAATACTTGTTTTACATGATTTGGTCTTTACTATTTGGAAGTCTACTCTGATCTCCATAGATGTGTTTTCACAGAAGATATTGTGGATTGTAGTGTTAACAAATTCCAAGATTTTACTTAGCACCTCATTGCTACCCCAACGATACATTTGACAAATAGCATGTCTGTGTTTTTTCTAACATAATTTCTTTAATTCTCAATATATATATTTCATCTCTATCTGTCCTGTCATTCCTTTTGAGAACAGCAGACAAAGGAAGAGTAGAAAGCTGAGACTGCTCTCCATTTCAACCACTTTCCTTAGTACAATTTAAGATGAAGATTCTGGAATGTGCACCTAATTCAGTTAAGAAAATATATATAAAAACTTTAATATATGTAAAATGAACCATGTGTCATAAGTACCTTTCTAACTTAGACTCTAATCTCTAATTCTATAATTGTATAGTCTTATTTTCTCTATTCTACTGAATCAGTAAGCCCTATGATATCTGAAGACATAAAGTGCCATTTCATAATGCCTTCCAAGAGATTAGTCTGTGTTTATTACTTTCCTTGAAGGTAAAAAATATCATGTACATACAAATAACTTATAAACAAATGGATTCTCCTGTTTGGATTACCCAATTTGTATCTACATGAGTCAAATTAGATTAGTGGCAAATTGACACTACTGCTGATGTCATATAGACTAAAGCTCAAACCAAGTAGTCCTCCTGAAGAAAATTTAAATAGAAAAAAAAAGAATCATTTTGATGGAATTATTTCAATTAGATGGAGAAGTTTATACTTCATTGAATATCTCCACAGAACATATTTTCTCTAGGTTTATATCTAGACAAAGTAAAGTTTTTAAGGAACTATAGTATAGATAACTATATTAGAATTGTTCAAGGAAAGTTACTAATTTATATATTTAGTATGATCCGTGTTTTTAATGGTTAAAGTGTAAGTTTGCTGTACATTAAATGACCATCATTTTATGTTATTTAAATTGATTGTGTCTAAAACTAAATTGGAACAGTAATAATTTTTGACATGACTTTTAAAATTACATATGTCCCCCTTGAATTTCTCATACCATCCTTTGGGTGTCAGACTCTTCTCCCACTATGAACTATTCATCTAGTATCTTCAGCTGAAGCAACTCACCAGGCTGTTAGCTAAAAGAGTGACTTTGTTCAACATATTCATAATTTTGGCTTTAGAATTCTACTATTAGGACATGTAGAAATCTCAGACATAATGAATCCATGAGTTTCTGTCCTCCCAAATATATAATCTACTGTTTGTCTTCCTATGTATTATCAACTAAAGATGACAAAGGATATTAAAATAGATAAGAAAACAAATTTTGCTATTTTAAAAGTCTAGGAAAACATACTATAATTGAAATTGTTTAAAATATATTTTATCTAATAACACAATTTTATTTTGACAGCTAACAGACATTCTACTGTCTCTATATAAAAATGGGAGATTTTATAAAATATACATTAACAGAGAACTATCCTCTTATACTGAATTAATATACATATTCTGTGACAGTAGGGATAGAATATATGTTTCCATAAAATTTTCTGCTGCCATTCTCCAAAGTGTAAAAAGTTTCAAGTTATCAAGTTTTCTAAGTAACTTCATCCTCAACTTCTTCAATATTTTCATCTGGCATATAATAAATGCAAGAATGGTACTTGGAAGAAAAATAACAAAGTTGCTATTTGCAGAACTCTTTATAGAAACTGAAATATAAAAATTGGAGTTTTTGAGTGGAAATATTCTATCTTTGAAATTTAAGAAACAGATTGCATGCACAAGAAGTAAAAATCTAAGGCCAGGGATAGAAAACTGGTGCTATAATAATCATGAGTTACTATATAGCCACAAAACAGATTGAAGTATTTTACCATAGTGCTTGAACAACAATTTCACATGTCACTCTACCTGATTTTCTACCTAGTGCATTATTTCTTGAAGGGTCTCATCATTGGCCTAACCATAGTCCCTATTGAGGGATGTTAAACATAACTAGATTTTATTTTTTTGTAAGGAATTTTTCCAACTTCTCTGAGTTAGAACTATTACTATTATTATGCTCCACTACACTACAATGAAAACTACCTGTAATTGCTGTCTGAACACATCAGTGCCTATTAGTTTGATACTGCTTTAAAAAAAAAAGAAATGCTTTTTTATTGATTAGAGAGAGGGGGAGAGAAATTAAGGGGGAGAGATAGAGAGATAGAAACACTGATGAGAGAGAGAAATGTCATTCAACTGCCTTTGCACACCCTCAACTGGGGATTGAGCCCACAACCTGGGCATGTGTCTTGACCAAGAATTGAACAGGTGACTTCTTGATTCATAGGTTGATGCTAATTCACTGAGCCACACCATCTGGACAGCCTGACACTGTTTTGGTTTGGCTTATATTGAAAAAGCAAGAGCACAGGCAACATGGCCTTCCCAAATATACAAGGCTTGTGTAGTACTGAAGTGATTCCTGCCTAAGATCTACCTAGCAGTGACTTTAAAGAAAAGTGGTATGGCCCTAACTGGTCTACCTCAGTGGATAGAGTGTCAGCCTGCGAATTAAAAAGTCCCAGGTTTGATTCTGGTCAAGGGCATGTACCTTGGTTATGGGCACATCCCCCTTAAGAGGTGTATAGGAGGCAGTTGATCCATGTTTCTCTCTTATCCATGTTTCTAACTATCTTTCTCCCTTCCTCTCTGTAAAAAATTAACAAAATACATATAAGAAAAAGACGGGTGGTATGAATTTCACAAGGACAAAATAAAAATGTAAACCAAACACAAAAGTAGGGGAAGAATAAAGAAATGCAGCCTTATGAGAGCTTAAAAACCAACCATGACTACCTTCAGCCAAAAGAATAAAATCCATTTGTGTTTCTGTGTACTTTAATGCCCTATATCATCTGGCCTTGCTGACCTTTGAGAACCTTTTATTTCATCAGCCCATTCTTTCTCACAACCAATATATTCAGATAACCTCTCTATTTTTCTTATATCTTGAGCACTTCTCACTGTAAGGCCTTTCCATAAATAGAATTTAAAATGAATAACTATAGTGCATGAATAATAGATAAGATAAAAAGGGAACCATCTATAGTCAAAAATATAAGGAAACTATAAATCCAAGAAGTAAGCAAGTCCCAAAGCAGATGGCTGCCTACAGGGATTTGATAATCATCAGCATTTGGCTTTAAAAGGACAAGATTCATTTTTAGAGAGTGCTGAATAAAATCAAAACCTTGAAAGGGAACAGTTTTAAGTGAAATTTTGGACTAGAGAAACAAACAGCAATAAATATGAGATAGCAAAGGAATGCATGTCTTCAAAAGGAAAAGAAAATGAAACAAAAAGGAAAAAAATCTAACACAGGTTTGAAATATGGATTCAAACTACCTGCATGTCTAGGGACAAAATAGACTAATTTAAAATAGTCCTGGATGATAAGGGTCCAAGGAACCTTAAGAAACAAGGTAAACCTTCTCTAAGAAATTAGCCCACAACCAAGACCTCAAATCACACAAAGTGTCATTGAATGTAATCTCAAAATAAAAAATGCCCAAACATGATAAAACAAATGGAATCAGAAGGAATTAGAAAATGTAAAGTTAGAGTTCATATATACATTGATGTTAGAATAACTATATGAGAAATATCTTACATGTTTAGCAAAATATGATTAGCATTCAAAGCATATCACCAGAATAATTTGAAAATAACTAAGTAGAATATTTTAATGAAATGAAAGACCCCTTGGATGAGTTAAAAGAAAGATTGGACATGTATCAAGAATTGCTGAATTAGTTGCTGAGCTAAAAAGACAATCAAGAATGTAATTTTGGTTTACTAGAAACTGTCAAAAGAGAAATATTAAACAAAGAAAGCACAGAAGTTAAGTGAATAGTTAAATTGTAAAAGTACTTTATGATATTTGAGAAGAGTATAAGTATACTGATTGATTATAAATGTTGTTAATAAAAATATACATGAAACAAATTCTGGGAAAATATTTCAAAGTATATAACATCATTATTTGGAAAGTACATATTTATGTTATGAGAGGGGTTGAGGGTAAAAAAACATGGACAGATGAACTCAAAACCTCAATCTATCCAAAATAATTTTAAACTGATTTTATGTAAATGCATAAAATCAGTTTAAATTAAATGGAGATAATCCCTATAATTTTCCAGTAAAGTAAAGCAAGTAATAATAATAAATAATAAAAGGATTGAATGATTGGAAAAGTAGATAAAAATGGTTACAAGTAAAAACCACAAGTACACAATAGAAATTTAACTTGAATTCATAAGATTTAGTAAGGATGTTAGATACACAAATGAAGCTTGCATTTCTATACTATAGCAAAAGCAATCAGCAGAGACAAAATGACATTTGTAATAGAAACAAACAAAAATATTGTGTACAAAAGAATCAATGTAATATAAGGCTTGTAAAACTTGTATTGAAAGGTTTATGAAAGTTCTCAAATGCATGAAGGAAAATCTACATAGAGAGATATACTGTTTTGAGATAAGAAAACATATGCAAATTCCTTTAAATTGATTAATGAGGTCAATCAATTTTCAATCAAATCCCAATAGCTATGTTTTCTCCATATTGATACATTAATTCTAAAATATGTAAAGAAGAGAAAAGAGCCACAAAGAGCCAAGAGAGTTCTGAGGAATGCAGGATTGTAGAACACCATTGCATGTAAATCTGCAAATCCCAAGTGAGGATTCAAGCTTCAGGATTGTTCATGGGCTTCTGCAGAAATGCAGTTCCCCTGATATTGTCTACTGCGCACACTGGTGACCCATCCTTGAACAAGTTCAGAAACACATTCATGGACAGTGTGTTTAGTACAATTATTTTTTTTCATTAAAAGAAAAATATCAGAATCAATGCAGATGTTCAATAGGGAAAAAAGGTAGTAGTATATTCACCTAATGAAATGCCATACTTCAGAGAAAATTAACAAGCTGTGGATTCACACTTAAATTGGATGAATTCTCTATTTTTTAAGCTTGAAAAATCATTTTACAGGAGAATTTATACTACCTAATTATATTTATTTAAAGTTCAAAATATTACATAAACATTTATATGAGAGCAAACATGTGATCTTATCTCCCAGCCTTACATTTCCTAACTCCTGTAAATGCAGTTAGCTATTTCACTTAACTCCTATCAGGTCCTAAGCAATCCACTCATTTATTTCTTAAGTAGAGACATGGTGCACAAAAATTCATGTACTTGGGGTGGGGGGTTCCCTAAAACTGGCCTACATCCTCTCACAATCTGGGACCTATTGGGAGGGCCCCTAGGCCTGGCCTGAGATCAGGGCCTATGAGGGCTTTCCTTACCCAGGCTGCAGGCAGCTGGCCATACCCCTGCTGCTGTCACTGCTTGCCATCTGTGCAGTACTGTCCCCCCTCCTCTGCCCCTGGTGGCCTCCCTCTATAGGCAACAGGCTGATGTGCAATGTCTTGGCTAGGCTGGGCCTCCCCCTTTCTTTGCTGGGGGGTGGGACCAGCCCTGAGAAGGACCATCTGCCTGCCTCAGTGGTCAGCAAACTCATTAGTCAACAGAGCCAAATATCAACAATACAACGATTGAAATTTCTTTTGAGAGCCAAACTTTTTAAAATTAAACTTCTTCTAATGCCACTTCTTCAAAATAGACTCGCCCAGGCCATGGTATTTTGTGGAAGAGCTACACTTAAGGGGCCAAAGAGCTGCATGTGGCTCACAAGCTGCAGTTTGCTGACCACAAACCTACCTTATCACCTCTCACCACTTGCCTAACTACCTGGTTACTCCTAACCATTGGTCTGCCTACCTGATCACCCCTACTTGCTGGTTTACCTGCCTGGTTGCCCCTTACCTCTTGCTCAGGGGTGGGGCCAGCACTGACTTCCAGGTGGTCAGCCTCGGGTCATTATGGTTATTACAACCCAGTATTTTTATATCTTAGGATTTTTATACATTTGATCAATCACTTATTTATACCTACTTTATTCTCTGTGAATACAACTTTGGATAAAGCATAGATTTATCTGGATGTACTCACTACTGACCAGAACAGAAAGACTCTGACCCTACTGTAAGTAGTGTCTAAAATCATACTTAATCTATGTCCTGAACTCTAGGTATCTTTATTGGCATCCTAAACCCTGATTCTCAGGAGGTGTTTTCCACTGTCCCATCAGGAAAAGTGGAAGACTAAGGGATGCTTTTGGATCCTGTGTGAAGTACTTTTCAGAGAGTAGCTCTGGGGAACCTTCCTCTGAATGTGACCATTTAAGGTTTAATTTTGGAAGCAAACCCTTCTCTGTTGAACAAGCAGAATGGAAAGGAGCCCATTCAGCTTGTTTAACTGAAGCTGAGGTAATTGATCTTAACCATTTGAGCTTCATTCTTCAGGATCCTGCCAATAATTACCTACTATATTGTGTCGCTAGAGACTTATGAGTTGTGTGATCAAACTGCTAGCATGGATGGCATTGCTGAGATGTGGAGACTAGTATTTCATGGAAGTATCAGGTATGCATGTGCTTCTCTTTAAACTATTGTGTTAAAGAAAGTAAAATTCTCTGGGGAGAAACATGAAATTTTACATTAAATAATAGTGAAAACATTATATATATAATTATTCCAAATTTTAATTGGGGAAAAGTGGATAATGACTAGCTTTCATAAAAATAAAATTAAACAAAAGATGAGGCAGACACCACAAAATTACTTAATACTAGTATTTTTTTAAAATATATTTTATTGATTTTTCACAGAGAGGAAGGGAAAGGGACAGAAAGCCAGAAACATCGATGAGAGACAGACATCGATCAGCCGCCTCCTGCACGTCCCCTATTGGGGATGTGCCCGCAACCAATGTACATGCCCTCGACCGGAATCAAGCATGGGACCTTTCAGTCCCCAGGCCGACACTCTATCCACTGAGCCAAACCGGTTTCGACAATACTAGTATTTTTAAGAAAGCATGAAAATGTAAAGCAACACAGTGATATTGAAAAGTGTGAAAAAGTTATGAGCCAACTCCTGTGCAAAGTAAATGAGAGAGCCAACCAGAAATGATCAATTGCTAAGATATGGGGAGCCTAACTGAGTTGGCTGCCTTTGATTTTGTCCAAATAAGATCAATGTGCTTTAAAAATGGTTGGCAGCTTAGAAGTGAGGCAAAACATAGGTGATGAGACTTGTAGTGCATCAAGAGTGATAGAAAATTTCAGAATAGAAAAATTTTGGGGATTTGAGGTGCTTGGATCAATAATAGCTGATCATGACTTTGAGGCAGATAAGGGGGTATCTATAGTCAAAACAGAGACATGGTATTTATTGCAAAAAAAAGTGAGAAATTGAGGGACAAGTCATTCAAAGTATAAGAGGACATTCTCCATAGAATTGAAAAGAAATCTAAAAATATATAGCATAGAGGTTGTTTTCAGAGTAGAGGATTTTAAGTTCTTAGATCTTGAAAGCTGAATTAAGACTGTATGTTTTAGGTTGAAGCTCTTTCCCTAGGTGGCTAAATGGAAGTGAAATTTCTAAAACTGAGAACTTAAAAAAATTGTCAGTAGATTTCAAGGAATATTAACTAGGAGAGGAAATCACTGAGGAAAATGGCAGAAGCTCTGTGTGAAAGACACCAGTAAACCAGGTAGAGATGTGATTTCAGAAGCTAGGCCAGGACTTTCAACATTAGTAGCTGCTGAGTCTGTCTCAGCATGGGAGCAGGTGCTATAGAAAGCTGCATAGGGTTCACAATAAGGAAGATTTGGGAGTAATGGTGTTAGAATACTTATCCAAATGAGACAATAGTAAATTTCTCATTCCTTTTGTGTTGAAATATACCTTGGACTTCTTTTAATCAGATACAGTAAGACCTGCAGACATGAAAAAGACTTTCATGAAGAGAGATGTTTTTACGTATAGATTCCTAGAAACAGGAGGCACAGCATACCACCCAGGGGTACCTGGAAAAGGTCCAGGATTAGTCAGAAAGCACCGGAGGGGAGGGGTTCATGGCCTAGAGTCTTTACCAGGGTTTTCATGGCAGGGGAGGGAGAGGAGAATAGGTGAGGCAGGGGAGGGATGCTGAGTAAGCTTTAAAATTAGATAGTTTAAACAATTTTGGCAGGCCCTGAGCTCTATGGGTAATTCCTAATTGTCTGGTACCTGGTCATGGGGTTATTGAGGCAAGAAAAATACTGGCCTGGTTGTGAGAGTTTAATAAAGGAGATGGTTGAGAATGTGGGCTCTGGGTTGGTTGGTTTGTTCATGCAAGGCACATGTCCAGAGAAGTCATGGCTGTCTTTATAATTAGCTAGCCTTAGGAGTGGTAGTCTTTCCAAGTTCAAGAGGCACAAGAATTCTTGATGCTAGAAGATCAAGAATATACAAGAATATAGACACACACACAAAATTCTGTAACTACATCTGATGATAGATGTTAACTAGATTTATTATGGTGATCATTCCATATTATATACAGATATTAAATCATGTTATACATCTGTCACTAATATGTTTTATGTCAATTACACCTTAATATTTAAAAGAATATAAACAATAAGAAAATATAATCAATACAACTTTTCACTTAATTAGCTTTATATAAAGAATAGAGGAAGTAGCTAATCATATTTTCCCTTTCATTGGGTGGTTTAAATCTAAATGTACATTTATAAAAATTTAAGATTCAAATAATTTTTCTTAGAGCAGACCTTAGGATGAAAAATAAAGTTATTAATAAAATTACTCATTATTTAGAGTACTTGCTATTACTATGCTAAGAACTTTATAATCATTATAATATTTAATCTTCATATGAAATATAATGAGCTAAATACTACTAGTATGCCTATTTACATTTAAGAAAACTGACACGGAGATAATTTAAATAACTTGCTCAAGGTCACTGCAATAAAAATACAGATCTGTCTGGATTCAAATACCAGGCTTTTCAAGGCTGTATTTGCACATTTCCCATGGAATGTTTCATTTACTGCGGGAGATTACCCATGCCCTATCCTTTACTGGAGGAGACATGGTTTTGATCAAATGAGTATAGAAGTTGGTATCACCTCAGTGGTTTCTGATTTGCTTAGAATGAAAACATGTTTGCATTAGGTTTTCACTGTTAATAAAAGCAGTCCTTACAATGATACATGGCACACAGTCCATCTTAAGCTTTTATTTTGAACATGACAGTGGCATGTAATTTAGGGAAAAAAAATCAGCCTAACACTAAGTGTACAAGGCAATAAATCTCAAGTCCCCAGAGCAATGTTTTTCTGCCACCCACTTCCTTCAGACATAAAGAGATGTGAGACTCTGGCCTGAGAAATATAATAAAATGTATGAACAGTTATAAATGAAATACAATCAGAGGCCTGCAATCTGCTTCTTTGCTAGCTTGCTTTATTTCTTCCTTGAGGATTCCATTTCTTCCTCTCCTTCACCATGCTATTCCATTTCCCTTGCTTTCATTTTCCTACTTTTGACGCTATTTATAATATTTATAATATTTGTCCTTTCCCTTTTATTCATTTTATGTGTTTTCTTTTTGTTGAGGGGGGAAAATCCACAGTGATTTTATTCCCATGTGTACTCAGACTTAGAGTTTGCTCTTACTATTGCCTTTTACTACATTCCCTTGCTTGATACTAATTTCTTTTCCTTTTGTGTCTTTTGCCTGTAGTTGCTTGGTATTAATGCTTTGATATGACTTCTAAGTTGGAAAAGGCCATCATATTTAGATTTTTTTTCTTATCCAAACAACTCTAACTAGCTCCTGGGATCATACATCAGAATCCCTAAGTCTAAGAAACAGTATCAAAATATATTGAAGAGGTTAACTCATTCACTTATGCAGGCAAGAATACCAGTACATTTGTTCATTTAATCTCTCTTGTCTGTCTATCCATTCTTTTATCCTTTCATCAAGCACTTATTGAGCACCTTATGCTTATTTATTCATTCAATCAATGAACATTTATAGAGTACCTAGGATGTGCCAAGGAATAAGTGGCAAATGTGGATGAGGTAAATACAAGCAATAAATGAGTGGTTTATTGTCAGTTGAGAATCTAAAAACAATAACATAATCAACTAAAAGTCTGCTTTTTATTATAATGTGCTAGGAATTCTAAACAATGTTAGTTATAAAATTATGGAGACTGTCTGTTTCCATCACTTTCCCTTTCTTCTTTAGATATGGCACTAAACAGATGAAAATCCCTGGCCTCTTAAAGTTTATATAGCAGAAGAGAGGATGTGTGTATATCTGTATTTATTTGTTTGTATGTAAATATGTAATTATGAGCATGTTGATATATGTATATATAATTATATAAATGCATACATAATTTTATTAATTGAAGAGACAAATTATTTTTGCATACAAAAACTATGAACAACTAGAGATTTTATATGCTCAAATACAAATTAGTAAAATGAGTTGAAAGATCCATCAAGGCTTTAGATGCTGATAGTAATGATTGAGATTAATTGGGTTTCATATATATCTTCTCTCACTGTTTCTAGATTTAATTTGGTTCAGGGTAACTTTAAAAAGTATAGTTTCCCTGGTCCTATTCAGAAAAATTTTAATTCTATTGCTCTAGAGTATGGCTTAGGTATTCTGCCTGTAATTTGAATGTGCAATCAGTTCTTAGAAACATACCCTAGAAATACCCAAGTAGAATATCAAGAGGAAGTTAAACTGGATACATAGGTTGAATTGTGACCCTAATATATGTTGAAGTCTTAACTCCCTATTAGAAAGAGTGCAACCTATTAGAAAGTTTAGAAATAAGGTCATTGCAGATATAATTAATTAAGATGAGTTCATACTGGAGTAGAGTGGACACTTTTTTTTTCCCTCCTCGTTCCCTCCAACTCTCTTTCTCTCTCACCAAAAGGTTGAAATGGAAGGCTGTTGACTCCCTTTCTCAATTTGGGCTTCAGAGGAATCTGAGCAGAGAAAATTGTGACTCCCCCTAACCCCTGAAGAGACTAGAGGGTTTAAATTGGTATATGGAGAATGCTGACATCAGACAGAAGACAGTCACACACTGCTGAGGTTAAAATAGGTTGGGAATTATTGGAGTTTTGTTTTAACTTCTTCTTGCCCATTGCCTGGGGACAAAATAATGCTTGCCCCATATGTGGGTTCAGGTGTATGGAAATAAATGGGTAGCTAGTAAAAAAGTTCTATGCTATGACAAAGTGAGATTAACTAACATTAGGCAAATTCTTCCTCATCCTTCTCTTTTCAAAACCCTAGGGATTAAAATAAATATATCTTCTTCCTGTGAAGAGTAAGTACCTAATGTGAGGGTTTATTTTATGGAATGGGAGTGATTAAATTTGGTTTTCTTAAATACTTCTACTCTTGTTTTTTTGTTTGTTTGTTTGTTTTTGTTTTTGTTTTTGTTTTTGCTGGGGGTGGGAGGGTTGTACTCCAAACCTCTGGATTTAGCAGACTGAAAATAGTGGGTTCCAACCTTATCTCTGACGTAAACAAAATCACACGCCAGAATAACACGACACTTAGCAGAAACAACAATTTTAAATTATTATTGTAGTGTGAGAGCATGATAATAATAAATAAATTTTAAAAAGCTTGGCCAGTGTGGCTTGGTGGTTGAGTGTTGACCTATGAACCAGGAGGTCAAGGTTTGATTCCTGCTCAGAGTATGTTGCCTGGGTTACAAGTTCAATCCCCAGGGAGGTGGGTATGGGAGGCAGCCGATCAATGATTCTTTCTTATCATTGATGTTTGTCTCTCTCTCTCCCTTTCTGTCTGAAATTAAAAAAAAGTATTCAAATTACATGAAAGGGGAGAGAAACCAAGATGGTGGCATAGGTGAACACCTAAACTGCTACCTTGCACTACAATTTCAAAACTACAAATAAAAGACAGAATGGACATCATCCAGAACCACAGGAAAGCTGGCTGAGTGGAATTCTACAACTAGAAGGAGAGGGGCTCACGGAGACTCAGAGGAGATGCAAAAAGCTGAGGTATAGAGACGCACATGTGGAGAGGATGAGTGGCAGAGTGCCTGACTAGCTTGCTCTAGCAGGAGGGAGACAGAAACTCCCCACTGCATTAAACCCCACTTATGACTGCACTGAACCCCAGTTCTGAAGGAGACTCATATGGGAGAGCCTGGACTGTTTTGAAAAGGGAGGAGTGCAGGGAAACTTAGAGGAGCTGCAAAAGACAGAGGTCTGGAGGTGCACGTGAAAGTGTGCACAAAGAGGGCTTACTGCTGATTGTGCTGCTGGCTTTCTCTAGCAGGAGGAAGACAGAACCTCCCAACTGCACTAAAATCCAAGTCGGACTGCACTGAACCCCAGTTTCAGGGGAGACCCTGGGAACCCA
Organism: Lasiurus cinereus; assembly: GCA_011751065.1. Taxonomy (NCBI): domain Eukaryota; kingdom Metazoa; phylum Chordata; class Mammalia; order Chiroptera; family Vespertilionidae; genus Lasiurus; species Lasiurus cinereus. The sequence goes on along the minus strand of JAAGEH010000005.1, from coordinate 16,296,056 downwards.
GACTCATAGGGGTCCCTGGAGTGCACGGAAACTCAGGTGAGCCAGAAAGGCAGAGATCTGGAGGTGTGTAAGCATGACTGTGCGCAGAGAGGGCTGCAGCCATTACCAAGGGACACTGAGACCCAGGGGCTGATGGGAAGCCAAGACTGTCTGATTAGCCCTGAGACTCTGCCCCATCCAAGACTAGCACAGAGGCTTTTGCAATCTTGCAAGTCTTAAGGCGGAGTCCAGCACAGAAGTTCTTCTAGTGTTGACACATTAGATCCTCATAACCAATTGGCTTGGAGGTCACTTCATCCTAGTGATACCAACAACAATCAAGACTTTACTACAACAAGGCTGTACACACAGACCACAAAGGGGTGCACCAAGATAGTCCACCTCAAGTAACTGGGGAGGTGGAGCTACTGGGCCTTATAGGACACCTAGCACACAAAGCTACTCTACCAACACAGGGAAGCAGCAAAAATGCGGATACAAAGAAACAGATAAAAAACGAAAAAAAAATGGAGGAAAACAAATGACTGGATATAGAGTTCAAATCCCTGTTAAAAGGTTTTTCAAGAATTTCCTAGAAAAGATGGATAAATTTAGCAAGACCCAAGAGGAGATGAAAAAGAACCAACTAGAAATTAAACTAGGGGAATGCAAGAATCAAGTCAAAGATTTGAAATACAAAGAAGCAGAAAACACTCACCTGAAAAAGCAAAAATAAAAAAGAATAAAAAAATGTGAAGATAGTGTAAGGACCCTCTAGGACAACTTCAAGCATACCAACATCAGAATTGTGGGAGTGCCCGAAGAAGAGAGAGAGCAAGATACTGAAAACCTATCTGAAGAAATAATGACTGAAAACTTCCCCTACCTGGTGAAAGAAATAGACTTACAAGTCCAGGAAGCACACAGAACCCCAAACAAAAGGAATCCAAAGAGGACCACACCAAGACACATCATAATTAAAATACCAAAAGCAAAAGTAGATAACAACTAAGATTTTTCTAAATTCTAATTAAAAGAGACATCCAAAATATAAAAACATAACTAAGAATAAAGAATAAGCCATATTGAGACTGATAGGAGGGGTGGAGAGCAGGCTAGTCCTATACCTATGTGTCATGGTTAAATATCAGGAGGGATACCTCCACTGAAGAGGTCCCCTCTGAAGAAGGAGGGGTCCCATCCCCACATCAGGCCTCACAGTCCAAGGTTTAAGTGGCAGGAAGAGAAGTTTCCATAACTTCTGGCTGTAACAACCAGCAAGGATTGTGGGTGTATGAAATAAAGGCCTCCTGGAGTCCCAGGCAATTCCTCTTAAAGGGCCAGCACACAGACTTATTTGGACTCACTTGATCTGAACTCGTTTTTAGGCAGCATCTCAAAAGGCTCCAGAAACACATAGGGAAACTGAATTGTTAGCATCAGAGTGAGAGCTGGAGGGGCAACTTTTTCACATACAGAAGTGCTAGCAGAGGCCATTGTTCGTTTTCTGAGTCCCCCTTCTTCAGAACCAGCAGGTAAGCTCCATATCTGAATTTCAAACAAGCAGCATCTTCCCTCCACCTACCCTGTACATCTTGCAAACTGGTACTAGTGGAAGCCTGCCTTATTTCACAGTTTGGATTCACTTGGACACTTCAAGCCCAGCACAACTATCAGCCATCTGTAAATCATTTTTGTAGCTCATACTAGATGAGCTGCACAGGGCACAGATAGTGGCTGACCTTGGTCTGCACCTTCCAGGAGGCCCCAGAGCTAGCATACTTTGTGGACAGCTTCAGAATATGCCAAAGCACCACCCTGTCACTTTTATGAGTAACATACTCAAGGAGCAGACTTCGTGGGTAACAAAGCCCTGCTGACATGAGTTTTACTCCATAGGTTTGACCATTGCATAGCTGAACCTCCACAGTGGTTGAGACCAGTCCTTGCAACCAATAAGTATCAGGGTAAATCCCTCCCATTAACAAGCCAAAAGGTACTAAAGGCTCAACTCTAGTAGGAGCTTGTACATAGCCTACGCAGAGGGCTGCACCTGGATCATCCAGCTTGGATAAACAGGAAAGTTACTCCACAGGGCTCTACAGGACATCTATTATGTAAGGCCACTCCATCAAGACTGGGGGGTATAGTATCTCTATCTAATACATAGAAATAAACACAGGGAGGCAGCTAAAATAAGGAGAAAAAGAAACATGTCCCAAATTATAAAGTAGAACAAAACTCCAGAAAAAGAAATAAACAAAATGAAGATAGGCAATCTACCGGATGCAAAACACTGCTTACAAGGTGTTCAATGAACTTAGGGGAACATTATATAAACTTAGTGAGAACTTCAACAAAGAAATGGGAAACATAAAAATGGAGATAGAAAGCATAAAATAGAACCAGTCCAAAATGAAGTATATGCTAATATGAAATGAAGAATACATTACAGGGAATAAATAGTAGAGTAGAAGAAGCAGAAGGTCAAAGCAGTGATTTGGAAGATAAGGAAGCAGAAAATACCAAATCAGATCAGCAAAAAGAAAGAAAAAATAAATGATGATGGTGTAAGGAGATAACTTTGTAAATTATAATAATGTCTGTTCTCAGAATTGTGCACCTGGTATTAATAAAATATTGTACATAAACTATAATTAAAAAATAAAAATATTTAAAAATATCAAACTTGGAAATCAATTAAAAACTAATATATTCCAGCCATATTGGTATAATAGGAATATTAGTATAATAGGAATGATTTAATGAGACACAATCCAGAAATTTAATCTAACAAATTAAGTAATTCAAATACTTAATCCTGTGATCATCACTACTTACATAGAAAATTAATTTTTTAAATGAATACTCATTAATGGTGATGATTGTGAATAACTAAGAAGTATAAGGAGACTTTCTTAGTATGCTAAATGGTATAAGAAAAATTTCATTGGGGAGGATTGGTAAGGTTTGGAGATCAAACCAAAGGTTTTGTATGCATGCATATAAGCATAACTAATGGACATAGACACTAGAGGAGTGAGACCATGTGCTGGGTTGGTTGGGGAGACTAGCAAAAGGTCAATGGGGGAAACAGGAGACATCTGTACTATTATTTTTAATGCTTTAGACAATAAAATAACTTGATTAAACATTATCCTAAATTAGACTCTTTGAGATGACTTTCTTTAAGACAAAGATGTTCACTGTATCAGGGTCATAGGACATGCCTCACAATCTCTTGGCTCATCTTTTACTCCATTCATTATAGCCACATGGGTAAAAGCTAACATTGTCTCAGCTACCTCACTGTCTTTCCTACAATAACTTGAGAAACCTATGAAAATTTAACTAGTATTCATGCATATAAGGCCCAGAAGGGCAAATGAGTTCATAGCTCATGGACAGTTCTTTAACAATGGGGGATATGAGCCAGAGGTAAGTGCTTCTTTCTTCCCTCTTTTAAGTGAACATCTGTGAGGTGTAGTCTTCATGGCATCTTATATTATCTTGATGATAGCAAGCTCCATTTGTTACAGAGGTAATCAAGTAATTACTCGCCCTTGTATTCGCTTTCCCTCCTTATACATTTTACTCTCATCAGTCTCCTGCTCCTCTTCCTTGGGATTTTCTCCACAAATAAATTACTTGTTTTTCTTGGTTAATCCTGGATAATATAAATCTATTATCATTCTATTCAGCAGTGTGTCAGGGTCTTATACTATGATTGAAAGTCTAAGCCTTGGAAGAAGGATATACAAGTTAATGATACATGTAGATGTTATGATTATTTAATTAGAACATTCAAAATAATTTGAAAATATATTACTGAAAATACTAAGAGAATTTAGCAATCTGAATTGATATAAGATTAATTATATATTGATATACCCACAGTAAATAGCTGGATAGTAAAAAAACAAAAACAAATGAATAAACATAAAACCTATATGCAATTGCATCAGAACATCTAAGTGCATTTAACTAAACATATTTAAGGCTTCCAAAGAAAAAATTTTAAATTATACTAAGGAAAAAAAAGACAATTAATAGGAACAATACCATCATGGATAACAGTATGTAATATCATAAAGAACTCATTCATCTCAAAATCCACCTATAAATTCAATAGTATTTCAATTAAAATTCCAACAGCAGTTTTTTGGAGATTGATATTTTGAGTCTCAAATTTTTTGAAAGATTAAAGTACCAAGAATATTCAAGGCATTTCTAAAAAGGAAGTCAGGATGCGTCTTCTCTTACTCTTTTGTAGATTAGAACTTAGTTTGAAACCCGATAATTACTTGAAAAAGAAAAATAGGAATGTGGTGAAGGGAAAACATGTCAAGAATGAATGTGGTTATTCATCTGGAATTGATAGAAATATCATGTTACAAAATATGTTGGATGCCACAGATCATAAATTAGTGTTTAAAATAGAGGGGGGAAAATTGGAGCATGTGTAATATGATGGCATTTTAGTAGACATTGGGAATGAAGAAGACTTGGAAGAAAGGCTAGGTTAGGAGGCTTTTAAATTACAGGTAATGAATATGCAATAAGTATAATAAAACCAATATATCATTTTAAGAAGAACAAATGGATTTAGGTTCATAAAGTCTAAAATAAATTAAGATAATTATTGAGCAGGTTCAATGTACCAGGCACTTGATATATATTATTTATAAACAATTTGCACCAGGCAGATTTTATTATTCTACAAAATAAAAGAGTAATATGCAAAATGACCATCACTCCAACATACAAATGGCTGCCTGCTGTGGCCAAAGATGGCCACCCCCATGTGGACACAAGATGGCTGCCACAAAATGGCCATCAGGGGAGGGACCAGGCCTGCAAGGGAGGAAAATTGGGGGTGATCAGGCCTACAGGGAAGGATAGTTAGGAGGAGACCAGGCCTTCAGAGAAGGGCAATTGGATGCAAAGAGGCCTGTAAAGGAGGGTAGTTGGGGGGGGGAACTCAGGCTTACAGGGGATAGCAGTTGGGGGGGACCAGGACTGAAGGAGAGGGCAGTTGGGGGCAATCAGGCTTCCAGGGGAATGGTTAGGCATTGATCAGTCCGACAGGGGTGTGGTTAGGGGGTGATCAGGCTCGCAGGCAGAAGTGGTAGGGGCAATCAGGCAGGCAGGCAGGCAGGCAGCCAAGCGGTTGGGAGCCGGAAGTCCTGGATTGTGAGAAGGATGTACGACTGCACCCTAGGGGTCCCAGATTGGAGAGGGTGCAGGCTGGGCTGAGGAACACAACTGCCTGCCTTCATGAATTTTGTGTACCAGGCCTCTAGTTTTAATATAAGAAAACTAAGTCTCAGAAAAGTTCAATTATTTATTAGAAATACTGATCAATAAGTAATTGAGTCATAGTTCATGTTTTAGTTGACCTATGACTTCTATACTAAAGAAAATATTATGTAAATAAAAATCATTTTGATATATAAATATGGTAGCAATTGTTGAGGGTAACATTGAAATGATGCCAATTTGATAGAAGACAATATTTTATACCTTTTTGGTCCCATACCCAATTCTGAATTATCTCCAGAAGAGTTTAACAGATTGTCTGAAACTCAAATAATCGAGAGTGGAGAATAGGCCCAAAAGGGACAATTTAAACTCATCTTTATATTCATAACTTAGAATTTGGTTATGACTTTGAAAGAGTACCTTTAGGGGTCCTGTGTTCTCTGTATCCTCACTGGTTTACTGTGTGATCTTCAGTTAATCAAGTCAGCCCTCTGCTCCTCATTTCATCAGTAAAATGACAATTACAGTGCCAGCCCTGATTATCACATAGGGCAACTCTGCTAATCATGTGAGTCATGATGCATTATGAGACAGTTCTGCATTCATTTTAAATATCAAACTGTGATGCAAGCAAGGAATTAGTTAACAAACTAGTAACTAGTCCATGGATAAAAAAAGATGAGCAAATATTTTTTAACATATTTTATTGATTTTTTACAGAGAGGAAGGGAGAGGGATAGAGAGTTAGAAACATTGATGAGAGAGAGACATCAACCAGCCACCTCCAGCACGCCCCCTACCGGGGATGTGCCCGAACCAGGATACATGCTCTTGACCGGAATCAAACCTGGGACCTTTCAGTCCGCAGACCAACGATCTATCCCCTGAGCCAAACTGGTCTTGGCTAAGATGAGCAAATATTTAAAGAAGTCTTTCCCTACTTGCCTTCCAATGAAAATATGATGCTAATTTGGTCTGGAAAAAGAATAATTAATAAAGAGGCCCTTTAGAACCTTGCCTCCATCCAATATCTATACATTTATTATACAAACTAATCAGTAACAGGATGAATATTTTACGTTTATATATTGTAACATTTAGAAGTCAAATAAAACACACCATCTTATATTGTTTGTATGCCTAAGTCAAATGAACATTTTAAAATTCCTCAAAACTGAATATTATTTAAGATATTATATAGTCTTTTGTATAGGTACATTATTTAAATGGATATTACTGTCCACATCTATTGCTTTTCATAATGATAGATGTACTTAGAGGATGAATTTCAGTGATATAATAGGAAGTCTTAATTGGAGAAAATAAGCATAACATTTCCTAAAGCCACAGAAGTTGTAAACCAGATTGAGGCGAGTAAGTAGGTAGGCCTGTTAGAGTAGAACAATAATTTTAATCCAAATGATAACTGATTTTCAAGCACAATTGCTACTACAGAAGCAGATAGACTAGTAAACTTTGAAATTTTATTTGACCAACAAATGGAACTGATACATAACTCCTAGAAAGAACATAACTGGTTTGAATACCATTTACTCATAGCCTCTATTTTTTTTCTTTCATTATCTCAATTAATTCTCTTAAGAAATGATTCTATTTTATGTTTTTTAGAGAGAAATGCAGTGGAAATTTTATACACTAAACACATGCATACAAACACAAGTATCTCTGTGTTTGTGTGCATGTGTATATACGTGTGTGTGTGTGTGTGTGTGTGTGTGTTTATGTGTGATTTTGACTTAAATATGAAGTGTGTCTGGAAGATCATATATTCTAGTCTGTCCATTTTCCTACCCACACATCCATTATCTTTAATGGCTCTTTGTTGCATATAAAACCAGATTACTCTTCTCTATAGTTGGCTGACTGTCTCCTTTTGGATATTCTTAAGAACTTCCAATTCAGCATATTAAAATTGAATTCTATTATCCCTATCAGTTATGTGATGCATAAGTATGTCATTCCAGTGATTAACTGGGTGTGATTTCCACTTAAATGTTATAGCCAGTAATCATAAAGCATTCAATAATAATGTGAAGTTCATATATGCAAACTACAATGGTTAACATAGCTTATGCTTATTAATGCATATTAATTAACATAATTGAAATTAATCTTAGTATTTATGAACCATATGCCATTGCATATTGTGACTAATTTTAAATTTAATGCAGTACATAAAAGTGTTTATGAGAATTGTTTAGATTTCTAGTCTGTCATAGGAAAACACTTTAATCATAATGTTTCCACAGCTATTAATATATGTGAGTTTGATCTTTAAATTCATTAATATTATGTCTCAAAAAATTGTTACATACATATGTAACAAAGTATATGAATGATGAATTGTTATATAGACTTAATTAATATTTCATTCATAATCATGAAAATCTGCTAGCACAACATATTTTAAGCTTGGAATAGCTGCTCTTAATTAGTTGTTCTTGCTATTATTTTTTGATATTATTACTCATACATCTCTGCTGGGGTTTAAATAGAATCACCAAAGAGAAACTAAATATTGCAGCCTCTGTAGATGTTTTTTTTACTAATTTACTAAAGAGGACAGGCACATCTGTGATTTGCATAAATATTCAACATTGCATCCTTCAGTTGTGCTACATATGGCATGAAAAAATAGACTCAAATAAACTTTTTCATATTCATGTTTAGGAGACATTGAAAAGCACTGCATTTTTAAAAGTTTTTTTGGCCCTGGCTGGTGAGTCATCCTCTGCATTGAAAGATCACAAGTTTGATTCCCAGGCAGGACACATGCCCAGGTCAGGTTCGATCCCTGGTTGGGTGCATGTGGGTGTGGCTGATTTATGTTTCTCTCTCACATCAGTGTTTCTCTCTCTAATTCTCTCACTTCTTCTCTCTGAAATCAATAAGAAGATATCCTTGGTGAGGATTAAAAAAAAAAGTTTTCTGTGTAAGACCAGAAGTGATCATGATACTCAGTATTTTTGTTTTGTTTTTAATATATTTTATTGATTTTTTACAGAGAGGAAGGGAAAAGGGATAGAGAGCCAGAAACATCGTTGAGAGAGAGACATTGATCAGCCACCCCCTGCACTCTCCCCAATGGGGATGGGCTTGCAACCAGGATACATGCCCTTGACCGGAATCAAACCCGGGACCTTTCAGTCTGCAGGCCAACACTCTATCCACTGAGCCAAACCGGTTTCGGCGATACTCAATTTTTGATGACTAATAGTAATTTTTTGGTTCTTTTCTTTAGAAGTTCTTGAGGGTTAGAGTCTATAGTTTTTTATTCTGTGATTTTTTGTTGTTGTTATATTGAAGTATAAAATGAAACAGTGGTGTGAATGGTTATAAATGCTTTGTTCTGTGTTCAAATATTTATTACAGATATAAAGTGAAATTATATAGCTTAAACAATTGAGTAAATAGCCAGCATAGTTAGAGAATAAAAATGGAAAGTTTCTCTCTAGGTTTTTTGTGTTTATTTTTCCTTTTCTTTTTTTTTTAATTTAAACAAATCTACCAAATGTATCAAGTGACTCTTCAGTGTAAACCATGTTATAAGTAGTAAGATGAAAGAAGATCTGGACCTGTGCTTCAAATAATTATCTTCATAAGCGGTAAAATTACTGAGCAATAAAAGCAGTCAAGGCATATGATAGCTCAGCGTCGTGGTAGTGATGAAGCCAAGCCTTTCTGTGGTTTTCAGTGGACAGAGATAATTTTTTAGCTGTTGTGACTAAAGAAGGCATCAGAGAAGAAAAGGATTTGATGGGAGACATCAAGGTTAGGGACTTTTAGATAGATGTATAAAAAGAGTAAGCAAGCTGTCAAGAGAGAGTAAACACAGGGTGGACAAAAGTCATTGCAGAATTGTTGGTATGGAAAAAGACATGCAATTTTATTAACTCTTTGTTTCACGTACTCACAATTGTAAACCTCCTTTTGCCCACACTTGTATTTATTTACATACATCTTATGAAAAACAGGGATGGAAATGTAAGTTGTATTTTAGCGCCTGAATGCCACACTAGAAATGTTAGAATTTAATCTCTAGGAACTGAGGAACAAAAGAGCAGTGGAAAATCTGGACCATTCTTGCTGTCATAAAAGGTAAAATTTCCTTTTTTATGGCTGAGTTGTATTCCACTATGTAAAGTTACCATGGCTTTCTTATTTGCTCATCTTCTGATAGGCACTTGGGCTGTTTCCAAATCTTGGCTATTGTAAATAATGCTGCAATGAACACACAGGTGCACATATTCTTTTGAGTTAGTATTTCTGTTTCTTCAGATATATTCCAGAAGTGGAATTATTGGGTCATAAGTGTTACCAATGTTATCACTGAGAAGGATTTAATTTCCAACATTTACAGGAACCTCATACAACTTAACAAAAGGAAGATAAACAATCCAATCAAAAAAATGGACAATGGACCTAAATAGATACTTTTTGAAAGAGGACAAAAGGAAGGCCAAGAGAGATATGAAAACATGTTGAAAGTCACTAATCATCCGAGATGATGCAAATCAAAACAACAATGTGGTACCATCTCACACCTGTCAGAATGGTAATCATCAACAAATCAAAAAACAACAAGTGCTGGCGAGGATGCAGAGAAAAAGGAACCCTCATGCACTGTTGGTGGGAATGCAGACTGGCCCAGCCACTATGGAGAATAGTATGGGGTTTCCTCAAAAAATTAAAACTGAAACTTTCATTTGATCCAGTAATCCCACTTCTAGGACTATATTCCAAGAAAACAGAAACACCTATCAGAAAGGATATATGCACCTCTATGTTCATAGCAGAACAATTTACAATAGCTAAGATTTGGAAACAGCTTAAATGCCCATCAACAGATGAGTGGATTAGAAAACTATGCTACATCTACACAATGGAATACTATGCTGCTATAAAAAAGGGATTTTTACCATTTGCAGTGGCATGGATGGAACTGGAGAGCATTATGCTAAGCGAAATATGCCAGTCAGAAAAATATAAATATAAATATCATTTATTCTCACTCATTTGTGGAATATAATGAACAATATATGAACTGATGGACAAAAACAGATCTGGAGCCAGAGAAGCATCGATCAGACTCAGAAGGAAGGTAGGGGAGGGTGGGAGTAAAGGGGAGAGATTATCCAAAGATCTTGTATGCATGCATATAAGCCTAATCAATATAGACAACAGGAGGGTTGAGTGGGGGCATGGGGTGGCAATGGGGGGGGATAAGGACACATATGTAATACCTTAATAAAGGAAAAAAATAAGTCAGTTATATATTTAATTTTTGGAGATAACTCCATGCTACTTTCCACAGTGGCTGTACCAATCTGTATGCTCACCAACAGGGCATGAGGGTTCCCTTTTCTCTGCATCCTCTACAGCCTCATGCTTAAAAAGAACAGACTGACAGCTGTCAGAGGGGAGGGGTTTGGGGGCTGGGTGAGAAGAGTGAAGGGATTAAGTGAAGAAAAAAGAAAGAAAGAAAGAAAGCCTCATAATAGTGTGGTGATTTCCAGAGGGAAGGAGTTGTAGGGGGAGGTAGAAGAGTCTAAACTGGGTATGAATGGAAGGCGACTTGAGTTGGGGTGATAAGCACACAATGCAATATACAGATAATATATTGTAGAATTTATACATAAAACATATAATTTTATTAACCAATGTCACTTCAATAATTCAAGTGTGTGTGTGTGTGTGTGTGTATGTGTGTGTGTGTGTGAAAATTCCAAAGAGAAATACTGAGAATAAGGAAACCATTTGGAGGTCAATAATGGTGTAATGAATTAATATTGTGCTACAATGATCAGTGTGCTTTTTCCCTTTACTTTCTGTTAAGTAGTGACCTCCTATTTAGGCAACAGCTGAGACATTCTTATGTGTATTGTTCCAGGAAAGTCATAATAGCAGAAAAAGAGTATGCTTGTAATGCTGGAAGTTTTAGTTTATAAGGTAGCCATTTGAAATTTATTTCAAGGATAGCTTTGAGGAAACTAAATATTATGAGTGTCAAAAGCCTGTGCTTTTAAGTATCTAATGCCTTAAAGAAATGGGGTTATACATTTATGTCATAAAAAGGAGCATTTTGAGAGTATATATAGCCCATGGGTCTGAAAACACCAGAAACCATGTTTCTAGTTTAGGGCCAAGAAACCAAAAAGGTGATGTGTTACAAAGTTCAACTGTGCCCTTAAGAAATTACTTTTTCATGTGTCTAGTTAAGATATTGCCTGGCATATTGTCAGAATTCCCTTGCCAATGGTTCAGTAAAGCAATACATTGACTTCTGTACCATTTCTACCCCCAACCCCCATCTGCCAACAAAAACTGCCTTCCAAACACACACAAAGAATAACTCACATACAGACATATGCACACATGCACACCGTCCAGGAGGACATAGTTGATATAGCATTGGTTCTGGTTGTGTGGGGGGAACAACAGTGTTCTGTGTTAGCAGCAGGAGATGAAATGACCTGAGAAACTTTATAGTGTTCAGGGGAGATTTCATATGAAGGCAGAGCCCCACCAACAACTCCTTCTTCCTCTATTACCTCTAACATCATACCTGATTAATAGGAAAGAGGGTGTAGACATTGGCAAAAAGTAAGTTGAAATGACATTTAAAATAAATTATTAAAATAATGTTCTTTCATGCCTAAGATCATGGACTGAGTTTTTTTACCTTTTACATCTCTATTATAATATTAATCTTGATTTCTACAACATTTTAAACTTATCCCTAAACTTCTCTTGGTTGTGATCCTGAAATATAGTCAATGTCAAACAAGGTAGTAAATGAAAACTTAAGTTATCAGATGCCTTCCCTTCTCTGCTTAAGCAAACCTGTTATTCCTTAATACATAGTAATGAGGGAGGAGAGAAGATGATAGATATTAAATACTGTTATTAGAAAACAATAAAAAAGATATTTTAAGAAATATTTTCAACCAGAAAATATAGATTGTAAGCATATATGTTCATTAAAAAACAAGAAGGAACTTTTACCACTTGCAGCAGCATAGATGGAACTGGAGAGCATTATGCTAAGCAAAATAAGCCAGTTGGAGAAAGATAAATATCAAATGATCGCACTCATATATGGGATATAATGATCAACATAATTTGATGAATGAAATTAGATCCAGAGACTAATGGCAGGGGAGGTGAGGAGGCAGGGAGGGGCGGTTAGAGAACAACCAAAGGACTTCAAAGCATGCATATTAGCAGAACAAATGGACACAGTCACTGGGGCGGTAGGGGCTTACCCGGGGTGGGAATGGCTGGGAGGGGTGTCAATCGGGGTAAAAGGAGACATATGTAAAACATTAGACCAAAAACAAACAAACAAACAAAAAAGAAGAAGAAAATAGGACCATATAGAGTTAAAATAGTGTGGTTCAATGTAGAATTGAACAGAAAAGTGAAACAGAACTGTCACTTAGTCATGAAAGCAATTATGGACTGAAAAGATGGATAAAGTTTAGACCATGAATATTAGTACTGGTAAGTGTTTTCTGAAACTTCTAAAATAATAACATCAAAAGGAAAATTCTGACAAAGGCTATCTTTAATTGCTGGATCTACCCTGGGGAAGAAAAAAGAACTAGGAGAACACACTGTATGATTCACCTAGTTTGTGCCCTTTGCACGTTTGATTTATTGCCAGTATATAAAAATAAATAACTTCAGTTGAGCAATCCCATCTAGGCTGTGTCACAGGATGAGCAGTTGTAAATGGTCAACAATGGACAGAGAAACAGAAAAGATAAGTAGGTCAGCTAGAGTCATGGAAAGTTGGTTTGAGGAATGAGAGAGTGTGGCAGCCGCAAATTTGGGATGAGGTCAGTGTATGGTTTTCAGGAGAACAAAGGACAGATCCTTTGTCTTCTGGAAGGATGAAGTGAGAGAGAGAACACTTGTCAGTTGAAAATGCCAGAAGGAGGTGAGGATAATAAAAAGAAAATGGGACAGGTATATGGTGATAGAAGAAGATTTTACTTTGGGTGGTGGGCACACAATGCAATATGCAGATGATGTATCTTAGAATTGTACACTTGAAACCTATATAATTTTATTGATCAATGTCACCCAAATAATTTTTTTTGAAATGTCAGAAGCAAATGAATTACCAATCTAGAGGTGCCGGATTTTGACTTGGACTGTATATGGTTTAGGGTGCTTTCAGATGCAAATAATCAAAACTCTAAAAATCAAATTGACAAGTAATACAGGCATTGGCTTGGACGGAATGCAGACTCTACTTTTCTGTGATTCCCTATTGTCTGTCCATCTCTCTGCTGATTTGATCCTTCACTTCGGATTTGCAAAGTAATTGGTGGTTACAATGGGAGTGACATAATTCCTTGAACAAATCCGTTGATGTGAAAATTATTCCTTCAGTCAAAAAATTAGTCTTTCCTTTAGTTTGATTAGTTCAGTTTAGTAAAAGGGACCCCCAAATCAGCCATAGCTCCCAGACAAATGTCTTTCTTTGATTAGATTGAGTCTGGGTCCCTCAGTCACTGGAAATGGAGATGAGATCATCATTGTCAGTGGTAAGCAAACTGCGGCTCACAAGCCACATGCGACTCTTTGGCCTCTGGAGTGTGGCTCTTCCACAAAATACCATGACCTGAGTGAGTATATTTTGAAGAAGTGGTGTTAGAAAAGTTTAAATTTAAAAATTTTAGCTCTCAAAAGAAATTTCAATCGTTGTACTATTGGTATTTCACTCTGTTGACTAATAAATTTGCCTACCACTGATCACAGTTAATTTAAGATAATCAAAATCAGCTTCCCCTGAGTCAGGGGGTTCATGATTAAAGTTTCTGGAACAAAATTCAAGTTCTATTAGGAAGAAAGAGAAAGTATTATATCCACTAGAGAACTTGCAGAATCCTATCTAATAAAAGAGTAATATGCAAATTGATTGCACCTCCGCTACACTGCAAGCCACACCCACCAACCAATCAGTAGCGAGTATTTAAATTATCCCAACCAAGATAGCTACAGCCACAGAGAGAGCAGGAGGGATACTTGGGTTGCCCTGCACACTACCTCAGGCCCCAAGGGAACTCCTACCATGATCTGGGACACCCTTCAGAGCAAACCAGCTGACCCGCTCCCATGCATCAGGCCTCTATCTTATCTAATAAAAGAGTAATATGCAGATTGACTGTCACTCCAACACACAAGATGACTGCCCTTTTGTGGTCAAAAGATCCTGCTCCCGTGTGGAAACAAATGGCCACCACAAGACGGCCATCAGGGAAGGGCAGTTGGGAGGGACCAGGCTTACAAGGGAGGGCAATTAGGGGCAAACAGGCTGGCAGGGGAGCAGTTAAGCATCGATCTGGCTTGCAGGGGAGTGGTTAGGGGGTGATCAGGCTGGCAAGCAGAAGCAGTTAGGAGCAATCAGGAAGACAGGCAGGTGAGCAGTTGTGAGCCAGCAGTCCTGGATTGTGAAAGGGATGTCCGACTGCACATTTAGGCTCAATCCAGGAAGGATCAGGCTTAAATGAGTGGTCAGACCTCCCTCAAGGGGGATTGGAGAGGGAGCAGGCTGGGCTGGAGGACACCCCCCATGCACAAATTTGTACTAATTTGGGCCTCTAGTAATTTGTATCAAATACAATATTTCCTTGATTTCAGAAGGTATTTTTTTCTCAGATTTTAATATCTCTAAAGTTAGGATTCATCTTAAATTCAAATGACATATTAAGGTTGAATTGGCAGTAATGTATTTTGTCTCTTTTGGAGTATAATATAGTATAATTTGCACATTACAAACACTATCAAATTATAGATCTCAGGTAAAAAGGCATTTTGTTTAAGTACTAAGGGAGTCTTCCTTTCAAGGATGTAACTAGTCCTTATGTTTCTGGAAATACTAAGCTATTGAACTCAGTATTATTTGTGAAAAAATGATCTTGTTAATCACAATTAATAAACATATTTAAACTTTGCCCACTACTTATTATCTTCTCTACTACCACATTAGTCCAAGCTACTGAAAAATCTCTCACAGATTATCTCCATAGCCTTTTAACAACTTTGTGTACTCATTATTAGTTCCCTTCAAACTATTTACCACATGGCAATCAGATGAGTCTTTTGTAAGTTTAAATCTACATCTCTCCTTCTGGTAATGATGGAGTAATTTGTACCAGACTAACCTACAGATAGCAGTGATAAAAACTATGAGCAAAATATTTTATAAAAATTAGGAAACTAGAAAATGAGCAAGATGAAGAGGGATAATTAATGAAAGAAGTTACAACAATGGGTAAGATTTTTGCTTATGTGACTTTTTACCTGGGAACACTCCCTTGAGAAATGTGTGCTAGCACTCAAGTGGTAGAACGTGTGAGGATGCTAGGATAAATGGGCTTTGCTTGAATCTCTACTGCTGATGAAATACAAGTATTTCGTCAATATTCATTTTCTTCATTTTGATTTTTAAAGTACAAATCTGTTAATACTCTTACTTGAAATTCTCTTAAGGCTTACTGCTGGTTTAAAAAATTAAAATCTTTTACATGATCTAAATGGCTTCTGACTTCCTAGTCTTTTTCATATCAACACCTTGTACACAATTGCAGGCAGACAATCATACTTCATGTGTACTCTGCCTCTCTCATTATTATCTCTCATGTTTTTCTCAATAATTTTGAAATTTCAACTCTTGTTTCTAGTGTAGGGCCTTTGCTGCTATCTGACCCTACTTGAAAATTTAACTACCTAACCCATACTAACTCTTCAGAAATCACCTTAAAAATCTCTCACAAAAAAATCTCTCTTCCTTTTTATACACAATCCTAACATTACATATATCTTTTTTAAATGTAGCACAATGGTGGGTGAATAATCTACTTTTTCATTAGTTATATGTAAGTCCTTCCCTTACAATGTAAGCTAAATGAGCGTAAGGAAGCACAGAGACAGTACTCAACACATTTTTGTTGAATGAGTTCTAGTAATACAAGAAAGGATGTAATTATAGAAAGGAACAAGTACAGGTGAGTATTGGTACTGTCCAGGGAGAAGTTGAAGAGGCCCTTAGATGTCAACCATACTCCTAATTTTCTTTGGATACAAAGGGGTTGCAAATATTGACACCTAAGAAAGAGTGTTCTTATTTTGCATCATGTGGTTATGCTTCACTTCCATCAGCTCATGGATCACTCTAACAAAAGGCATGCACCAAGAGGTTAGGGAAAAAATGAGAGTTTCTTATATTTGAGATGATCCTGAATGTGAATGCTGTGTTTTACTTTTCTACTGGATCTATACTGAATGGTGATTGATTGAGCTAATAAGTTTCTCTCTGGGTAAGAGTTCAAATTTAAGGCAGAGAGAGATAATTTTTTAAAGAATGGTAGTCACTATAGAAGAAGATACATAAAAGAAAAAAATAAGAACATTACAGTAGTTAGAGTAGCAGAGTAATGAGAACATCAGTCCTGAGAATGACAGTTTCCAGAAGAAGGGAAAGCAGATGTTTTTTGTTATGGGTGACAGGCTGACATTACTGCGGGATTCCTGGTCTTTCCTATTACACATTGAAAGAGGATGCACCTTCCTGTTCTAGTTTAGACCAAGCTGTGTGATTGCTGACATGGTTTCTATTGTTCCTTTATTTCATGTGTATTTTTATAACCAGTTACCACTGCCATAGAGAATTTGATCCTGTGTTTCTTACTTCTGACACATCTTTTCTCTCCTTCTGACCGATTTTTTCAGAAAGGAAAACAAAGATTATAAACTGTTTCTAAGTCTAGATACAACAAGACAGTGAAATGAGAACAATCTTAAGTCAGGGTTCTAGTTATATTCCTATTCCAAAGTTTTATCATTTATTTTGGTTAGGACTTTCTTCAATAAGAATTATTTTTATCATAAATAATAAAATGGGTGTTGATATTCATGAATACCATTAGTATTTTATGTGTTGGTAAGTTTCCCACAGTTATTCAGACTTACAGAACTAATATATCTTGAAAAGAATGATTAACCTACACAAAGTTATAAATAGAATTATATACACTCAACAGATTATAAAGGGCACTAGGTAACTTATGTAACTGTAATCAAAATAATGGTATAGAAAATTAAATAGAATATTCAATCATGAAAATTCACAGACATGCATACCAACAAATATGCACTTATAATAATTCACTACATTATATCCTAGACTGAGATATTACATTAAATTCACTGGACTATTATTTCTTATGCTAACATTTGAAAACTAATACAAAATTTGTCAAATCAGAGCTCATTTTACTGAACACTTACTAAATGGTCTTGCTTAGTATCTTGTTTTCACAACAAAGTACAAGTTAGTATTCATGTTCAAATACCCAAAAAAGTCCAACTAGCTAAAAATTTTCCATAACTGGGTATTTTTCATAATTCTGTAGTGTCATTAAACGATGTTAATTTCTGTCTCAATAGAAGAATGGAAAGAGTAAAAGCACAAAAAGAAAAGTTCATTTTCAGCCATGAGAGAAAATATGATTTGAGGATATTTTAAAAAATGGAAATTAATGTTATTTTTATAGCTCTTTTTAAATTTTTAATAAATCTTTATTGTTCAGATTATTACAATTGTTTCTCTTTTATGCCCCCATAGCTTCACTCCACCTGGCTCCCACCCCACCCTCTGCCCTTACCTCCCTCCTATTGTCCTCATCCATAGGTGTATGATTTTTTTCCAGTCTCTCTATGCACCCACCCTCACCTCTTTCCCCCTGAGAATTATCAGTCCATTCCTTTTCTATGTCCCTGATTCTATTATATTCATCAGTTTTTCTGTTCATCAGATTTTTTATTCACCTGATATTTAGATTCACTTGTTGATATATATTTGTTGTTCATAATTTTTATCTTTACCTTTTTCTTCTTCTTCCTCTTCTTAAAGAATACCTTTCAGCATTTCATATAATATTGGTTTGGTGGTGATGAACTCCTTTAGTTTTTTTGTTTTTTTTGTCTGTAATTCTCTTTATCTGCCCTTCAATTCTGAATGATACCTTTGCTGAGTAGAGTAATCTTGGTTGTAGGTTCTTGCTATTCAGTACTTGGAATATTTCTTGCCACTCATATCTGGCCTGCATAGTTTCTGTTGAGAAATCAGTTGACAATCATATGGGTGTTCCCTTGTAGGTAACTAACTGTTTTTCTCTTTCTGCTTTTAAGATTCTCACTTTGTCTTTTGCTCTTGGTATTTTAATTATGTGTCTTAGTGTGGTCCTCTTTGGATTCCTTTTGTTTGGGGTTCTGTGTGATTCCTGGACTTGTAAGTCTATTTCTTTCACCAGGTGGAGGAAGTTTTCAGTCATTATTTCTTCAAATAGGTTTTCAGTATCTTGCTCTCTCTCTTCTTCTGGCACCCCCACAATTCTGATGTTGGTATGCTTGAAGTTGTCCTAGAGGGTCCTTATACTATCTTCACATTTTTGGATTCTTTTTTCTTTTTGCTTTTCCAGGTGAGTGTTTTCTGCTTCTTTGTATTTCAAATCTTTGACTTGTTTCTTGCATTTCCCTAGTCTACTCTTAGGTCTCTGTATATTTTATTATTTCTGTCAGTACAGTGGTACCTCGAGATACGAGTGTAATTCATTCCATAACCTTGAGGCGTGGGAAACTATGAGAAGCTTGAGTCGCAGTAAACTGGTGGGTAATGTGCAGCCGGCTGATCCGCACAATTACTCCTATCTGAAATGTTGCTCGTATTTCAAAGCAAAAATCGCTCGCTTGACGGCTTGTATCTCAAAAACCTCGTTTGTTAGGGCACCCATATCT
Source organism: Lasiurus cinereus (assembly GCA_011751065.1). Classification (NCBI taxonomy): domain Eukaryota; kingdom Metazoa; phylum Chordata; class Mammalia; order Chiroptera; family Vespertilionidae; genus Lasiurus; species Lasiurus cinereus. Next base: position 16,276,985 of record JAAGEH010000005.1, on the reverse strand, counting down.
TGAGGTACCACTGTATATATTTAGTTTCTAGTTGGTCCTTTTTCATCTCTAGTTGGATCTTTTTCATCTCCTCTTGGGTCTTGCTAAATTTATCCATCTTTTCTAGAAAATTCTTGAAAAACCTTTTAACAGGGATTTGAACTCTATATCCAGTCATTTGTTTTCCTCCATTTTTTTTCATTTTTTATCTGTTCCTTTGTATCCGCATTTTTGCTGCTTCCCTGTGTTGGTAGAGTAGCTTTGTGTGCTGGGTGTCCTATAAGGCCCAGTATCTCTGCCTCCCCAGTTACCTGAAGTGGACCCTTTTGGTGCACCCCTTTGTGGACTCTGTGTACAGTCTTGTTGTAGTTAATTATTGATTGTTGTTGGTATCACTGTAGGGAATTGACCTCCAAGCCAATTGGTTGTGAGGATCAGCTGTGTCTATGCTGGGAGAACTTCTGTGCTAGACTCAGCCTTAAGACTTGCAAGATTGCAAAAGCCTCTGTGCTAGGCTTGGATGGGGCAGAATCTCAGGGCTGAGCAAATAGCCTTGGCTTCCCATCAGCCCTGCCCTACACAGTGGCCCCTGGATCTCAGTGCCCCTTAGTAATTGCTGCAGTCCTCTCTGTGTGAATGCACATATGCCTACTGACCTCTCCCTTTTGCACGTGCCTCCAGACTTCTACCTTTCCTGCTTCCCTTAGTTTCCGTGCACTCAGGGGACCTGTATGAGTCTGGGTCCACAGGGTCTCGCCTAAAACTGGGGTTTAGTGCATTCGAACCTAGATTTCAGTGCAGTTGAGAGGTTCTGTTTTCCTCCCATTAGAGAAAGCCAGTGGCACAATCAGCAGTCAGTCCTCTTTGTATGCATCTCCAAACCTCTGCCTTTCATGGCTCTCCTAAGTTTCTGTGTACTCTTCCCTCTAGAACAGTGGTTATCAACCTTCCTAAGGCCGTGACCCTTGCATACAGTTCCTCATGTGGTGGTGACCCCCAACCATGAATTTTGCTACTGTTATGCTTCATGATGTAAATATCTGCATTTTCAGATGGTCTTAGGCAACCCCTGTGAAAGGGTCGTTTGACCCCCAAAGGGGTCGTGACCCACAGGTTGAGAACTGCTGCTCTAGAGGAAGCCAGCCAGACCCTCTGCCGCCCATCCTCTTCACGTGCATGTCTCCGTACCTCAGCTTTTTAGAGTTCCTCTGAGTCTTCGTGAGCCTCTCTTTTTAATTCTAGTTGTAGAATTTCCACTCAGCCAGCTTTCCTCTTCTTCTGGATGGTGTACGTTCTGTCCTTTAGTTGTAGTTTTGAAATTGTTGTGAGAGGCAGCAGTTTAGGTGTTCACCTATGCTGCCATCTTGATTTCCTTTATAACTATTTTTAAAGGGTTTGTTATATAACTTAAGTCAGCAAACCAGCTCAATATAAACATGAATTATGTACAAAATATTTTATTGATACCTTTAATATGTATACTATATTACATTTTAAAATAGATCTCCTTTAAGCTGTAAAGGCATGTGTACAAATTGATTTTGCCTTAAATATTTTTCATGAAAAATGGAGCTACATTTTGTTAAACTTTAAGGATTCTTTTGTCAGATTTTGCTATTTCAATTTAAGTATTAGACTATAAAAATGATAACCATAAACTTTACATAAAAATAAACTATGACATTTACCTCCTATAGTATTACTTCCCATTTTTAGTATTAAACAGATGTGAAAAGTAGTTTTCTTCAGAAAAGCAAATGAGAATAAACAAGAATTCCCACCCATTTATAGGGCCCATGTCTCCTTTCTTTATGCTTAATGAATACAGTACCTGTCAAGTAGGTATTTGTGAAAGCTCCCTCAAACAGAGGCATACATTTTGTTCACTTTTATGGAAAGGTAGAAAGATAATGAGATCTACTTTATGCCAGACAATATATTAGATTATGTATGCATATAACACAATGGTTACCTGCAAAATACTATATACCTGAGGATTAAATGTGATAATTTACACATTGCCCAGTTTGAAGCACACAGCAAACACTCAGAATCTGTTAATATTTAGATCAGCCACCAAATATATTGTTTGGCTAATATGAGCAAAACACACTGTTATATGCTAAAGATTCAGTACACAACAAATGCATAGTATTAGTTATTATCTAATACAATCTTACTGTAGTTTTAAAAATAAAAAACATGTTTAGTGATTGCTGAAACTAAAGAAGATCTAAATAAACAAAGAGCTGTGATGGGATATTAAGGAGATTTAATATTATTAAGCATCTTCTGATATTGCTTCTAATAGTGCATACATAGCCTTGCACCCTTGGATTGAGATGGGTTTGGTGGGGCTTTTTTCCTTTCTATTTCCCTAACTACACTCTTAAAGGGCACTAATTGCAGGTGATTACTCTATTGGTTTCAGCAATACCCTAGGGCACAAATTTCTGCACAGTAATCAGCACAAACTTCATCTCCTTTAAAGCATAGTCCATGAGGGCAATGTTTGAGAGTTTTTTTCTGAACTCCCTGGAGGGTTTTTGTCTCTCTTCCTCCCTCCCCCTTCTCCATTCTGCCCTCTAGTGTCTCCCCTCTCCTCTTGGAAAATTAGCTCTATATCTGTGCCAATGGATCTTTCAATTTCCTCCTAGCTGCTTTTCATCACAACTTCCACTGTTATGGAAAATGTCCTTAGGCTTGAACTTCACAGGGCATTGTAAATGAAATAAAATCTTTTGGGAGGGTATTTGGAGCTCTCTGTTCTACATCCTACTGTTCTCCTAGAGTAAAAACGTTGGGCCATTGTTCTGGAGTTGGGGATACTGACAGGTCATGCTTTCCTCTGAGTGCTATTTCCTCTTTCAGAACTGAGCACTTGGTGCGTGTGGGGACAGTGCTGCAGGTCTTCTCAACTTGCCTCTCTTGGTTTTGAAATGCCCACCCCATGAGATGCAGCATGGATGTTTGAGTCACAGTATTCTCAGCAGTGCCCTGCGTAAGGCAGAGCATCCATCTAACCAGTGGGGGTTGAATGGGAGAAGGTAGTCTCCATCTTTCAGCCATACTTGGCCAGAGCAAAGCCTCAGTCACAGCTGCAAGCGAATTGAGAAATGCTGACATCTGGCCTCTGGATGGGATCTTGAGGAAGAGCAATCTGACCGTGCATTCTTGGCTTTCCCAGTCCAAGTGGAGTTTTTGTCTTGCTCCCTGGAAAAGAGGGAACCAGGTATTGGCCTTCATTTAAGTATCACAGACACTGGCAGTTTCTATCAAGTTTTGGTAGATGTACCTGAATAAATATGTATCCTCTTGCTATAAAACCACACTGTCCTTTCCAAAGACTTTACAAAGTTGTTTTAAAACAGTTTTCACCAGTGTAGCTGCGAGTGGGCCTGTGGAATTCCTTACACTGTCATGTCAGACTTGGAACTTTCCTAGTGCTTGTTTCGCCTTTGTCACTCAGAAAAGCAAACACACTCATTCCCTGTTGCCTAGTTTCTCACATATGCTTATGATGAATGCATTTTGCAGTATGCCTGCTCTCTTTTTCAGTGCCTCTGTAAAAATGTGGTGGAGGCGTTATTATGAACTTTGATTCATCCTCCACACACATATGTCCCTCCATCTGTAAGAACTGCAAAGCACTATAGTATGGCTTCTTCATGTGCAGATGATATTAACTGCTCTGTTCCATTTCTGAAGGCATTGGTTACAAATGGCTTCTCAGCCAATTATAGGTGGGCCATGGTTACTAATTTTCTTCCAGCATGAATTTTAGGTTATAACAATGTATAGCTGTAAAGAAAAATATATTGCTAATAAAAAAAATTAATCTGTGGAGAAAAAATGGCAGTGGAATAGACAGACGAGTCTGGAGTCTTGTTGTTGAGCAGACAGAGAGAACAGCTGAGGGTCACACTGGGAGTGTTTTTTGCAAGTTAAGGGACAGTTATCCTCCAGGGGAAGGTGGGGGACTGTTGGATGGGGTTTCCCTGACCAGGCAGCCCCACTGCCATGGGGTTTTTTCTCCCAGAGCCACCAGCACTAATGTGGAGACCATGCCATCTTAGAGGGGAAAGTGGATGTTTACAGCAGCCTGAAAAAGCTACAGCTGCAGCACCCAGAGAACAGTGGAGGAACCCAGAACATCACTCCCCATCGGCGCAAACACTTGGATCAGTGGAGCTTCACATACCACATGGAAAGGTCAGATTTCGCCTGGGATAAGGTGAGTTCTCTGAAAATGAACATATTCCTAGAAAAATACAACCTTCCAAAACTCAATCAGGAAGAATCTAAACATCTCAATAGGCCAATAACTATGGATGAAATTGAAGCAGTCATCAAAAAAACTTCCAGCAAACAAAAGCCCAGGACCAGATAGCTTCACAGGAGAGTTTTATCAAACATTCAAGGAAGAATTAAAACCTATCCTCCTCAGACTATTCAAAATTATTCAAGAAGAAGGAACACTTCCAAACACCTTCAATGAAGCCAGCATCACCCTAATACCAAAACCAGATAAAGCCAAAACTGGTTTGGCTCAGTAGATAGAGCATCAGCTTGCAGACTGAAAGGTCCCAGGTTCGATTCCAGTCAAGGGCATGTATCATGGTTGCGGGCACATCCCCAGTAGGGGGAGTGCAGAAGGCAGCTGATCAATTTTTTTTTCTCATTGATGTTTCTAAATCTCTATCGTTCTCCCTTCCTGTGTATAAAAAATTATATATATATATATATATATATCAGATAAAGACAACACAATGAAAGAGAATTGCAGGCCAATATTCCTCTTGAACATATGTACCAAAATCCTCAACAAAATTCTAGCAATTCGGATCCAGCAGTACATCGAAAGATCATACACCATGACCAAGTAGATTTCATCCCAGGAATGCAAGGATGGTACAATATCCGCAAATCAATAAACATGATGCATACATAAACAAACTGTGAGATAAAAATCACATAGTCATATCAATTGATACAGAAAAATCATTTGACAAAATCCAACACCCTTTCTTGATAAAAACTTTCAGCAAAGTAGGAATAGAAGGGTCATACCTCAACATCATAAAAGTCATATATGATAAACCCACAGCTAACATCATACTCAATGGGCAAACACTAAAACCATTTCCCTAAGAAAAGGAACAAGACAGGGATGCCCACTCTCACCACTCCTGTTCTACACAGTACTGGAAGTATTAGCCATTACAATTAGATAAGAAGAAGAAGTAAATGTCATCCAAATTGGAAAGCAAGAATTAAAGCTGTCCTTATTTGCAGATGACATGATACTGTACATAAAAAACCCAAAAGGCTCCATCCAAAAACTAATAAACTTAATAAATGAATTCAGCAATGTGGCAGGATACAAAATTATTGCCAAGAAACCTATGGCATTTCTGTACACTAATAGTGAACTTACACAAAGAGAGACTAAAAAAGCAATCCCATTTACCATCGCACCAAAAAAAAAAATAATAAGATACCTAGGAATAAAGTTAACTAATGAGGTAAAAGACCATCATGCAGAAAACTACAGGACACTGCAAAAAGAGATAGAAGAAGACATAAACAGATGGCAGAGCATACCATTCTCACAGATTGGGAGAATCAATATCATTAAAATGTCCATACTAACCAAAGCAATCTATAGATTCAACACACTACCCATTAAAATACCAACGACATATTTCACAGACCTAGAAAGAACTCTCCAAAGATTCATCTGGAACAGCTATTCTCCACCTGTGGGTCGCGACCCCTTTGGGGGTCAAACGACCCTTTCACAGGGGTCGCCTAAGACCATCAGGAAATGCAGATATTTACATCATGATGCATAACAGTAGCAAAATTTCATGGTTGGGGGTCACCACCACATGAGGAACTGTATGTAAGGGTCACGGCCTTAGGAAGGTTGAGAACCACTGATCTGGAACAAAAAAACACCCTGATAGCCACACAATCCTGAGAAAGAAGAATAAAGTAGGTGGGATCTCAATACCAGATTTCAAGCTATATTACAAAGCAACTGTTCTCAAAACAGCCTGGTGCTGGCACAAGAACAGACATATAAACCAATGGAATAGAACAGAGAATCCAGATATCTACCCAAATCACTATGCTCAATTAATATTTGACAAAGGAGGCACGAGCATACAATGGAGCAAAGACAGCCTCTTCAATAAATGGTGTTGAGAAAATTGGACAGATACATGCAAAAAAATAAAACATGACCACCAACTTACACCATACACAAAAACAAAATCCAAATGGATACAGGATTTAAACATAAAATGGGAAACTATAAATACTAGAGGATTCCACAAGCAGAACAATCTCAGACATATGCCAAAAGAACTTCTTCATTGATACTGCTCCAAGGTCAATGGAAGCTAAAGAGTAAATAAACAAATGGGACTACATCAAAACAAAAAGTTTTTGCACAGCAAAAGGAACCATCAACAAAACAACAAGAAAGCCCATTGTATGGGAGAACATATTTGTCAATATTGTCACTGATAAAAGTTTAATCTCTGACATCTACAGCCAAATGATCCAATTAAAAAAAATGGGCAACCTAAATAAAACCTTTTCGTAGATGTTAGAAGGAAGGCCAAGACACATATGAAAATATGCTCAAAGTCACTATTTATCAGAGAGATGCAAATCAAAACAACAATGTGATACCATTTCACACCTGTGAGAATGACAATCATCAACAAATCAACAAAGGACAAGTGTTGGTGAGGATTTGGAGAAAAATGAACCCTCATGCACTGCTGGTAGGAATGCAGACTGGTGCATCCACTGTGTAGAACAGTATGGAGTTTCCTCAAAAAATGGAACTCCCATTTGACCCAGCAATCCCACCCTTAGGAATATATCCTAAGAAACTAGAAACACCAATCAGAAAGGATTTATGCACCTCTTATGTTCATAATGGCACAATTTACAATAGCTACAATTTGGAAACAGCTTAGGTGCCCATCAGCAGATGAGTGGATCAGAAAACTGTGGTACATCTACACAATTGAATACTATACTGCCATCAAAAAGGAATTCTTACCATTTGCAGCAACCTGGATGGAACTGGAGAGCATCATGCTAAGTGAAATAAGCCAGTCAATGAAAGAAAAACACCACATGATCTCACTCATTTATGGATAATAAAGAACATTATAAACTGATGAACAAAAGGATAGATACAGAGGCAGTAAAGCATCAAACAGATTGTCAAACTACAGTGGGAAGGTTAGGGAGAGGTGGGGTAAATAAGAGATTAACCACAGGACTTGTATGCAAGCATATAAGCATAACTAAGGAACACAAGATACTGGAGGATTAAGGTATGCCTGGGAGGCAGGGGCAATGGGGTAAATAAGAGATTAACCACAGGACTTGTATGCAAGCATATAAGCATAACTAAGGAACACAAGATACTGGAGGATTAAGCTATGCCTGGGAGGCAGGGGCAATACATTTATTAATGTATTACATGTAATACATTAATAAAAAAAATTGTTAATTAATCTCTCTACCTTTACCCTATTTCCTAATCAGAGATAGAAGAGAAAAAGGAAGGATGTGCAAAAAGCCTTTATAAGCAAATAGAAGCCTGATGCACAAGATTCTTGCAAGAATGGGCCTTACTTCTCCTGGCTGCTGGCACCACCTTAGCTCTGGTTCAGAGCCACCTTTCTGCTTTCACTCTGGCCTGGAGTGGCCTTTCTGCCTTCCCATGCTGCCCAGAGGCCCAGAGTATCTGGGGTTGTGCAGAATGCCTGTGTTGTTGCCATGGTGATGACTCAAGCACCCCACCCCTGTGAGCTTGGCACCTGTGTATGCAAATTAACTCACATCTTTGTTGGGTTAATTTTCATACTCCTGATTGGCATCGGGAAGGTATGGTCAATTTGCATCTCTCTCTCTTTTAAAAATATATTTCCCTATTGATTTCAGAGCAGAAGGGAGGAGAAAAAGATAGAAACATCAGTGATGAGAGAGAATCATTGATCGGTTGCCTCCTGTACACTCCCCACCAGGAATCGAGCCTGCAACCTAGGCATGTGCCCTCGGTCAGAATTGAACCTAGGACTCTTCAGTCCACAGGATAATGCTCTATTCACTGAGCCATGCATCTTTCTCTTTTATTTGTGTAGATAGATGAGCATTTGAAAGTAATGTTTACAGCCAAGACAGGACTATCTGTGACATATACTTATTGGTGCTCATAGCAACAATTTAGTAAAGACGATGTCGAGAAATACTAGGGGAGGGGAGTGGCCTCATCTTCCCCTGCTGTTGCTGGGTGTGGGTTCTTACAATATCCTGAGAAAAAGGTATTTTCTGAGACTATCATAGGAGGATATGTTATAGTAGAAAGTTGTATTTCCATGGAATTACACACTTGTGTTTCCAAAGTTCAATTTCCCTTAGTCCAGACAAGAAGAAATGTAGGTGGGGTTTCAGTAGAGCTAAAGTCAGAGCCAGTGTCCAGAGTTTTCTTTGCGTGTTGGAGCCAGGTTCAGTTCAGCATCAGAATAACTAGAGTCCATTCATTGGGTATGGGATCTGCATGGCCTTGGGATACACATGAAAGAGAACCAAGATGGTGCATGCTGAGCAATGAGTCCCAAGAGTACAGGAGAGCAAGCTCCTTTATTTAGTGGGTTATATGTTTCCAATCAATGTGCTCTTACAGTGACAACATCCATTTTGGCCAACTATCTCTGTCCCCAGGTGTGACTGACAAACAAGTACCTTTCCTGTGTCACTCCAACTTTATTGGGCATACATCTATTTTTACTATATGGTTCCCTCCCCCAGTGTTTTGCAGGGAACATACCTATAATGCCTAACCTTCCCTATACTCCTTTCCTATTAGTAATAACTAGTTCATTACGAAGGTATCAGAAATATCAGCAGTAATCCCCTGGCATAATCTGTACCAATGTGGCTTAAAAGAGAAACCAGACTCTTACCCAGGACGATGTGGAATATTTACAGATTAAGTAGACCTGAAGCTTTCCAGTGTTCTGATTGTATGCTGTATATTTCTGTTGACTTGAAGTTCTTTCCTTGGGATGTGTTATCATGAAAGTGGTGTTTAAAATTCTCTCATGCCTACTATCTTTATCATGAAAAGGTAAGGTTACTACAGAAGAAAATAGAATGGGTAGAAAAACCTGTTTAAATTTACAATAAAAAAGTATAAAATACTATTTAAATTTATTATAAAAATAGATAGATAGATAGATAGATAGATAGATAGATAGATAGATGCATCTGTGTGTGTGTTTGTATACATTTTTATATATTTGCTTAGGTCATAATTATTGATAGAAAGGTACAGACTATAGATTAAGTTCTTGCTGTTAATCTTTTGCAACATTCTACCACTAATTATGCTCTGGCCATTTCACACTCAAATTGTTTTGTCTCATTTTCTCTGAGCTTTTTATTCCCCACCTTCTCTCCACATTCTCTAGCAGCTGCATCACTCACTCAATTTCTTCCAATTTTACGTGATAATGTTTTATGAAGACAGATTATCTGAACTAATACAAGCTTTAACTCTATGTGCCACATTTAATTTGAGGTGTACACTGTAGATACTGGTGCGGAAACATGGAGGAGAGTATGGAGTGAATTAATCATCGAAGCATATTAGACAATAAACCAAATGAAGCAGTATTTTTTCTTACAGTTTAAAAGTATATTGAATTCCATGAAATAGGAAGGTCTTTGAAACACTGTATTTATTGGAAAGGATATTCATATACCTACTGGCTATGACTCAGCTCTGATGCCCCATCCCTTGAATTAAAAATCCCAACTATGATACTCATAGGCTATTTAATGTAAAGAAGTCATTTCACATGTTTATATCTGTTTCCTCAAGGGTAAAAATGAGGGCAAATAATACCTATCTTAAAGAATTATTATGTGGATTAAATTAATGCAAAAGTACCTAGAACAATGCCAAAGATGTAATGAGGATTCATTAAATATTAGCCCTCAATGCAGTCATTCAACATACTGAAGCTATTATAAATTATCATTACCATTTACTCATAAATATCTGTTCCATTTCATTAATTTATTTGTTCACAACTTCCAGGTTCTTCTTATATTTAAGTGCACAGATTTTACGTAGGTATAGTTTTTGCATCTAAATATATCAGAGAATTTATTTTTAGTCTCTATAGGAAAAAAATCAATTAAATACTTTGCTGACTTTTAAAAATTTTCTATTATTGTGTATATACTGCCTGGAAAAATGTAGGCATTTATATTTTTGTTGAATGTATAAATAACTTTGTTAAATGATTAAACATTACATTACAAGGTCACTTTTCCCTTTTTATATTGTTTTAAATTTTAGCTTCACTTTTCTTAAATGTGTTAATTATCTAACTAGATTATAACTCCTTACAAACAAGGGAATTGTTTCATACTCTAAAATATATATTGAAGATGGAAATAGACTATATAAATAACTGTATGTCTGGAGTTTTATAAACTCAACAGTGACTAAACCAGGTCTCATGGCATCAGTGAAGAATTTCATTCTTGCTTAAACATTATTTAGATTGGCTCTGTTGTTCTCTCCTTTTTGCTAAGGCAAATATAAAGGAATTATGGTCCTCGGGTTTGTCTTTGCATAAAACACAGCATTCTTGGGGAGGGCTTTATTGAGTTCCACATGATATAATAAGGGACTCGGGTTAGATTTCTAATGTAACACAAGACAAGAACTCTTCATATTTAAACAATTTAATTTATTTATTCTTCTTTGATTTTATTGGTGACACTATTAGACATGTCCCTATCCCCTGCCCTTTGCCTACCTCTACCAAGCCCTAGCCCCCTTCCCTCTGTCCATTGCCACACTGTTCTTTGGCTAATCTCTTTACCTTCTCATACCTAGTCTTCCTCACCCTCTAACAGCTCTCAGTCTGTTTCATATATCCATGCCTCTATTATTTCATTTATAAGTTTGTTTTCTTTCATATATTCCACATATGACTGAGATCCTATAGTATTTGTCTTTCTCTAATTGGCTTATTTCACTTAGCATGATATTCTCCAGGTCCATCTATGCTGTCACAAAAGGTAAGAGGTCCTTCTTTTTCACAACTGCATAGTATTTCATGATGTAAATGTACCACAGCTTTTTTTTATCTACTCATCTACTAATGCAAAGTTGGGCTTTTTCTGATCTTGGTTATTGTAAATAATGCGTCTATAAAATAAGGGTACATGTATCCTTTTGAATTGGTATTGCAGAATTCTTAGGATATATTCCCAGAAGTAGAGTTGCTTAGTAAACGATAGTTCAATTTTTAATTTTTGAGGTACTCTATACTATTCTCTACAGTGGCTGTACTAATCTGCATTCCCACCAACAGCATACTAAGATTCCCCCTTTTTTTCCCCACATCCTTGCCAGCACTTGCGGTTTGCTGAATTATTGATGGTAGCCATTCTGACAGGTATGAGGTGATACCTCATTGTCATTTTAACTTACATCTCTCTGATAATTAGTGAATTTGAGCATTTTTTCATACATCTATTGGCTATGTGTATATCTCTATTAAAAAAAAACGTATATTCATATCTTTTGCCCATTGTTAAATTGGGTTGTCTTCCTTGTATTGAGTTGTGTAAGTTCTTTATATATTTTGGAAATTAACCCCTTATCACATGTACCATTGCAAATATGTTCTTCTTCCACACAGAGTGTTGTTCCCTTTGCATTTTGTTGATGGTTTATTTTACTGTGGAGAGGCTCTTTAGTTTAATGTAGTCCCCTTTGTTTATTTTTCTATGTTTCCCTTGCTCTAATATTGGCAAAAATATTGCTATGAGAGATGGCTGAGATTTTGCTGCCTATGTTTCTTCTAGGATTTTTATGGTTTCACCACTTACATTTAAGTCTTTTATTGATTTTGAGGTGGTTTTTTTTTTGTATCTGATCTAAATTGGTCACCTTGTATCATTTTTTTTTTGCATGTACCTGTCTAATTTTCCAAACACCATTCATTGAAAAGACTGTCTTATTCCGGACTGTCTTACTGCCTTCTTTTTCAAGTGTTAATTAGCTACATAGATGTGAGTTTATTTCTAGGCTCTTTGTTCTGTTCTATTGAACTATATACCTGTTCTTATGTCAGTACCAGACTGTTTAGATTACAATGGCCTTATAGTGTAGTTTGATATCAGATATTATGATACGTCCAACATTGTTCTTCTTTACTAATTCAATGGATTGCGTTTTTTCTGTACTACATTTCTGGCAGAAAGTTCACATCTTTTTCAGACCATGAATAATTATCCTAAAATGTTTAAATATGGAAAAAGAAGGGCTACTGGGTAGAACCCTGGTGCCCACAATTTGACCTTTGCCCAAAACCAAGCAACAGCAACCTGGATGTACTGCTTCACTGTGCATTCTCTAGGTCAGTTGCTCCTCCCAACACTTTTGATTTTCTAAAATTTACCCCAGGATAGCATAATTAACTGTTCCTGTAGCCTTTCTTCTGAACAGCAGTCTCAGGTACACAAACCTGCATACCTGGTATAAAGTTTAGAGGTGCTTGAGGACCCATGTCATCCTGTTTCCCTCCATTTGGTTCCCAAATTGAAGGGCTCTCAAGATGATTGTGGAGTAGGTGGATTTTACACTGATTTTTTTCAGGATCAAACTGAAAATACAACTAATAATTATGTACTCGAGGCCCAATGCACAAAATTGGTGCACTGGGGAGAGGAGTGTCCCTCAGCCCAGCCTGCACCCTCTCCAATCTGGGTCATCCTTCTCACAATCTAGGGCTGCCAAAGTGATTATCCCCTAACCACTCCCCTGCCAGCCTGATCTATAACTAACTGCTCCTCAGCTGGTCTGGTTGCCCCCAACTGTCCACTCCTGCTGGCCTAGTTGCCCCCAACTGCCCACCCCTGCTGGCCTGGTCACCCCTAACTGTCCTCCCATGTTGGTCTGATTGCCCAAAACTACCCTGCTGGCCATCTTGTGGTGGCCATCTTTGACCACATGGAGAGGCCAACTTGTATAAGGGCATGAGGGTCAATTTGCATATTACCTCTTTATTATATAATATAATTAATATACCTAATTATTTTTATTGTGTTACATGTATACATATTTCCCCATTGCCCCCCCTCTCAGGCATACCCCAACTCCCCAGTATCTTGTGTTCATTGGTTATGCTCATATGCATGCATACAAGTCCTTATCTACCACACCTCCTCTTAACCTTCCTGCTGAATTTTGACAGTCCCTTTGATGCTTTACTGCTTCTGTATCTATCCTTTTGTTCATCAGTTTATAATGTTCTTAGTTATCCACAAATGAGTGAGATCATGTAGTGTTTCTCCTTCATTGACTGGCTTATTTCACTTAGCATAAGGCTTTCCAGTTCTATCCAGGTTGATGCAAATGGTAAGAATTCCTTCTTTTTAATGGCAACATAGAATACCATTGTGTAGATGTATCACAGTTTTCTGATCCATTTATTGCTAACGGGCACCTAGACTGTTTCCAAATTGTAGCTATTGTAAATTGTGCTGCTATGAACATAGGGGTGCATAAATCCTTTCTGATTGGTGTTTGTAATTTCTTAGGATATATTCCTAAGAATGGGATTGCTGGGTCAAATGGGAGTTCCATTTTTAGTTTTTTGAGGAAACTCCATACTGTTCTCCACAGTGGCTGCACCAGTCTGCATTCCCACCAAGAGTGCATAAGGGTTCCATTTTCTCCACATCCTCGCCAATACTTGTCGTTTGTTGATTTGTTGATGATTGCCATTCTGACAGGTGTATCCCCTTGTCGTTTTGATTTACATCCCTCGGATAATTAGTGACTTTGAACATGTTTTCATGTGTCTCTTGGCCTTCCTTCTGTCGACTTTCAAAAAGGTTCTATTTAGATCCATTGCCCATTTTTTTATTGGATCATTTATCTTCCTTTTATTAAGTTGTATAAGTTGGCTGTAGATGTTGGAGATTAAACCTTTATCAGTGATAATATTTACAAATATTATCCCATACAGTGGGCTTTCTTGTTGTTTTCTTGATGGTTTCTTTTGCTGGGCAAAAGCTTTTTATTTTGATATAGTCCCATTTGTTTATTTTCTCTTTAGCTTCCATTGCTCTTGGAGCCGTTTCAATGAAGAAATTCTTTTGGCATATGTCTGAGATTGTGCTGCCTATGGATTCCTCTAGTATTATTATGGTTTCCCATCTAATATTTAAGTCCTGTATTCGTTTTGAGTTTATTTTTGTATTTGTGTAAGTTGGGGGTCCAGTTTCATTTTTTGCATGTATCTGTCCAATTTTCCGAACACCATTTATTGAAGAGGCTGTCTTGGTTCCATTGTATGTCCATGCTTCCTTTGTCAAATATTAAATGAGCATAGTGGTTTAGGTGGATATTTAGATTCTCTATTCTATTCCATTGGTCTATTTGTCTGTTGTTGTGCCAGTATCAGGCTGTTTCGAGAACAGATGCTTTGTAATATAGCGAGAAAACTGTTACAGTGGTACCTAGAGATATGAGTTTAATTCTTTCCGTAACCTTGAGGCGTGGGAAACTATGAGATGTTCGAGTTACGGTAAACTGGTGGGTCGTATGCAGCCAGCCGATCCATGAGATTACTCCTATCTGAAATGTTGATTGTTTTTCAAAGCAAAAATCACTCGCTCGACAGCTCATATCTCAAAAATCTCTTATGTTAGAGCACTCATATCTCGAGGTACCACTGTATTGAGATCCCACCTACTTTATTCTTCTTTCTCAGGATTGTTGTGGCTATTCAGGGTCTTTTAATGTTCCAGATGAATCTATGAAGAATTCTTTCTAGGTCTGTGAAATATGTCCTTGGTATTTTAATGGGTAGTGTGTTGAATCTATAGATTACTTTGGGTAGTATAGATATTTAAATGATGTTGATTCTCCCAATCCATGAACATGGTATGGTCTTCCATCTATTTACATCATTCTCTATCTCTTTTTTCAGTGTCCCGTAGTTTTCTACATATAGATCTTTTACCTCCTTAGTGAGGTTTGTTCCTAGGCATCTTAATTTTTGGTGTGGTGGTAAATGGGATTGCTTTTTTAAGTCTCTATTTTTGTAATTTCACTGTTAGTGTATAGAAATGCCAAAGATTTCCTGGCATTAATATTGTATCCTGCTACATTGCTGAATTCATTTATTAAGTCAATAAGTTTTTAGATGGAGTCCTTTGGGGTTTTTACATACAGTATCATGTCATCTGCAAATAAGGACAGCTTTAGTTCTTCTTTTCCAATTTGGATGCTTTTTATTTCTTATTTTGTCTAATTTCAATAGCTAACACTTCCAGTAGTATGTCGAACAGCAGAGGTGAGAGTGGGCATCCCTGTCTTGTTCCTTTTCTTAGGGGAAATGGTTTTAGTGTTTGCCCAATGAGTATGATGTTAGCTGTGGGTTTATCATATATGGCTTTGATTATGTTGAGGTATGATCCTTCTATTCCCACTTTGCTGAGAGTTTTTATCAAGAAAGGGTGTTGGATTTTGTCAAATGCTTTTTCTGCATCAATAGATATGATGATGAAATTTTTAACTCTCAGTTTGTTTATGTGATGTATCTCATTTATTGATTGGTGGATATTGTACCATCCTTGAATTCCTGGGATGAATCCTACTTCGTCATGGTGTATGATCTTTCCGATGTACTGCTGGATCCGATTTGCTAGAATTTTGTTGAGGATTTTGGCATCTATGTTCATGAGAGATATTGGCCTATAATTCTCTTTCATTGTGTTGTCTTTATCTGGTTGTGGTATTAGGGTGATGCTGGCTTCATTGAAGGTGTTAGTAAGTGTTCTTGAATATTTTTGAATAGTCTGAGGAGGATAGTTTTTAATTCATCCTTGAATGTTTGGTAAAACTCTCCTGTGTAGCCATCTGGTCCCGGGCTTTTGTTCGCTGGAAGCTTTTTGATGACTGCTTCAATTTCTTCCCTAGTTATTGGACTATTGAGATGTTTAAATTCTTCCTGATTGAGTTTTGGAAGGTTATATTTTTCTAGGAATATGTCCATTTCTTGCATGTTGTCAAATTTGTTGGAATAGAATTGTTCATAGTATATTTTAACAACCCTATGTATTTCTGTGTATTGTCTGTTGTTATTTCTCCTCTTTCGATTCTGATTTTGTTTATTTGGGGCTTTTCTCTTTGCCTCTTGGTGAACCTGGCTAGAGGTCCATCAATCTTGTTTATCCTTTCAAAGAATCAGCTCTTGGTTTTGTTTATCTTTTGAATTGTTTCTTTGGTCTCCATGTTGTTTATCTCCACTCTGATCTTTACTATTTCCTTCCTTCTGCTTACAGTGGGCTTTTCCTGTTGCTCTCTTTCTAGCTCTATGAGTTGTAGGGTTATGAAATTTATTTCCATTGTTTCCTGTTTTTTACAGTAGGCTTGTAGGGCTATAAACTTCCCTCTCAAGACTGCTTTCACTGTGTCCCATAAATTTTGTATTGTTGTGTTTTCATTGTCATTTGTTGCCATGATGTTTTTATTTTTTTCTTGATCACTCTGGTTACCCAGTCATTGTTTAATAGCATGCTGTTTAGTCTCCATGTGTTTGATTTCTTTCTATTGTTTTTATTATAGTTGATTTCCAATTTTATGCCACTGTGATGTGAGAAAATGCTTGATATGATTTCTATCTTCTTGAATTTGAAGAGACTTTTCTTATGACCCAACATGTAATCTATCTTTGATAATGACCCATGTGCACTGGAGAAGAATGTATATTCTGTGGCTTTGGAGTGAAATGTACTGAAGATGTCAATTAATTCCATCTGTTCTATTGAGTCATTTAGGATTGAGTTTCTTTGATAATTTTTTGTTTAGAGGATTTGTCCAGTTGTGACAGTGGGGTATTAAAGTCTCCTACTATTATTGTATTGATGTCAATCTCTCCCTTAGTATCCTCCAGGAGATTTTTATGTATTTAGGTCCTCCTATATTGGGTGCATATATGTTTACCAGAGTTATTTCTTCTTGTTGGATTGTTCCCTTTAGTATTGTGAAGTGACCTTCTTTATCTCTTGTTATGTACTTCACTTTGAGATCTAATTTGTCAGATATAAGTATTGCAACCCCAAGTTTTTTTTTCATTTCCATTTGCCTGAAAACCCATCTTTGATCTCTTCACAATCAGCCTGAGTGCATGTCTTTTTCTGAGGTGGGTTTCCTCTGGACAGAAGATATATTGATCATGTTTTCTTATCCAATTGGTTACCCTATGTCTTTTGATTGGAATATTAATCCGTTTACATTTAAAGTTATTATTGATAGATACTTATCTGTCGCCATTTTCATTCTTTACCCCCAAGTTCCTTCTTCGCTTCTTATTTATTTTTATTACAGCAGACACTTTAACATTTCTTGCATTGCTGGGTTGGTGGTAATATATTCCTTTAGTCCTTTTTTGTCTGTGAAGCTTTTGATTTCACCTTCAATATTGATTGAAAGCCTTGCAGGGGACAGTATTCTTGGATTCAGACCCTTCCTTTGCATGACTTTGTATATTTCATTCCATTCCCTTCTGGCCTGATGAGTTTCTGTTGAGAAATCAGTTGCTAGTCTTATGGGGGTTCCTTTGTAGGTAACTTTCTGTTTCTCTCTGGCCGCTTTTAAGATTCTTACTTTGTTGTTGGTGTTTGCCAATTTAATTGTAATGTGCCTTGGTGTCGTTTTTGGGGGTTCATTTTGCTTGGGACTCTGTGAGCTTCTTGGATTTGTGTGTGTTTTTTTCTTTTTTATATTAGGGAAGTTTTCTGTCAGTATTTCTTCAAACAGGTTTTCTATTCCTTGCTCAGTTGCCACTCTTTCTGGAATCTCAGTTATGCAGATGTTGTTTTGTTTTGTGTTATCCCAAGGTTCTGTTAGGGTCTCCTCTTGCTTTTTAATTTTTTTTTCTAGAAGCTGCTGTTCTTGAGTATTTTTTCCTACCTTGTCTTCTAGCTCACTGATGCGGTCCTCTGCTTCTTCTAGTCTACTTTTGATGCTTACTATTGAGTTTTGTATAGCAGTGATGTCATTTTTCATTTCTTCTTGCTTCTTATACATTTCTTCTGTCTTCATCTTCATTTCCTCTTGGCTCTTCTTCATTTCCTTTTGAGTCTTCTTCATTTCCTCTTGGCTCTTACTCACATTGTCGATTTTGTCTTCCATTCTTTTCAGCCCCCTTATGATCATTTTTCTGCACTCTTTTTCTGGCAGGCTTATTTCTGCTTCTATTTCTTTTACTTCCTTTTCTGTTGACACCTGCCTTTCTGTCATATGCAGACTGTTTCTTCGTCTACGCATGGTCTTTCTTCTCCTGGTGTCTGGTTATGTAGTTCTCTCCCCCACATTGATTCAAAGGCACAGACTACAACACTACCAGGTACAATACCCAAGGCACAGAATAGAAATGTTTTCACGATGTTAATAACCACTAGTAAGATGACCACCAATGAAAGGCAAATTAGGGGTAAGTAGAGAAAGAAGAAGAGAAAAATGAGGGAAAATAAAAGAAAGAAGTCCCAAAATCGAATTGGGAGAAGGGAGAAAAATAAATAAATAAATAATAAAATAAAATAAAAAGAAGACGATGAAGAAGAAAAGAGAAAAAGAAAGTCAGAGAAAAGGGAATGAATTTTAGATGTGAGGAGCAAACTGCAATAGAACAGCCACTAATCCCAACAAATGCTGGCAACAAGTACCTGGAGATTAATACAAACTACAAACAACAACTATTATCAAGGGAGGCGAGAGAAGAGAGGTAAAAATAAACCAAAACAAAACAAACAAAAAGCAATATAAAACAAGTATCATAAGTAAAACCAATTTCACACACACACACACACACAAAAAAATACAATAAATGGACATAATCAACATTCAGGCAAAGAGCAACAAAAAGACATAGAGAAAAACAACTTTTGGGATAGTGAAGACAAGAAGAGAGAGGTTTGTATTAACTTGGAGTAGGGGATTTGAAATTAGATATATAAGTGGGGTGAAATTTTAACCAGGTAAAGAGAAAGAATAGGGAGAATCTAAAGTTGGAAAAAGGAAAGAGAAACAAGACAAAAAAATGGAGAAAATTTGGAGGAGAGTGTCGGCATAAAGGTAGAGTTGAGATAGAGTAAAATTTTGCTGAAGGAAAGATGAAAATAGAATGTAGAACTCTAATCCCAAAGTAAAATAAAGAGAAAACAAAACGACACTTGTTTTTGTTTTTTGTTTTTTCAAAAAGATAGTAGTAGTAATAATACTATTTGAAACAAAAATGTAATAATTAATAAGGTAAAATCAATGGAGGAGAAAAGAAAAAAATAGTTTTTTTAATTGAAATATGCCAAAATAAAAAATAAAAAAATAAAAATAAAGTAAGTAAGTAAGTAAATAAAGAAAGAAAGAAAAAGAAAAAGAAAAAAATAGAATGGGCAGTAGTGGAGGTCATTCACTTCCACTATTTTCTGCTTGGCACTCCTTTTTCCCAGTAGGGAGGGTATTGCAGTTTCCTGTGTTCCACTGCTGAGGTGTGTCTTAATCTCTTTATTTTTTTGTGATTATGCTACAATTAGTGAGTCATCCACTGGGTGGCAATGTTTCAGAATTGACCTCTGAGACTAAGCACAGGACCTCTCTAGCCTGTGTTTAGATCCTGTTACTGTGTGGATCTCAATACCTGTTTGTGGGGATTCGAGCAGCCGGGACACTGTAATAATTCCCAGGCTGTCCCTTCTGCCTCAGATCAAAATGGGTTGTTTTCTAGAGCTCCCCTCTGTTAATAGCTCTGAGAGTCCCCTTCCATATTTAGGGGTCATGTGCTGCCCCACATCCTCGGACCTCTCCAGAAGCAGCTTTCCCCCAGTCTGTTTCCCATAGTGTGCGCGCCTCTGTTCTGCAGGATAGGAGACCTCACCTTATCCCAGGTGAAATCTGCCTTTTCTGTGAGGAGTGTGGAGCTCCTCTGAGTCCCTGTGTCTGTGCCGATTGGAGAGTGGTGTTCTGGGTCCCCCAGCTGTTCAGTGGGTGCTGCAACTATAGCTTTCAGACTGCAGCCGACATCCACCTCCCTCTGCAAGATGGTGCGGTCTCCACATTCACACTGGAGACTCTGGGAAACAAAAACCCCATGGCAGTGGGGCTGCCAGGTCAGGGGAGCCCCATCCAGCAGTCTCCCACCTTCTCCTGGAGGATAACTGACTCTTAACTTGCCAACAAACACTACCAGTGCGATTCTCAGCTGCTCTCTCTCTGTATGCTCAGCGACAAGGCTCCAGACACGTCCTTCTATCCCGCCGCCATTTTTTTCTAATATACATAATTAATATGCAACTAATTAAGATAGACCTAATGATTATTGATAGGTGTGTACTTATGGCTATTTTATTCTTTAGCTCTGTTTTTCTGTTTTGTTTTGTTTTATTTTCTTTTTATTGTACTTTGGATTTTTTTTTTCTTCTTCCTCAAACTTCATAAAGCAGGCCCTGTATTGTTTCTTCTACTACTGGTATATTGGTGAAAAACTTCTTTAACTTTTTTCTTATCTAAAAAGCTCTTTATCTCTCCTTCAATTTTAAATGATAGCCTTGCTGGTAAAGTAGTTTTGGTTGTAGGTCCTTGCTTTTCATCACTTTGAATATTTCATGCCAATCCCTTCCACCTGAAATGTTTATTTTGAGAAATCACTTGACAGTCTTAGGGAGCTCTTTTGTAGGTAATGAACTGCTTTTCTCTTGATTTTTAAAGTATTCACTTTTTGTCTTTAATCTTTGACATTTTAATTATGATGTGTATTGACATTGACCTCTTTGGGACTCTGCACTTCCTGAACTTGATTATCTATTTTCTTCACCAGGTTAGGAAAATTTTTGATTAGTATTTTTTCAAATAGGTTCTTGATCCCTTGCTCTTTCTCTTTTTCTTCTGGTATCCCTATGATTCAGATGTCTTTGCACTTCATATTATTCCAAAGCTCCCTTAAACTATCTTCCTATTTTTTAATTCTTTTTTTTCTTACTGCTCTGATTGTGTGTTTCTTTTCTCCCTTGTCTTCCAAATGGCTAATTTGATCTTCTCCTTCATCCAACCTACTTTTTTTCCCCAGTGCATTCTTGATATCAGATATGGTATTCTTAATTTCTGATTGGTTCTTTGTTATGGTTTCTATGTCCCTTTTTATGTTGATGTAATTCTTCCTAAATTGCTTGCGCATTCTTATAACCATTAGTTTGAACTCTGTAGCTGATAAATTGCTTGCTTGCATTTCACTTAGTGTTGGTTTCTTAATTTTCCTTCTGTTTTTTCATTTGCAAGCTCTTTTTTTATCTCCCCATTTTTGGCTGCCTCTTTGTGTTTTTTCTATGTATTAGATAGATCTGCAATGACTCCCAGTCTTTGTGAGGTGGCCTTATGCTGTAGTAGGTGTCCTGTGGAACACAGTGGTGCAGTCTCTCTGAAATCCTGAGCTGGGTGCTCTCAGAATGTCCATTGTGAGGTTTCAGTGGAGTTGTAAATGAGTCTTAATTGCTATTGGCCCATTCCTGCATGGGATCAAACAGGCTAGCTGAGTGTGAAGCTCAGCCAGGATCATGTGAGCTGCTCTGTTGGTGCAATCTCAATATGACTTCTATAAATCCTGAGTTACAAGCCTCCTCTTCAGCTAGTCCAGTTGGTTATATAAGGTGATTATTCTTTAATTTAGTTGTATTTCCAGCCTGATACTGAGAAGAGGTGAGTGTAAAATTCATACTCTACCATCATCTTGAGAGTCCTCCAACCTGGGGACCAAATAGAGGGAAACAACATGATGTGGGTCTTCCAGCATTTCTGAACCTTATACTGGGGGCACTGCTGCATACATCTAGAACTTCTCTTCAGGGGAAAGGCTACAGAAACAGGCAGAGATGTCCCACTGGGACAAATTTTAATAGAAAATCACAGGTGTCAGGAGGAGCAACTGACCCAGAGAATGCACAATGGAGCAGCACAGTCAGGTTGCTGTGGCTTGGTTCTTGGCAGAGGTCAAATTGGGAACGCCAGGGTTCTATCCAGTAGCCTTCCTCACTCCATATTTAAACATTTTAGAATAATTATTAATGGTCTGAAAAATATGTGAATTTTCTGCCAAAAATGTAGTGCAGAACAAATACAATGCAATGAGTCAATAAAGAAATATTAAAATGATTAAGTATGACAGCTATAACATTATCTCTAGAAGCTAGGCTTGGTAGACTTCATTGATTTTCTTTGTAGTTTTATTCAGATTACTCTGTGTACTTTCTTGCAATGACTTGCTAACGTTTTATGTTCCACATTACAATGACTATTATTTACCTGAATTTGAGATCTCTACATAGCAAGACATTTTGCAAATGAAAGAAAATGCTGCCTTATAATTTTATTTAGCTGGATCTTTAATATACTGGATTATAGGCATTAGAATATTTTGCTTTCTGTTAAAATATTTCTTAATCTAAGAGAATTGAATTTATTTGGACAAGCTTAATTGGTTGCCATAAGGAGCAAGGAGGCCTCATGTTATTAGTAATAAAAACTGTGGATATCTTGATTTATGGAAACAATCACTTAAACTTCACATAAGAAGGATAATTACAAATAAATTTAAGTAAAATAAATATATGCCAAACATTCTAACTTCATATACTAGTATACTGTCTTATTTAATCCTAACAACACTCTTGGTAGAGAACATTATGCTTTTTATTTTCATCTGACCTAGGGCTCAAAATATATGGCTAGTGGACAATAAGAAAGTTAATAAGTAGCAACTGGATTTAATTTAGACATTTTAACTCTTTGCAGTTCACCACCTTGATTCCACACTGAATGCTCTGTACAGTGAAATGTCTTATTTATTTTTGCACATTAATTTATCAAATTCACAAAATACAATACAGAATCTAAATTAATGACAATGATTTAATATTATAATTATATTTTACAAATCCCAGACTATACTGGAGCAATATTAAAATTTCATAAATATTTAATCAATTTAATCAAAGCTTTATATAGGTGTGAAATCAAACGCCTATGTATAAATTGCATTTCTGAATGATCATTTGGCCCTGAAATCCTCAGCAGCAGTTTGATTTTAATGTTGGATCATATGTCATCAAATAAATAATTTTACTTGAAATCCAACTTGTGATAATGACTTGGATTTGACTTTTGACCTTACTTTCATTAGATATTAATAATCTGTACTTAAATAATAACAAAGTTTGTTAGCCTTTATTGAAATTTTATTCACAAATATGGACAATAACAATCTCATTTGGTTCACTAATATAATTTTTTATTCTAAGTGTACCTATGCCTTATATGAATTGCCTTAAAGATATGAAATTATGTTATACAGTGAATGAGAATAAACTGCCTTGTTGTTTCTGTTATTCTCCTTTTCAAAGAGTCTCTTTTTTGGGGGATGGCTACTTGGGCATCAGGACAGTTTGTCTAAGATTTATGAGTGCAAATCCATATGTAAAGGCAATATTTAAAATGTAAACCAGGTTATTGAAAATAAACCAGTCTTGCCTGTGACTCTTGGATTTGTACTGAGGAGGTTTAACAAAATCATACAAAACCTCTTCTAAAATAAAAATGCTCATAATCACAGCTAATTTATTCTATTAGGAATTAAACCATGTGGTCCATTTTTATGAGTTAACACTAAATATCCATTTCATTTCCCTGCTCAGAATACAGTGCAGAGAAAAGAATATGTATGCAACATTGAGCAGTTTTAAAAGGCAATGGTCATGCTTAAAATGCACTATAAAGGTCACAGCTTAGAGAGGAATAAATGTTGTATCCCAAGGTGTACCTTCTTTGTTATCTCAGGAAAAGCTCTCAAATGCAATATCTCTGCAAGATTTATATCATACATAACACCGTCTTTCAAAGGGCAAAGTTCATTTTGCTGAAGTACTTAATGTTTAATGATTTTCCTTTGGAAAATGTGGTTGCAGCAAAAAGTCCATGAGTAATCAAAAATAATCTAGAAAAGCTTCAAAAATTCCACTGTGAATTCTTTAAAACACAAACATGTTATAGAAATAGTTTAATCAAGCACACTTAATTAGGCATTATATATTGAAGCTATGCATCAGTGGTTGGAGTTCTATCAATGGACCATTTCATTTATCGAGTTTGACAGTCTAAATTCTTAACTAAAATGATAAATGACTTCCTTGCAGCCAAATGATACTTCACCTTGCAATTTCCCTCTCCTTTTAAATGTTATTTCAGCATGAAGGCAAGGCAGAGACCATTGTTCATAAATACTGTAAACATCCACCATTTGCTGTGTTCAATCTCAGAGGTTATTCTCATGCAATTAGCATCTCATCTTGTGTCTATTATTATTGGCAATGGTAGCATAATATTTCAAACATACAATTTAGGAGTACAAACACTAGAATGGCTAAGCAACTTCTTTGGATAGTCCACCCTCCCTTGTGTTTCTAAGAAGAAGGAACAAGCCTTAGCTAATGTTTCTTTCAAGAAATATTTACTGAAATGCTTTTGTGTGTAGTGCGTGCCCTTTGTTGGGTGCTTTTACTATTGAGTCAGCTCAGCTGGGTTGAATTAAGAAATGGATGTGTCTCAGTTCTGTCTCCCTTGACTCTCTGTCTATTCATAGGCATTTAATATCTAGCTAAATGACTCTACACTTAGTTTGGGAAGTTTATAAATAAATAAATAAATAAATAAATAAATAAATAAATAAATAAATA
>JAAGEH010000005.1:16142664-16252147 GCA_011751065.1 Lasiurus cinereus | reverse complement strand
ATAAATAAATAAATAAATAAATAAATAAATAAATAAATAAATAAATAAATAAATAAAATAGTGCCTTATAGAAAAAAATCTTGATTATTGGAAAGGAAGAGTAGTACATTATATGTGTTATGTATCCTAACCTGCAATGCTCCACTGAACAGAACACACTTGTGGCGATCTATAATAGTAAAAGCATAATATTCTAATTAGACAAGATGACCTTCTGGACAAAGTGTGGGCTGTGAGGGAAGCCCAAGTCCGGAGTGCCAGAGGGAAGCCAGTGCCAGCAACAGGGGAAGGCAGGCCTACTCTTGCACGGATTTTGTGCATTGAGCCTCTAGGAAAAAATAAAACAGCAACATCAGAGAAAGTGAAGTCTGATCCAAAGAAAAATTAATCCAGATTATTCATATGAATAAGTTGAAGGAACAAAGAAGAAAAAACAGAAATCACTGTTTACAGTGAGCAGATGGTGGGTAGAAGCTGATATATGAAAGAATGGAAAAGGAAGAACATAGCATTCATGCTCTGCAGTTCCTAGAGTTAATGCTACCCCTGTCTGCTGACCCAAGACAGAACAATGCCCACCTGCAAGAGCACAGCATGTCAGGCCCAAGGCTAAGGTCACACATATTCTACTGACTAACTCTCTGTCCAAGAACTTTAAAAACCAGTGAGGTCATGGTAAAGTCAGATTGTTCTTTTTCCTGACAGCCAGTGCAGAGAGCAGGGAACACATAATCCACTGAATGTTTAATGTGCCCAGGATAGACATGATCAGCTAGAAGTTCTGCAAGGCAGACATTACAGACATCAGGTTGGCTTGCTCATGAAACCAAAATCCCCTACAACTGTGACCAAATGGATCCTACAAAGTACATGTTACTTTGGGGTGGAGGAGGCACCAAATTCATGTTATGCCAGCTGTATAACTGGAAGGTGGGACTGGGTCACCGCTAAGAGGTAATTCAGCATTTGTGAGATTTGCACATTGCCCTTTTATCAGTTATTCTGTAGGATAGCTCTTTAGTCTTTTCACCATCTGGGAAGTGTCAGGATTTGTGGGGAGACAAATGGAAGGTAGAAAAATAATAAAAGTGTTTCTTTAGGATTCCAAATTTTACTGTTAAAAGGTTTTCACAATAAGAGCACAAGTTAATTATAACAGCTGAATTATATCATGTGTAGTATGTGCCAGACACTGTTCTAAGAAACTTACAAATGTCTTTCATTTTCAAAACAATTATGAGGTAGATATAAATGAAGAAATCCATAATCAGCAGAGGTGGGATTTGAACTCATGGAGTTTGGCTCCAAATTTGTGCTCTTAAACATTATACTGTACTAACACTCAAGAAATAGAAATAAAACAGAAGTTGACAAGTGACAGTAGTACAGGTACATTCATTAGGAATCTTACTTCCAAGCAAGATAAAAAGACAAGATAAGAGAAAGTGTAGGTTATGAAAGGCTGAACACAGAATCAACTGAAGGCTGTGGGTGAAGAATTGTGGAGGTACAAAATTAAAAATAGGGATCTGAATAATTGTTTCAAAGTCCCAGAGTTGTCAGAGGTGAAACAATGTGGGTCTGAGTGGTTCTGGGAGAGAAGATTCCCTCTCATTTTCTTACAGACTGAGAAGTTGATTCTGGAATTATATTTTTTTCTAACACTAATGAGAGAGAGTTTTCACTAAAGGAAATAAATAACGGTTGCTATTAGCAAGTGGAATGGATACTGGGAAGCCAATATAATCCAAATGATCTTCACAATGGCCAAGTTGCCATACCTGTAACATCAGTCTTTTCATGTAGTATGCACAAAGGTGGATGGTGCATGGAAACAGCTCAGAATGATATAATTGCAGGAAAAAAATGATGAGTATTTCAAATAAAAGACACTCAATGGATGAGTTATATAATCTTCCTGACCTGGGTTTTCTCATTTATAAAATAGTGTTAGCAATTATCTCTATTGCAAAGAATTGTTAGGGGATTAAATTAAGAAGCAAGTGAGGTATCTGTATTAGTATTGTTATTTCCTTACTTCTTAAGTTAATTTTCTGAGTCTTCATATGGTAATAGATTTTAATAAAAAAAGAGCTACCTTTTATTAGACATTCTTTATGCATGCTTTAAGCTTCTCAAATACAGTTTATTGCTTTAACTTTACAAAAGCCTGTGAGCATGAGATCTACGATTCTCATCTACAGATGGAAAAACTGGAGCTTAAAGAGTCATGCAAAGTCATACTACTTGTGACAGTGCTGACATTCAAACCCAGATCTACATATACTAGTAAATGCATTCTTCTGAATCCCCTTACCACACCATCTTACACTTAAAGAAGAAGAAGAGGCAGAGGAAGAGGAGGAGGAAGAGGAAGAGGAGGAGAAGGAGCAGGAGGAGGAGTAAGGAGAAGGAAAAGGAGAGATTGTAATACTGTAGCACAAGGATAATATTGATATGTTAGCATTTATTTGCTGTATTCCTGAAAGACCCCAATGACTCATTATCTTACTTAAAATTGTGTTTATGGGTTATTAAAGTCAGTGAGTTTGAAACAATGATTTTTAAATACATAGCTTATAAAAATTCACATAAAACTCAATTTGTAATATAAACATGTTATATGCTCAAATAAATTATTAGCAGACACAACTAACTAAAAGTTGTTTTTTTAAAAAAAATAAAATCTCTATTCAGTGTGATAAGTGGTTAGAGCATTGTCACGTACACCAAAGGGTTGCAGGTTTGATCCCTGGACCCCATTTAGGGCACATGCAGAAGGCAACTAATCAGTGTAGCACATTAAAGTTTCCTTTTTCTCTCCCTCTCCTTCCTCCCTTTCACCCTAAAAAATTAATCCTTGCTGAGGATTAACTAAAATAAAGGAATAATGCAAAAATTAAAAAAATTAATCTTAAAAAGTTGAAATGTAATATCATTATGAAATCCTTCATATCAACACATAATTATTTTAAAGTTGAGACATGAACATAGTTTGGGTAAAATTTTCAGCTTCTGGAAAAAATTATTCCTAATTTTAAATTAATCTGATAATTTGAGTTTTAAGCTAACTTTATTATTTTTTTTAATTTTTTAAAAATATATATTTTATTGATTTTTCACAGAGAGGAAGGGAGCGGGATAGAAAGTTAGAAACATCAATGAGAAAGAGAGAGACATCAATCAATTGCCTCCTGCACGCCCCCTACTGGGGATGTGCCTGCAACCAAGGTACATGCCCTTGACCGGAATTAAACCTGGGACCTTTCAGTCTGCCCACCAACGCTCTATCCACTGAACCAAACCAGTTTTGGCTAAGCTAACTTTAAATAGTTCTTCTGGTTGCATCTTAAAATAATGAGCCTTCCTGTATTAGAATTTCAGAATGCAAATATTGTGGAGCACTGAGTTTCAAGACATAACAAGGATAAGTGAGTTTTATCCTCTCTTCCCTCTCATTTTAGGCTTGTTTTAAGGGAAGGGAATGTAGGGTAGAAATATGGACAGTCTGAGTCTCCAAAGAGTTTGATGTGAAATCATCAAGTCACATGATCTGGGCAGACTTGGCACTGTTTAAGTATAGAGAAGTCAGGTTGATCTGGGAAAAACCAGAGGGTGTACTTCCAGCCCTGTAAGTACTGCCTCCTTACTGACATGGCCTGGGCCACTTCTTTCTTTTAATAGAGAGAGAAGCCTTTTACCCTTAGGTTAGATAATATTTTCCATCATTTTCCCTCAGGGTTCCTGGTCATCTTGCTCCTCTCTTACTGGAATCCCAGACCAAAGGTCTCTCTATAGCTGATGAACTGAGCTTTTGATCACTTCTCATTATCACAGCTCTGCCCAGCGTTAGTGGCATTTGGATGAGGAGGATAATGGAAGCAATGTTTAACTTGGAAGAGCCCTTTGGATGCCTGGGTCAAATTTGAGAGAGTTCCTCTCATCCTCCTCCCTGAAGAGCTGTGGCAGCCACATTGCAAACTGTTTTCAGGTGAGGCATCCAGGACATGTCTGACCTCTTTAAAAGGATATGAACTCCATTCTTGATTAGAGATTGAAATTTTAGTATTTTACTGACAAATGATGCTCATATTCTGCATTTGAAAATATGTGTTATATCATGAAAACAGTATTAACAATTATTAATTACTCTGATTTATGCTTGATGCTTTCAATTTGACTGAATAAACTATAACAAATGGATTAAATAGACACAGCAGTATTAAATGCATTTGTAACTGTGCCTATACATCTAAGATATCTCCTTTAAATGTATATTTTCCCTTTTGTTTTTTAGCTAATAGAAGGGTTACTTGGCAACTTGAAATCTAGAAACAAATAAAATTGCTTTTCCTTTACTGGTATGGTTCTAGATATTACTGGCTCCATATTCTGGATCTTAACATTTTTAAAGAGAATGCTGAGACTTATATCTTATTTATGTTAGAACAGACTTGATATCTAGCCTCCTAAGGCAAAGTTGGAACTAATACCAGTGATTAAAAATGTCGATGTCAGCCCAGGTTTTTAAAAATAAATGCTGAATTTCTGCTGACTTGAAGTGGCCTGTCACCCCTGTAAAGCACGTACAACTAGGTAAATTTGACAAGCACTTTAATAACTGTTCAGATGCTGCAATGGAAAGCACCACTACATGTATAGTGATGGAACAGACAGAAAGGGACATACTGCACCTGTTCTGGAGAAACCATGCTGTCCCATAAGAATTCCTCAGCCCTCTTACATTTGGTTCTCCTGTGTGTTTGCCAGTTTCAAATAGGGCTCAAAAGATTAAATGAAGAATGTTCTATATCACTCATATCCTAAAAGGATAATAGAGCCTTAGGATGTTGGGTAGATGCATTATTTTCTTCCAAAAAATGTTTTTGAAAATATCTATAAAAACAAAAGCTTAATATGCTAATTAGACCAGACAGCCAAGGTCTTTCCAGATGAAGCCATGGTGCCCGGGGCCAAGACAGAGGCAGTTAGGGGCCATCAGACAAGCAGGCGAGCAGTTAGGGGCGATCAGGCAGGCAGGCAAGAGTGATTAGGGGCGATCAGGCATGTAGGAAGAGGTAGTTAAGAGCAATCAGGCAGACAGGCAAGCAGTTAAGGGTGATCAAATAGGCAGGCGAGCAGTTAGGAGCCAGCAGTCCGGATAGCTTGAGGGATGTCCGAGGGGTCCTGGATTGCAAGAGGGTGCAGTCCAGGCTGAGGGACCTCTCTCCCGCCCCCATGCACAAATTTCCAACACTGGGCCTCTAGTTTTTAATAACTGGGAGAATAAACATGTATTTTTTTTAATATTTTTAATTGATTTCAGAGAGAGAAAGGGAGAATGAGAGAGATATAGAAACATCAATAATGAGAGAGTATCATTGATCAACTGCCTCCTGCACACCCCCCATTGGGGTTCAAGCCTGCAACCTGAGCATGTGTGCTGACCAGAAATCACACTGTGACCTCCTGGTTCATGGGTTGATGCTCACCCACTGAGCAACACTGACCAGGCAAGAAAGATGTATTTATCATAAACAAAATAGCTTGGTTTCTTGAACATTGAAAACCTCCAACTAGTTGAAAATGGATGAAGAAATGTGTTTTCCCTTATTTTCACTTTAGAATGACATCTTCTAGAAGGAACATCCTCATTTCCATTTATTTAAATTGAGGAGTTGAGCTCAAAAGTCCCAGAAATATAAGATAAACCAATGAAGGATGTATCCACCCATTTATATCTTAGGCAATTAATTACATAACCATCTGTGAAAACTTGAATTTATCAACATTTTTACTAAAGCATCACCATGAAGATTAGAATTGCATGTACTTTCACTCCTCATAAAGAAGCTTTGGCAAGTTAAATCTTTCAAAGTAGACATGCATTTTCAGGATAGCTGATAACTGCAGTGACATAAAAATGTTTTCATTATTTATTCAGAAAATGAATTGCACTGGTGGTGTTATCATATAAATGCATACATAGTTGTTGCATCCATAGCTGTTTTATCAAGACATTTACCTACTGGTTTTATGTATGAATAAGAGGACTTACTCTAGCAGTATATGTGTGTGGATGCACATGTGGGTTTCTGTGTGTACACTAAAATATTGTGATTAGTTCGATTTTCTACAGTCTGTAACCTGGAAGACAGCAAGATAGAGAATGGAGAATACTTGGCTTAGGAAATTGAAATCCTGTAAGTTAGCCACGATTCTGACATTGATCTTATATATGGTCTTAGGCAAGATACCTAGACTTTAAGGACCTTAATTTCTTAATTTCCTCATCCATAAAATGAAGGCAATAATATTTGCTTTCTCACTTTATCAGAGATATTGTGAGGGTCAAATAAGGTTATACATGTAAAAGTATTTTTAACCATGCCATCTTAAGGGAAGTTTTTCTAAAGTATACTTACCAGCAGTGATGGATTAGCAAATAGAGTACTGTCAACATATATTGCAGTTGAAGACTGACAATTGTTATTTACTTTGCAGACAACATCTCCCCAAGGCTATCTATCTTAAGTGTGGTTCCCTGAAAGTAGTGCTTGGGATAGAGTTTCTCATTTGAGTGATTTATTAACTGAGTGTGGAAAGCAAGATCAACAAAGTACTGGCATCAATTGAGGTTTAGTCTGAGACTGGAGCTTAAATGGCACCACAAAACTTACTCCCTTGGAGACAAGGAGTCTCACCTTCCCTACCTTCATATTAGTCCATCATTGGCGGGAGGCCACCCTCAGGGTTGGACATAAACTCAAGGGCAGTTCTCAACTACCTCAGTGATAGTTCATACTAAGGAGACTTACACCTAATAAGATAATTTTTATGAGTAGGGTACCACCAGGAGCTGTTAGCAGCCAACTCTCACAGCCACTAAGCATGAGGTCACATGGCTGCTAAGGGGGAGGTGGGTGGACCACCAGCAGTCTCTACTCCATGGACCCAGGCCATTGTATCCCAGACAACACACAGGCCACTCCTTATACTAGTATAAGTAGTAGCTGGATCTTGCCCTCCAGGTATATCAGTTTTACTCACAGATTTATCAGAACACATGATAAATCAGGTTCACTCCAGACAGGGATGCTTCCTGAATGGTGAAGTGGTCAAGGTCCCTATAGATAAAATCATGGCAAAGAATCAAAGGACTGTATGTTCTGTAAGTGAACATGCTTAGATGTTCTTCATTATTGTGGAGGGGAAATATACTAGTCCCAAATGTGGCATAGCATATGTCAGAGATTACACTCATTTTCTCAGAAGCCATATATAGCATAGCAGTCATAATTATAAATATCACTTAATTAAATTTAAATCATGTCTGTTATGTTCCATGCCCCACCCATCTCCTGCTCTGATCATGATCAACTATTTGCATGAATCCATATTATTAAATCTTTCAGATACTTTTGGTGACAGTAATTTCTATGATCCTTTCAAAAATATGGCTTTGTCTTTACTACTTTAATAATATAAAATTTCATTGTTTTTTATTATTTCAATGGGGGAATGCTTTAGGGACTTCCACATCAGTTTTTCTAAGATGGAATGGGATAAAGTTAATCCTTCCACAAGAACTCTCTAAATCATTAATTTTCAATATTTTTCATCTCATGGCACACATAAATGACTAAAATATATTTTTCATATCTGATAAAAAATAGGTATAGTTGTTATTCATTCAAACAGGATGACTATTGTATTGGTTTTTGTCATTTTTTTACAGTCTAAGGGAAAAGTGGTCAGTGCCCCTGACTAAATATTGCATGTCTTAAAAATTCTTGCAGTATAATCCTTGATAATCATTTTCCTAACCCCATTTTCAGTTTTTACTTTACTCTATGGAATTTATTATTACTCAATGTTTTTATTTTGAGTCTACTTATTGTTTGTTTCTACCCACAAAATTCTAAGCTAACTAGAGGCAGAGATCATTGTTTTACACACTGTAGTTTTTTTAGCACCTAGGAGAGTTTGGATACAGATTAGGCATTTAATAAATATATGATGAATTAGTTCCTCAAGATATATTTCATGAAGAGATGTCTGGCACTCAAATTTATTTAGCATGGACTAGCTTTGAGCAGGCTTCAGGCAGCAACCAAGAAATAAATAATTGAAATCCATCAGCCTTTTAAGCTCTGACTTTATCACCTGAAAATTTTTAAGTGCATACATATCAATAGTTTCAGCACAATCTAAATTTATAGTTTTCCATATTGTTCTGTAATGACTCATTTCCCCTATAGAATTTCCAGAATTAAAGAGACATAATAAATAAAGTGTTAATTTTTGTGGTGTTACATAACCTCCCTCCCTTACCCCCAGGTTTTACTTTATATTTAGTCTCTAGGACTTACTAAAATTTCACTCTACATGTCTTTAGTCAATGAAGAGAGATATAGATGGGTTTAGTGAGCTCTCTTTACATAGTAAATCTCTCAGAAAATCACGTAGTCTTCAAAATGGCCAAAACAGCTTTATTTGGCAAAAGGAAAAATATTACAGCTGATATGAAAGAGTTAGGTGATGGGGCACTGAAGGCTTTGGAAATATTTAGAATCTTCCAAATTTCGCTAATCTTTTCATTTCAATTATTGAGAAGGATATTTCACTGTTTCCTTATAAAAGCTCTATAAATTTAAGTTAAATTTAAGTTCTCCATATGCAAGGTCAAACTTTGCATTGTTTTATAGCTATCTTAACCAAGTCACTGTAGTACAGGTGATGTGTAAGCACAATGGGTGAAAATACATAAGCTTCAACCTTTATGTGCTGTACATTTAAGAATATGAGTTTGCTATTCCTTCTAAATACCATTGGAAGTAGACCTACACACACTGCTAGAGTACACTACAGTCCTTATTTTTCCCCACACCCTTTGAGTTCATTTGATACTTCATACTGGGTCTCCACAATTGATAATTTTATCGGCTATCTTTCCATTGCATACTAAGGCCAGACTCATTTAGAGCTATTTAAATTTTCACTGTCTTCATCCTAAGTGGATCAGATAACTAATCACAGAATTAACGATTTTTTTCCTATTTTTGGCACCTCTAATGACTCTTGGTACTGATACCAATTTTTCTTGATCATCATTTTTAATAGTATATAATAAAGAACATCTATCTTTAACTTAAGTAGAAAATAGTTGTGTGAAATAATACTAAGTATCACATGGAATTAATTAGAAGGCTGCAGAATTGGTTCAGGCTTGGCAGGTGAATATTTATGACACTCTACATGCCATACCCATCTAGTCTACAGCTTTCAACTTGGGCATTTGGTACAATGGTGCTGGACTCAGGTAGATCTGAGCACAGACCACCATGTCATTGAATTTTCAGTTGTACCATTGATTGTATTCAACATCAGGTCTTTTATAACCTTATGCCATTGTGTCAAGCTCTCAAGTTTTTTGTTTTGTTTTGTTTTGTTTTAAATATATTTTATTGATTTTTTACAGAGAGGAAGGGAGAGAGATAGAAAGTCAGAAACATCGATGAGAGAGAGACATCGATCAGCCACCTCCTGCACGCCCCACAGTGGAGATGTGCCCGCAAGCAAGGTACATGCCCCCAACCGGAATCGAACCCGGGACCTTTCAGTCCGAAAGCCGAGGCTCTATCCACTGAGCCAAACCAGTCTCAGCAAGCTCTCAGGTTTTAAAATCTTAGCGGGAACATCCAGATGACCTTGGACTTTTACTTCCAGGCACTGGGAAAATGTGTTATCTTCCTTAGTTGACTTCTGTAGGAGATAAACTTTGCCTCTGCCTGCCCTGGAATTCCTCCACAAATAGTAAGAGATCCAATGTGATAAAAATCTAATATAATCATCCTGATAAATGCTGAAGCTGAGTGTCAAAGAAGTTAAAAGCCTTAATCATGGTAAAGCATATATGACATAGGTGAAGGCTAAAATCCAGAGAGCTCGGGTTTCCTAATTTCTAGTCATGATAATTTTACTAATTTTGGTCATCTCTTGATGTTTGGCTAAGCTAACAAAGGAATAGGTTAACAAACCTTCCCATAATGCATATACAGGAAGGCTGCTCCCTATAACTGTGGCCAACTATGGCAATGCAAAGTATTTAAAAAATTTACCTCAAGCAGTTTCACATATCTGAGTCTCTAACATTGCAATCATAAGCTCTATTTACCAGCTTAATCCAAATATGCAGTATAACACTCTATATTAATAGCTGGAAACATTTTAACCATATTTGTAATAGTGTCAACAAGAATGGTTTGTAATAGAGATTATGCATTTGATCAATACACAGTTTGGTATGTTTGCTAACAAATATTAAAATGTTTACATGTGACCATTCTTAAGTTGCTTATGTATCTTTCTGTTTTCTCCTATATGTATCCAAGAAGGATCCAGCACTTAAAGAAGTAGCAAGTAGCAGCAGGGATTCTCCATAACCCTTCTCCAATGCAATAACCAGTGTCCATTCTAATTGCTATATGCCTAGCAGACTGACTGTTAAACAATTTGAATATTACCCCTACTTTGTCAATTCATAATGTAGAATTTGAAGAATTAAAATAGCAATTCATTTGAAGAGTAATTGGTTTAGGGATTCTATTATTTTTTTCTCTTTGGATGAATTTTATAGTGTTAACTATTTGCATTGATCCAATTAGTTTTCTAATTGCTTCAATTGGTTCCACTCAACCAAAATAAAAATAAAATAAAAATCACTGTTGAATTGTTTACCTTATGGAGGAATGTGAAGATTGTTGAATTCTGAGCCTTGTGGAGGACTATGATAGTATAGCTCTTGCAAGTAGTCATGATCCCTGAATAATATCCTTTCAACGCAAACCTATATCCACCTATTTTCAGAATGATTTTATTGAGTTAGTCATAGCAAGTTAAAGGACATCTGCTATTAGTAACCACAGCTTTCTGTTATAAGCAGTAAAGTGCATCATTAATGACACACATGGCATCATGTTCCCTGATTCTGGCAGAGCATAGGGCATAATAAAGTGTCGTTACATGTCCTGAACCTTTCGTTTGCATGCAGACTCTAAGTAAATCTCTGTATCTAGCTCTATCCAGTTTCCATGAACAGATTGGTCCATCAGTGAACTAAGTAGTTGCCTATATTAGTATTATTAAGGCGGAGGGCTAAACATACCTACATATCTTTTCATATGACTATTAAAACTGAATTTTCTGTTAGATGACTGAGATAGAATATATTAAAATATTAAAAAAATAAATCTCTCCTTTGACTCTGCCAGACCTTAGGAGACTTTATGGAAGATATTATCAATAGCAATCATTTATGATCACTTGAATTATATTCTTGTAAAATCACAGTAACTGGTGTCAAACAAAACTTATAGAACTTGGGCAATATGACAATCTGCTGGAAGGCAAATACTTAATGGATTAGTTTTTATACTACACACCCTAACTTCTTTACCTATCTATCTGAAATTATTTATTACTAGAGTCCTGGTGCATGAAAATTGTGCACTCGGGGGAGGGGGTCCCTCAACCTGGCCTGTGCCCTGTCACAGTGCGGGAGCCCCGCAATCGGAAGCCAGGGTCCCACTTCTATGCTGCACAGAGCTGGGAGGCAGGATTCTCAGAACCTTAAAGCAGGCCTCTTCACACAGAGCGGGCAGACTTCCAAGCAGGCCACCCCATGTGGAGCTGGGAGGAAGCAGGACCCTCAGGCAGGCCTCACCACACACCCAGGCAGACCTTGCCTCTCGGAGGTGGGGGATCCACCTTCATCCTGCTCTGCATGCAGAGCCTTCTGTGTGCACAAAGATCTTGTGACAGCATGCAGGATCATAGTGTGATGACTACTTAGGCTTTTATTAGTAAGGGTTTGCTTTCTATGGTCCTGAAAAATTGTGAATACAGATATTAATCCACCAATGGAGAAACTTGGAGCAAGATAGAAGACTAAGAAGCCCCAGGTTCTCATTGCCTGGGACATCAAAAACAATAGACTAGCTAATGTAATTTTTTAGAAGCTCTAGAAATCAATCAGGGATGGGCAAAAGCCAAGTAAGCACCCAATCAAGAAAGGGTCACATTAAGAGCAGAGGGAAATTTTGTGGTGTATTTACTCACTGTGCCCATCCCTATATGTTTACAGAATGAGTATGCAAAAAAGTTTATTGTATGATTATTATTGTGTTATTTTTCCATACAAACAACTGTTAACCCACCTTGTACTTATCTATATATCTATCTAACTATATTCAGAAGTTTCTTTCGTTACCTAATGTAATCTTTCCGTACAGTTCAGACTCTTTTGAATAAGAAACATACTCTTCAGAAGACCTGAAATATTTCTTCTTCACCTACAAAACAACTGCCCTTTGATACTTAAAGAATGACCTGTGCACCTCATTAGAGAAAGTCCCAGATCAGTTTATTGATGATTTTTTTGTAATTAGGATTGAAAACACAGCCTTCCCCAAGGGTCATTACTGTGGTGTCTAGGCATTGCTTTTACTTGGATTGGATTTTTTTTAACGTGGCAGGGGATAACTGGAAAGGAGTAAGGACTATTTTGCTCGTGTAAGAACATTAATTTGCTACCAATGACATATGGTTCTCTAAACCACTTCCCTTTGTTTTAGAATGTGAATAATACACTGGGGATATCAAGAAAAAATAAAGTTATCTTCCTGTTTTCATTTTCTTATTACACTAGCAAGATACAAGTACATTAATCTTAAGATCTTAGAGGGAAAACAGGAAGAGGTGGTGGGAAGAAATTAACCAAAAAACGTGTAGGCATATATGCATAACACAGAGAGTAAAGTGGTGTAGGCTTGGGGTTGGGGGGAAGAGTGGGCAGGTGTGAGGTGGAGGGATCAATGCGGGAAAAAGGGAGTGAATCTATAATACTGCCAACAATAAAGATAAATGTTTTTAAAAGTATAAAAATATTAAAGATCTGCAAACAAGATAGCAATAACTAGTATTAAAATATGCAACAACCATGTAATTCATTTGTGTTATATAAAATGTATATTTGATATGTTTTCCTTTAACTTATATTTGACAGGTAAATACTAGAAACTCTAGACTCTATAATCTATGTTTAGAAGAAAAATACAGTCCTAGGGCTCTTCAAAAACTTCCTAGTGATGTCCCTTTTGGTATAGGGGATCACAAGTTAAATTATACACATGTATAACAGTTTCCCTTTGTACATATATTTATTATTTCCTCATTCTCCTCCTTATGCCAAAGTAAAAGGGGCTGTAACTTGGTATAAATTTAATAAATACTTCATATAATAAAGAAGTTACTTCCAAAAATAAATATTTTGGGGGGAGTCTGTTTTATTTTACTGAACTATCTGCAATGCCACTTCTTATAATGCCACTTCTTCAAAATAGACTCGCTCAAGCCATGGTATTTTGTGGAAGAGCCACACTCAAGGGGCCAAAGAGCCACATGTGGCTCATGAGCCACAGTTTGTGGACCACAGCTCTAGGTAAGCAAGTGGTTCCCAAACTCAGTTGAGCATTAGGCTCATTAAGAGAAAATTTACAATATATTAACTGAATCCAGATTTAGGGAGAATGAAGTCCAGAAATCAGAAATTTGTATACTAAAATTAGATAATTCTAACATGTAATCAAGATTGGAAATCACTCCAGTAAGTAATTTTTAAATATATTTCTCTTTTTATTTCACTCTACTGATTCTGCCTAATTTCCACATCGCAAAAACTCCACGTACCAGGTCATTAAGACAAGGTAGGGAATGATTTTTAGTATGAGATGATTATTTTTAAGTTAGGTGAATGCAAAATCATGGCCTGGCTGAGCTAAAAGTAGAGTCAATGGGTGTTTTTAAACAGAGATTCATTGATCCAACAAATATTTATAAAATTTCTACTTTGAGCCAAGTTCTTTCCCAGTCATTGCAGATAGTTCAGTAAAATAAAACAGACCCCCCCAAAAAAAAAGCCTACAAACAAACAAACAAACAAACAAACAAAAAACCTTCTCCTTGAAAAGAAAAGGGTTCTTTGGGTATATCCTGGGTGGGCTTTCCCCAGAAGGGAGTCCCAGAGACAACAATTTGAATAAAGAAGGTTATTTAGGAGATTATCTCAGTAGGTGAATGGGGAAGTGAGGAAGGGATTATAAGGAAGCCTATGGGAAGTTGAGGCTCGGTTCCATGGGGAAACTCTGGAAGATAGTATGAATCAGTGCTATCTCACCCAAAGTTGCTGAGGTATTTATTCCCCAATTCTACCTACTCCCAGTACTGCTACCATTTAAGGTTAGAAAGAAACCTTCAGGCACTAACTGTAGGCACTTTGATTAGGATTCAATAGGCTTGACAGGGATGAGGAATACTGAGGAAGAATGGGCAAAGCTCTGACATCATCTACTATAGTGGGATACAGACAAAAATAAAAGAATACTTGGTAGGTTGTGCTGTGGTGAGTATTATGTGGAAATATAAAGCATGAAATAGCAATGGGGAATGTTTACATGTGTAATAAGGTGAGGCCTCACTGAGAAGGTAATGTGTGATCAAACCTGAAGGGAGTAATGGAATAAGTCATGTGGCTATCCAAGTAGAGAACCATAAGGGCAAGTTCTTTAAAGTGCTTGACATTGCAAGTTGTATTAACATCACCATAGTTTAAATGGCATCTAGATCAGTGGTTGGCAAACTGCAGCTCACGAGCCACATGCGGCTCTTGGCCCCTTGAGTATGGCACTTCCACAAAATCCCATGGCCTGGGCAAGTCTATTTTGAAGAAGTGTCATTAGAAGAAGTTTAAGTTTTAAAAATTGGGCTTTCAAAAGAAATTTCAATTATTGTACTGTTGATATTTGGCTCTGTTGACTGAGTTTGCCGAACACTGATCTACATGATACTGTCGACATTTAGCCAAGTTTGAGACTAAGTCACATGGTGAAAGGATGTGATAATGTGACATTGGGTGAATACCTATTTATGTTCTGTGGCTGTTGTTTTGTGGATTAGGACCTGAGATCAGAAAGGCTAATGGTATGTATCAGGCCTTTTCTAAGTTAAAAGCTTTAACATGAATGGGACAAAAATCCTCAATGGGCTCTGAACAAGATTTGATTTATGGTGAAACAGTATCACTGTGGCTGCTGTGTGATGGAAAAGTAAAAGGAGAAATGATGGGACAAGATGATTATATAACCATGACAAGCACCAGAATAGAAGCAGAAAAGGGTTTATTTTGAAGGTTTAGAGTCACTGGTATTTGCTGATGAATTAAATATAATGTGAGAGAAAGACAGGGATAATGATAACCCTAAGAATTTGACTTAAGAAACTGGGAAGGTGAAATTATTATTAATGGAAGTAGGGAACTTTGGTAAAAGAAGGAGCAGGTTTAGCAGCTTTGGGGTATGGGATAGTTTTGGTTGTGTTAATTTCATAGATCTATTAAAATCTAAATAATGTCTTCATTTATATGCAGAGGCATGAACCTTGGGGAGAGAGCTGGACTGAGAATCATCAGCACAGAGATGATATTTAAAGGCCCAGTTTGGCTCAGTGGATAGAGCGTCAGCCTACCTACTGAAAGGTTCCAGGTTCTATTATGGTCAAGGATCCGTACCTTGATTGTAGGCACATCCCCAATAGGGAGTGTGCAGGAGGCAGCTGATCAATGTTTCTCTCTCATTGGTGTTTCTAACTCTCTATCTCTCTCCCTTCCTCTTTGTAAAAAATCAGTAAGATATATTTAAAAAAAAAGTCTAGGCCCAGAAAAGATCACCAAGAGAACATGTACAAAGAGAGAAGATAATACATACAAGTTTATATTTTGGGATCAATGATTACACTACCTGTGCACAAATTCATGTACCAGGCCTCTAGTTGGTAAATAAGATTATATAGGTTTCAAATGTACATTTATATGATACACGATCTTCAAAGTGCATTGTGTGCCCACCACCCAATGACATGTTATCTACCATCACCATTTATTTGACCCCCTTCACCTATTACTACTTCCAAACCCCTTCCCTTTGGTAACCACCATACTGTTGTCTTTGTGTATGAGTTTTGTTTTTTTAGCCTTCTTCTATTTTTCCATACTTATTTTTTAAATAGAAGCAGATAATTAAAAATGAGAAAGAGAAGGATTTCATCCATTCAAATAAGGAAAGATCTGTTTTGACCACTATAATGCATGTCAAAAAAAAAAAAATCCAGCCTAATTTCCTCTCTTCCTCCTTACTTGTACTGCCAACAGATCAAAAAGCAATTGTATTCCAAGACTAAATATAAATATAAAAATCATTCTAGTTTCTTTCTGTTATCACCCCTCATAAATATTAACTAAATAACTGGGATATGGACTTTTATTTGACTTTTCTCATAAGGGAAAACTTATTTATAACAATAAAAATATTATGTAGGACAAGCTAAAGTCAAAAACCAAATATTCTCTCATCTATGCTATTGATAAGCAGCAGAGTCAAATACATTTAAATTAGAATCGGAGTATTTTAGGATAGTTAGGGGATCTTAAAACTAGTTTAGTAAATCCACTCACTTCATAGAAAAGTGAAATGGTCATTTGTCAAGGTTACACAGAGTATTATTAGAAACAGTGGCTGGAAAACTCTGGTTGTCTGTTCACTAGCCCAGTCTCTTTCTTTATGAAATGCCACCTTTTCTCAGTGTAATAAAGATAAGAGGTTTCACACCAGCTTCTCTGGCTGGTAAGTAACACTTACAATATATGAGGGATAGAGAGTGTTCTAATCCATGTGCGTTAAAAGTAGATAGAAACCTCTTGTTAACACCCGGGAAGTAGAAGGAATGAAAAAAGCAATTATCCTACTTGCTGCAGCAGACGAAAGAAAAAATGAAATTGACCTTATTTATCTATTTAAAAAGTGAAGACAGAAGCTGCTCTGAGAAGCAGCATAGTATCACCATTCAACCAAAAGCTAATGTTGGTATCACTTTAGAAAAATGTAATCATTATTCACTATAGATGACTTTTTGCCTCGTGTGACATTCCTGACATTGTAGTCAATAAATAAATATTGTGCTGACAGAAAGCTCATGTGGTAAATCAGGTAATGTACAAGACAGTAAAATATGTCATGATATTGCATCCAATACTTAACCAAGAGCCTCAACAACACATAAATCTTACCGTACTTTGATGCAATCATAGAGTTGCATTTCATGCTAGGTTTTCAATTGTAGCTGAGCTTTCATGATTGCTCTTGTAATAAGTATCATTTTCTCTTCCATTTCTCTTCTTTCCCAATGAAATGGTATTCGGAAAGTGCTAAAAATGTGAAGCCTCCAGGAAATTGTCTTGAAACTAAAAACCAGCAGGAAATTGACCTGAATACCTTACAAGCAACATCCAAAGTTCCTTCGAAACATATTCCTTCAGAACAGCCACTACATCTTTTAAATAATTGCAATTACATTCATATTCAATCTACTGACCTCTGTACATGGAAGCTGGCCTGTAGTGCAACATCATAAATCAGTGATTTTTCAACCAATGTGCTGCAAGAATTTTTAAAACATGTAGTACCTGAAATGTAGTCAGGGGCACTGATCTCTTTTCCCTTAGATTGTCAAATTAAAAAAAAAATGACAGCAGCCAACACAACAATAGCCCTCCAGTGTGAATGCCCTATCTTGAACCATAAATATGTATATAGATCATATAATAAAGTTACATCTTACTGGTCATGTCACATAATAATGTTGCACCTGATTACTTAGTTCTTGGTATCAGAAATTCTTATACAAGGATGTATGTAAGTATAAAGACTTGATTGTTTTTAAAAGTCTCTGTGGAGTAAAAGGTTAGGTAATTACTACTATTATTATTTTTTTGTAAATCAATCAAAATTATACCTAATTTTTTGTCAGATTGGCAAAAAATTTGTTTGTGTGCACAGAGTTTTTGTAATTAGTTTATGTGTGCCATGAGATGAAAAAGGTTGAAAAAGCACTGTCTTAAGAGATACCACAGGGAGAAACCAAGAGGGCATCATGGGTAAACACCTAAACTGATGCCTTGCACAACAATTTCAAAACTACAACTAAAATACAAAACAGACATCATTCAGAACCATGGGAAGGCTGGCTGATTGGAAATTCTACAACTAGAAGCAAAGAGAAAAGCACAGTGAGACTCAGAGGAGCTGCAGGAGGCAGAGGTACTGAGATACATGCACAGAGAGGACTGGCAACTGGCTTTCTCAAGTGGGAGGGAGAGAAAAAGCTCATGACTGCACTGAACTCCAGTTTCAAGTGAGATGCTAGGGACCCAGACTCATTCGGGGAGAAACTGAACTGTCTGCAGTGAAGGTGGCTTTTTTTTT
Source organism: Lasiurus cinereus (assembly GCA_011751065.1). Taxonomy (NCBI): domain Eukaryota; kingdom Metazoa; phylum Chordata; class Mammalia; order Chiroptera; family Vespertilionidae; genus Lasiurus; species Lasiurus cinereus. The sequence continues at coordinate 16,233,773 of JAAGEH010000005.1, read as the reverse complement.
CAGAAGTGCTTGCAGCAATTATCACAGAACACTGAGACACAAGGGACTATTAGGGCAGGCCTGACAGGAAACCAATGGTGTCTGCTCTGCCCTGAGATTCTGCCCATCAAAGCTAAGCACAGAGGCTTTTGCAAGTCTTGTCTCATAAGGGTGTCTCCAGCATAGAAGTTTTCCCAACATAGACATAGCTGATCCTCACAGCCAATTGGCCTGGAGGTCAATTCCTACCAATGATACCGACAACAATTAAGACTTAACTACAAGAAGACTGTGCACACATCCCACAAAGAGGTGCATCAGGAGTGGCTACCTCAGGTAATTGGGGAGGCAGAATCACTGGGCCCTATAGGATACCTAGCACACAAAGCTACTCTATTAACTCAGGGAAGCACCAAAAAGTGAAGACAAAGAAACATCAATAAAAGAAATGGAGAAAAACAAATGACTAGAAATAGAGTTCAAAACCACAGTTATAGGTTTTTCAAGAATTTTCTAGAAAAGGCGTGAGAGCCTCAAGGATATGAAAAAGGACCAACTACAAATTAAGAATACACTGACTGAAATAAAAAAAAATATTATACAGAGATCCAATAGCAGACTAGAGGATCGCAAGAATCAAGTCAAAGATTTGAAATACAAAGAAGCAGAAAACACTCAACCGGAAAAGCTTCTAAAAATTTGAAGATAGTGTAAAGACCCTCTAGGACAACTTCAAGCATATCAACATCAGAATTATGGGAGTGCCAGAAGAAGAGAGAGAGCAAAATACTGAAAACCTATTTGAAGTAATAATGACTGAAAACTTCCCCCACCTGGTGAAAGAAATAAACTTACAAGTCCAGGAAGCACACAGAACACCAAACAAAAGGAATCCAAAGAGGACCACACCAAGACACATCATAATTAAAATGCCAAGAACAAAAGACAAAGAGAGAATCTTAAAAGCAGCAAGAGAAAAACAATTAGTTACCTAAAAGGGAGCACCCATAGGATTATCAGCTGATTTCTCAACAGAAACTATGCAAGCCAGACGGGAGTGGCAAGAAATATTCCAAGTACTGAATAGCAAGAACCTACAACCAGCAAAGCTATCATTCAGAATTGAAGGGCAGATAAAGAGCTTCACAGATAAGAAAAAGGTAAAGGAGTTCATCACCACTAAACCAGTATTGTTTGAAATGTTTAAGGTATTCTTTAAGAAGAGGAAGAAGAAGAAAAAGGTAAAGATAAAAATTATGAACAACAAATACATATCTATCAACAAATGAATCTAAAAATCAAGTCAATTAAAAATCTGATTAACAGAACAAACTGGTGAATATAATAGAATCAGGGACATAGAAAGGGAGTGGACTGACAATTCTCAGGGGAACAAGGGTGTGGGGGGTGCAGGAAGAAACTGCACAAAAAATCATACACCTCTGGATATGAAGTGAGGGAGGTTAAGGGCAGAGGGTGGGGTGGGAACCATGTGGAGGGTAGCTATGGGGGGGAAAAGAGGGTTAAAAAAGAAATAGCGTAAAGACACTTTTTCTTTTTATTGGGATGGGAAGCTTATCTTCACAGCATATTTAGAATCACTGTTGCCTATTACAATGACCATTAAAAACTTGCTCAGGGTTCATACTAAGAAATTTCTACTGAAATTCTGATTCCTTCAAAAATCATCTAAAATGTTTTAGAGGAAAATATTTTTTGTTTATTTATTGTTTAATCTGTTGAGCTTTTTTCACATTGATTATAATTTATTTTTCTAATAGGCATTTTCAACACTGCTCCTAAGTACAATTGACTCCTATAGAGATGATGAAAGTGCTATTTGGAGCTTAAAATTTTCTCTCACATAAATAAAGAGAAAAATAGTATTCATCAAGTCCTTTAGAAAGTGTAACTCACTGACCTCATTTTATTTGATTATAATGTTAAATTGGTAAAATTTTTGTGTAAACTTCCCCTTTAAAGGCTTAAAATTTACAGTCAATAGAACTCATGAGATTTCACTTTGTATACCATCTTTAGATTGCCATTTTTCAGATGGAATCATCTTTTCATAATTTTATGTTTTGCTCTTTTATCATATAACTTTGCTTTGTGTCTGAAATCTGGTGCTGCTTTGTCTCTCTTTATAACACCTAAAGGTGCATATGACTTTGAGCAGTATCTACCAATGTATTTCCATTCTAAGCTATTACATAAATGAAAGGAAATATACATGTATCAAGAGCAGGAAGGGCAACATATATCTACCTCAAGAATTTTTAAAAGGCTTGTATAATAATTTCCATATCCCTCTAGATATTTCTACATTAGAGAAATGTATATTTTCACTATGCATGAGACATACCCAGAATATGAAAATCAGTGCTTTTTTCACTATCTCCTGGTGCTTCTAAGTGAAATTATAGTTAAAGAGTGACTCTAAATAGCCCTTGTATTCTTACTCTACTCAAGATATCAGTCATTTTTTTAGTAGTGTATATAAGGACAGTATTTTAAAAATTGGTGTCTAAGCCATTTTAGTTTTTTTAACTTATTATTTTTGCATTTTACCATTTAAATTTTTTAGGAACTAAAATATAGAGAAAAATGAAACTCATGTAATCTCAGATCATTTTCACTGTTAACATTTCAATGGATTACTGGAGATGTGTATATTTAATAAGATTGTGAGAGTATTGGTTTTGGTTTTGTTTCAGTGTTTTGTAAATTTTTCCTTAAGTAATGAAATAGTTTTCTATAATTTTTCAGGTTTTTAAAAATAATTATACTAGTATATATAAAGTTGTGTTAAAACTCCTCTGTTTAAAAAAATAAAATGCTATGCTTACCCAGCCTGCATAGCTCAGTAGTTGAGTATTGACATATGAACCAGAAAGTAATGGTTCGATTCTTGGTCAGGACATATACCTGGTTTGCAGACTATATCTCCAATGTGGAGTGTGCAGAAGGCAGCCATTTAATGAATCTCTCTCATTAATGATGTTTCTGTCTCTCTACTTCTTCCTTCCTCTCTGAAATAACAATTTTTAAAAAGTCCTATGCTTAAATATCTATGCAGATGTTTCTTGAAATCTGTTGACAAATTTTCAAGTTATTGTGTTCAACTCTACCAAGTTTTAATTTTAATTATACAGTGGTACCTCGAGATACGAGTGCCCTAACTTACGAGATTTTTGAGATATGAGCCGTCAAACAAGCGATTTTTGCTTTGAAATACGAGCAACATTTGAGATAGGAGTAATCTCGCGGATCGGCTGGCTGCACACGACCCACCAGTTTACAGCGACTTGAGCATCTCATAGTTTCCCAGGCCTCAAGATTACGGAACGAATTAAACTCGTATCTCGAGGTACCACTGTATCTTTGTTTCACCACCTTGTGATAAAAATGCAATGATATGGAGAAAATACAAAAAGCTTTCCTCTTGTGGAGAGTCATGTGTCTTGTGGAGAGTCATGTGTGTCCAATGCAATACCTCATTAATTGCTCTGAAGTAGGAGTATTGGTATGCTGACATAATGCCAAATGGTCTCCAACCATCTTGTAATGTGACAGGGTTCTGTTAGTGACAGAAATTTGAGGGAATTTGAGATTTCTTGGCCACCTAAAGAAATAGGGAAGCTAATTTAGGACACAGAGTAATTGCTCTGAAAAACAGAGAAGCCAGTGAATCTTGTAGACAAATGGGGAAGAAGAAATAAAAGAGACACAGGTGTTATACAAAATAAAACTCTATAAGTAGGACTATGGAAACACTGGGTATAATTGTGGGAGGGGAGAGAGCAGGTAAAGAAAATAAAAGATGTGGACATTTGAAATGTGTCCAAAGAAGACATAGAAACATCCCTTTAAAAATTGGAGGGGCAATCTATAATAATAAAAGCATAATATGCACATCAACTGAATGGCCAAACAGAGGAATGACCATCCGGATGCCCTTCTGGATGAAGCTGGGGCTACAAAAGCTGAGGCAGCCACAGGAGCTGCAAAGGCATACTCTTACAGGAATTTCGTGCATTGGGCCTCTAGTATAAAAGAAAAATGCCCAAGTTTGGGTGCATTTACAAATCATTTAGCTCTTTTTGACTGAGTACAATAGCCCTAGGATGAGATTTCACAGGCCAATTTTTCTTTGCCACTATCTAATGAAGTGTTTTATACTTCTATTTTCTCAACTGACCAATTCGGTGGTGACACATGAATGGCATTTAGGAAATTGCTGTTAGTGTTAAAAACTTAGAAATTACAATGGTTTATGACGTATGAAAAATTCAATAGTTAATTTTAGATAGCACACTTTCTTTCTGCTGTATTTACCAGTAATACATGCACAGAGGGTAATACAACAAAATCTCTTCCAATATTTTCTTGTGGCACACTGATTTTTATTGAGTGAATTTTTATTGCTTTGCCCACCAATCTAATAATGGCCAAATTCCATATTTACCAAGTAACAACTATTTCAAAGTTTTAAGTGATACAATGTCCTCAATAATGCAGTTTTGTTAAATAATTGACACATGCTACTGCTTACCTATGCTAGAATGTGGCCTATAAAAGTATACACTTAAACACTTTAAGCATTTCCTCTTTTGCAAATGGGAAAATGGATAGATATATGGGTCACGTGAATAAAAAATATACTTTTCAAAACCTCCTGCCTAATCTTATATTCAATTTATCTTCAATTTGTTCTGCACACAATATCTGGATTTAACAGCATGAAACATTAATCTGATTATCTAACTTTCCCACTGGGAAACATTTTTAATATATTCCTCTTATATAGAAGAACGTACAACAACGTCAAACTCTGATAACTTGAGGATAGAATCCCAATTTTTGTTCATCTAATTTTTTTAGCTTTATCATTTCTCTCAGATTTTCATAGAAAAGAAGGAAACTAAAGTATTTATCATTCCACAAACATCTTGTATTTAACTCACTTTTGCACCTTTGCATGGAATTTTTCTTCTGCCTGAAATTTTCATTAACCCTTGAAATCCTTCAAGATCAGCTGACATATCCTCATCTTCTTAGGTTCATCCCATAAACTCAATTGGGGCTCAGTGCTCCTTCCTCACAACTCTTTCCTTTTCTGACCTTCTCCTAGACAGTTGCACTGAGCCTCAAATACCTCCACCGGGCCTAAGACACTGAATGTGCTCAATAAATGTTTGCTAAGGTAAGAAATAGTGAATTGGTATATTCATTCTTGTAAATAATGAGCATTCTGTTATTAATGTTACATATAACAGTTCATAAAGAATGTTACTTACTGCATATACATCTCTGACTTATTTATACCATTCACTGAACAATGCTCTTTATTTATACCACTAGTAGATTAATTATTGTATAGCAGAACTACTTTCCATACCTCAAAATAAGTATAGAGTGTCTTATATGAACAGTGAGCAAAACAGAACTACACCAATCCCTGAATAATGTTAAAACATATTTTTCTGAACCATAATTATTGCTAAAAATAATAGTTGTGAAAGGGTACCATCTACTATGCAGAGAATGGAATACTACACATTTTTTAACAGAAATCAGTTGCAGATTTAAAATTAATCTCACTATTTATGAATTCTGCAACCTGAGCAAATCGGTTAAATGTTCTTAGCTTCAGTTCCCTCAGCTATAAAATGGGAATAGCACTGATCTCTTAAACTGACATGGGGTTTATATGACAAACTCACAGTTATGCGCGCATGCGTGCACACACACACACACAGGTTTTTAACTTTGTGACTGGTACATCATACACAATCAGTAGTTATTAACTACTATATTAATAATAATAATGATTACTATTTTGCTTTTATTGGCATACAATGGAAGTTGGGATTTCTAATGCATCTTCTTTTGGACTTTATTCTTGAGGCAAATAGTGACTGTATGGTAACTTAATGAATAACTAACTCATCTATATTATTGATTATAGCTTTATGGATTTTATTAAAATAATAAAGCAATCTCCTTAAAATATAACATATTTACCAAGATCTGAATTTATGTGAAACCAGTGTAAAGTTTCAATACTATAGTTTTATTTGTAAGTCAAAAGAGCAATGATTGTTTTTTTCAATCATTCACTGCTCTCTTTAAGTCACAGACCATGTATAAGTAGATATGTTATGCAGTCTTTTCCCATTCTTTGTGGTTGGAGAATGTCTCAGGTTTGGTGTAACCAGATATTACTTGGTGTGCTATGTCAGCCATTATTACACTTAAGATTAAATTCTTAGAACAAGAATATTGGAATTAACTTGCTGAATATACATGGTTCATTAACATAATTTCTGTTTTTGTTTTCTTTTAATCTCTCATGACAGCTCTGTGACTTTCCTGAAGAGAGAGTAAATATTCCCTTTTTACAACTTATTACTAACCCCTCTTGAAGCTCCTAATTGAGAGCTTCAAGAGTGCTTGTTAATATGTTGTGCTTTCTTGCAAAGAACTTGCACTCATGGAATTAATATTATGCTAGTAGATGGAGAAGTTAAAGTTAAATTACCATAATAGGAACTGAATATTATTATTATCCCATGTTACCACTGTTAAAGAGCAAAGAATCTCGAGATTGAGTTTGACTATAATTTACTTCCCAGATCATTATTATTTGTCATAGTTTCAAAATTAGAAATCTGAAAGTGAATTTAAAAATACTGGCATTTTTTGTAAATGTGTAGTATTATGGAACTGTCAAAGGTTTGGGTGGTCAGAGTGACCTGAAAAACTATATAATGTGGGTAAATTGTGTAATCAGTTCGCTCTAGAGTTGTTGTTGTTGTTGTTGTTTTTTGTTGTTGTTGTTTTAATTTGATTGTGATAATTATATCTTAGAAATATTTTGAGAGTTACACAAAATAATGCTTTTCAGGTACCAAACAGAACGATTGACAATCTTTCACTTTGAGTTCCAAGGTGCCTTTTAATTTTAGACAATTAAATGTGGGTGGATAATGTAGTAGGCAAATTCTAAAGATGCCCTCATTCCCCAGAGATCCTATTTCCTGATTAGTCAGTCAGCCATTGATCTGGGTACTGCTGTGAAGGGACTGTGAAGATTTCAGTTGACCTTACAGAGAATTTTAACTAGTTGGTGGCAGAAGAGGAAGTCAAAGGAAATTAAAGCATGAAGAGGATTCAATTGGCAATTCAACGTTGTCTGCTACAATTTTTTTAAAAGACCTTGGTGAGGAATAGTTAACAGCCTATGGGCGATGAGAGCAGCCCCTGGCCAATAGCCAGGAAATGAGGACATTAGTCCCATAACCACAAGGAACTGAATTATGCCAACAACCTGAATGAGCTCAAATTAGATTCTTCCAGAAAAGAGCCCAGGTGTCAGATTCTTATAGCGTGAAACCTTGGGCAGAGAACTCTGGTTGAGTTATGTAGGATTTATGGTAAGTTGCAGAAACTATGAGATAGTACATGAAAATTTTCACAACCCTTTGGTTGTGGTAATTTGCAATGGGTTAATGCAGTGGTCCACAAACTCATTAGTCAACAGAGCAGCAAACTGCGGCTCAGGAGCTGCATGTGGCTTGCGAACTGCAGTTTGCCGACCACTGGGTTAATGGAACACTACTGCAGATGTATTTTAGGATTTTTCATTTCAACATCACTATTCCTTCTTTAACTTTCACTGATTTTTCTTAGTGTCTGTTTTTCTTCATTAAAGACAAGAAAATTAAATATTTGCTCCTGGAATAATCAATTTTTCAATCATTTGATCTGTATCCTTGAATTTTTTTTTAACCAGTCATTTAAGGATCAGGCCAAAAACATCAGTCCGACATCCCCCAAGGGGTTCAGGATTGTGAGAGGGTGCAGGCCAGATGGTGGGACCCTACCAGTACATGAATCTGTGCACTGGGCTTCTAGTATTTTTCATATTTATGTGTCTGTAACAGGATCCTATGCTGTATTTCTATCATAATATTGATTTTTCCTGTAGATGAGGATCTCCTGTTTAATTTTCTACAGATGCACAATTTTTAAAGTCTTTTTGCCCCTACTGAGTTTTGTGAAAGCTAAGGTACTCTCCTTCAGTGGATCTTAGGAATTTTGCTATTCATTATAGCTACTAGTATATGCTTACATTTCCACATTCTGAGAAAAACATTTAACAGAGTACTGAGCAACAGAAATATATGAAATGTAAATTTTCTACTTTGTAGGAAAGAAAATATGGGTGAGGTTCAAGTTTTCCCTGATACTGATCAAACATTTAGCAGTAAACTAATAAAAAATATATACTTTAGCAAGAAATTAGATAATATGAAATATTTCTTATAGAGGCCCTTTGACTTAAAATGATTAAACTAGATCTGTAGTAGCCTGAATTCAGCATTGTAAAAACAACTAATATTATAATATATTTAGATATTTTCATACACTTCAATAATTAGTTAATCATTAGCAATGGAATCTAAAAGTATTTGAGTATCTACTGTGTATGAGCCACAGTACTAGATACCACATGGCACTAGGAATTGTTCATTAAGGGAGTGCTACCTCTACTCTGTATATCACAGAGGGTGACAGAAATGATGGCAGGATGGACTGGAGAAGGGGTCTGGAATCCTCAAAGTTATAACAATTCATATTTGTGCTGCAGCAATGTCAGTGTAGTGGAGAGTATTCCAGGTAACAGTCCAGGTACTATGCTTGGCCTGTACTAAAGCAATGAAGAGCCATCCATGTATGAATCTATGAGGTGCTGGAGTGGTATAAAAGTAGAGGAGAAAGAAACTCTCTGATATAGCTTTTAAAGTGACACTAGGTTGGTGTTGTTATTTAAAATACGGATTAAGGTGGAACATAATGATAATCATTAGCCATAGAAGGGAACTGAAAGTTCTGGCACAATATTAAATGAACTGCTTATATATAAACTAATCGCCAGGTGCACAAAATTTGTTCATGGAAGGGGGGTTCCCCCAGCCCACCCTGAACCCTTTCCAAGCAGGGACCCCTTGGGGGATGTCCAACTGCCAGTTTATGCTCAATCCCTGTCAGACATCCCTCTCACAATCTGGGAAACATTAGTTCCTAACTACTCACCTGCCTGCCTGGCTGATTGCCCCAAACTCCTCTGCCTGCCAGCATGATTACCCCTAACCTCTCTGCCTGCCTGCCTAATCACCCCTAACTGCCTTCCCCTGCTGGCTTGATCTCACCCCCAACTGCTCTCCCCTGATGGCCTGATTTCTCCTCCAATGGCCCTCCCTTGCTGGCCTGATCTCATCCCTCCCTGCTATCCCCTGCCGGTCTGATTGCCCCTAACTGCCTCTGCCTGCCTGATCGTCCATAACTGCCCTTCTCTGCTGGCCTGATCTTGCCCTCAACTGCCCTCCCCTGCCATCCAATTTGGTTCTGATTGGTCAGTTTCTATGCCAATCAGTATCAAAAGCTCCGCCTCCTGGAAGCCATTGGCTCTTCACAGTTCACCCATATTTGGTTTTGATTGGTTGATTTCTAAGGAAGTCAGAATATTTGGGCCTATCTCTGGGCCTGATCAGAGAGGCAGAGCTGATCAACAGTCCCTACAGAAGCTTGAAGATAAACAAAGGCATAGCTGCTGGCAAAGCCCGGAGAGAAAGAGAGAGGCAACAGTTTATCAAAAGCTGCCACAGAGGCTGTGGATCAGACCCTGAATCTCTCTTTGGGTCTCTCTATGGGCCTGATCTGCAGCCCCCACTGCAGGACAGACTTCTGGTATTTGGTTGAGTCTTAAGTCAGTTGTTATGGATCCTGGGTTTTTATATATTAGGATTAAGGATATTAGAATTCCTATGTAATTTCCAAGAGAGTCAGTGGGCAAAGCTTCTTGACCAGGACTGTAATATGTCACTCATAATGACTCCAGCAATATGAAACTGTAAGGAATTAATCAGTCCAGGAGATAGCATCAGGCCAAGGGTCAATTTGTTCTTTGAAAGGGTCTCTCTGTTATCTTAGGATAACAGATTGGACTCTACAGCTCAGTCTAAACTTGAAGCCAACTGATGCCACTCACCTGCTGCCCTGTACAGGTAATTAATGTGAATCAGAGCATTCCTGGGGTAATTGCAAAATCTGAAATTGGGGCCTGACATTTGAATTCTAAAGAAAATGTTCCCTAGTTCCCTCTTAAGATCCTTGTCTATTTTAACCAATAACGCTAAAAGTATTTTAAGTGCTTCAGATTTTCTCATGTGCCCTATCCAAAAGTTATACAAAGGATTAGGCTATTAAGAGGCAAGAGTGTTGCCGAGACCGTTTTGGCTCAGTGGATAGAGCGTCGGCCTGCGGACTGAAGGGTCCCAGATTTGATTCCAGTTGGGGGCATGTACCTTGCTTGCTTGCAGAAGGTGGCTGATCGATGTCTCTCTCTCATTGATGTTTCTGACTTTCTATCCCTCTCTCTTCCTCTTTGTAAAAAATCAATAAAATATATTTTTTTTTAAAAAAAAGAGGCAAGAGTGGAGAATTTGTTTCACCTTTATTTTTAGCTGTAGTGGTAGAGTTTGTTTTATTTTGGTTTCACTTTTTTTTCTGATTTATAAATCTTTAGGGAGAGATTTTTTTTAATATATTTTATTGATTTTTTTACAGAGAGGAAGGGAGAGTGATAGAGAGTTAGAAACATCGATGAGAGAAAGATATCAATCAGCTGCCTCCTGCACACTCCCTACTGGGGATGTGCCCACAACCAAGATACATGTCCTTGACCGGAATCGAACCTGGGACCTTTCAGTCCACTGGCCAACGCTCTATCTACTGAGCCAAACTGGTTTTGGCGAGATTTATTATTTTTTAAATATATTTTATTGATTTTTTTACAGAGAGGAAAGGAGAGGGATAGAAAGTCAGAAACATTAATGAGAGAGAGACATCGATCAGCTGCCTCCTGCATGCCCCCTACTGGAGTTGTGCCCACAAGCAAGGCACATGCCCCTGACTGGAACCGAACCTGGGACCTTTCAGTCTGCAGGCCGACGCTCTAGCCACTGAGCCAAACCAGTCTCAGTGAGATTTATTTTTTAAAATGTATTTTATTGAAGAAGGATAGAGAGTTAGAAACATCGATGGGAGAGAAACATCGATCTATCCACTGAGCCAAACTGGTTTCAGCTGGGGAGAGATTTATTATTTCATTGAAATCTGAAAAATTTATCTCACTAAGACCAAAGCTGTATGCTAGAGAGAAGCAGCTGACCCCCAAGCATGCAAATAAACAAGGCATCAAACAGAAAATGCCAGAGGTCAAATAGAGGGCAAGGAAGCAAAGCACAAGGCAAAAGCAACTCTTTAGAGATTTTAAGATTTGTATATGATTAGAAGATGAGAAATATGTAGGAATTTATCTCTATATACAATCACTGGAATTATTGAGTATGATATTTTATATTACAACATATTTATCCTATATCTATCATGATAATATTAGCTATGACTTAAGATGCTAAGCTTACCTTCTAAGGTTATGAGAGAAAATAAGTATTCTAACGTTTATCTTCACTCTTCCACTAAGCCTGTGTTTCTGTACCCCAGTCTCTCACCTAGCCCCCTCTATCCCTACTGAGAAAAAAAATGGTCACTGCACATCATGATTGTATCTAAACCAAGAATAGGTTGAGACAAAATAGGGGTTACTTTAGTTTTCTATATGATTGTATCAGTGAAGGGTGTATTTTAGATAACTTTTCAGTCATCTGGCTTTTATTTAATAGTTAACTACTGCCTAACTCTTTAAACACTCATCTCCCTTGATCTTTAGAGCAATATATGCTAATCATAACTTCTCATATTTCTTTTTAAGTCATTTTCCTTTTATCTCCCTCTATGTACACTGTAGTATTTCTTCTTACTCTCATATTTAGCTCATATTTTCCTCCTGTAAGCTTTTCACTGCTTTTATGATTTTGGCAATCATCTATAGGTGAACAATTCCAAACCACTATTTACCTGTGACCTCTCCCTGAGTTTCATATTTGTACATCTAAAATATTTGGCTCACTCTTCTTTTGATGACTAAAAGCATTTTAGTCCTCAATATGTACACAATTAGACACATTATCATTCCTCCAACATATTCCTATTATGCTACACTTCATAATTAATTGTATGCTGTAGAATCTTTTCATTTAATCTCTTTCTGGATATCACCTCCTTACTGTATCTATCAGTCATGCTAGCCTCTAATATTTACCCTTTATTTTTCTATAGTCAGGTGCATATTTGAATCCTTCATTTTTTTGTGTGTGTCCAAGAAAATGTCAAATCCTTTTATCTTGGCTATTTATCTTAAATAAATATCTTACCAAATTACCCATAATCAACTGATTAATTAATGTAATAGATATTTATTAAATAATTAGTATCTCCCAGGTACCGCTGAGGGTGTTGAGTTTGCAATAGTAAAAAGGACAATATATGGTTCCATATCCCCATTTAATGTTTTTTATGGGGTTGTGAGAAGGAGGAATATATAAAAGCTAATTTAATAGGTAAAAATAAAAAATAAAAAAATAGCAATGTTAATAAATAGCATACGTGAAGGAAACAAACAATATACTTAAACTGAGAAATATAGGACACTGAAACTTAGCTTAGATGTGGTCATTTCAGAAGATATGACAGATAAATCTACATAATAACATGAGGAAGAGCCAGCCATGGGAAGTTTGTGTGTGTGTTGGGGGGGGGCGGGTTCAAGTAGAGGGACGACAGTTGTGATGGTTGTGGTTCTGTAGCACATTTCTAGCAGAGGGAACAGTATATGCAAAGATAAATGGTAGAAAAGAGCTTGTTATTGTTAAGGAACCAAAATACTAACACTGGAGCTGGGACACAGTGAATAAAGGTTTGAGGATGGTAGTCAAGATTAAGAAAACATAAAAGTCTAATCAAAACCATGTAATTAACAGTATGAAAAGTGCATGTCTTCATATTGCAATAAAGCCACTAAATGTTTACAAGTCTGAGTGGTAAAATTCATGATCTATGGAATAAAGTTTACCTTCCAGCTTTGAGTATGAAATATAAGCCATTCACAGTTTAGTGTCTATTTTTCTCCAAGTTTTGTCTCTTGATACCTGATACCTTACAATATATGTTTTAGTAGTTCTTCCACCTCTAAAATGGTTTATGCCTTTCTGGAATTGTTCTTTTCCCCTTAGCTTTCTAGGAATACTCATTTTCTTTGCTACACTTCTCTGTAACTTAAAATGCCACTTCTATTTAATATCACCTGCAGGAGCTTCAGGCAGCCATTGTAAATACATTTTTTTGTATGCTGCATATGTGCATATGTGTATATGATACCATGTGAGTATCTGGAGGCGATGATTATGTATAAATTTACATACACATATATACTTATATAATACACTAGAAGCCCAATGCATGAAATTCGTGCATGGGGAGGTGTCCCTCAGGCCAGCCTGCACCCTCTTTAATCTGGTATCCCTCGAGGGATGTCCAACTGCCCATTTACACCTGATCATACCAGGATTGGGCCTAAACTGGTAGATGGGCATCTCTCTTACAATCCAGGACTGCTGGCTCCCAAATGCTCACCTGCCTGCATTCCTGATTGCCCTTAACTGCTTGTGCCTGCCAGCCTGATCACCCCCTAACCACTCCCTTTACAGAGTAATTGATGCCTAGATGCTCCCCTGCCAGCATGGTCACCCCTAACTGTCCTCCCCTGCTGGCCTGATCACTCACAACTGTCCTCTTTTGCAGGTCTGGTCTCTCCCAACTGCACTCCCCTGCTGACCATCTTGTGGTGGCCATCTTGTGTCCACATGGGGGCAGTCATCTTGTGTGTTGGAGTGACAGTCAATCTGCATATTACTGTCTTATTAGATAGGATAGAGGCCTGGTGCACGGATGGGAGTCAGCTGTTTTGCCCTAAAGGATGTCCCAGATCAGGGTGGAGGTTCCCTTGGGGCATGGGGCAGCCTGGGCAAGGTCTCCTGTGGTGGTTTGCAGGCCAGTCACGCTCCCTGTTGACCTAAGTGGAGGCCCTGGTATCTGGGATTTATTTATCTTCTACAATTGAAACTTTATAGCCTTGAGTGGAGGCCTGGGCACGCCATGGTGTGTGGAAAGTTTGGCTTCCTCCATTGGCGGGGAAACCCAAGCCTCCTGTTAGCTCTATGGCTGTAGCCATCTGTTTGGGGTTAATTTGCATACCTGCTCCTGATTGGCTGGTGGGCATGGTTTGTGGGTGTAACAGAGTGGTGGTTAATTTGCTTATCACTCTTTTATTCAATAGAATAAATACACACACACATATGTAATTTTTCACAAGGCATATTATTAAAATCTATATGATATGAATAGTTATTAGAAGTAGAAAAGCCTTTTGATTCATCCAGTGACTAAAAATGTTAATCAGTTTTGATATCTGTATCAGTTTTTTATAGCTACCTTATCAAATTACTACAAACTAGATTGCTTAAGTCAAATTTATTGTCTTTCAACTCGTGACCTGGTGCAAAAAAAATTGTGCACATTGAAGGGAATTAATTAGAGGAAATATTTTAATATTGCTATTTGCCCTTTCTCTATAAAAAGTGTTAGAGATGAAAGAAAATTAGTAAAATGTTTATGAAAATCTTCCTCCTGTCAGAGTCTGAGGCATGCCATGGGAACCAGAGTCAAGTCCCTGCCCACCCATGTGCACCTCAAAATTGCACGAGACCCAGACCCAGCCAGCCCTACCCCCATTGAGTAGATCCAGATGTGGCCAGCCCCACCCCATTAAGCCCCACCAGATGGTAGGCATGGCCTCAGGTTGCTTGGCTCGGTGCCAGACCAGGGGATGCTGCATGAGGTCCTCTGGCCCAAGCTGGAGAGTGCACCTTGAGATCTCCTGGCCTGGGCCAGGGGTGTGACCTGAGGTTCCCCATAAATCCCTGCCAGCTGGGGAGCATGACCTAAGGTCCCCTGTGAAGCCCTACCAGACAGGGGGCCTCAGGTCCCAGAGCCTGCTGCTTGGGTGAGGGGCATGGCCTTAGGTTCCCTGGCCCAGCGCTGAGGCAGGAGGTATAGCCTGAGTTGCTCCATCAAGCCCTGCCAGGCAGGGGTGTGGCCTGAGGTCCCCTGTCAATCTCTGCAGGGCAGAGGACATAGCCTGAGGTCCCCTGTTAAGCCCCACTGGGCGAGTTGCACAACCTGAGTTCCCCCAGACTGGTGCCAGGGTCGGGGGCACAGCCTGAGTTCCCCCTACAACCCTTGCCAACGGGGAGCGCAGCCTCGGGTCCCCTGCCCAGCCAAGTGCTATGCAGCCTCAGGTCCCTGCTAATTGCTCATTAAGGCTCATTACAGGAATTCAGCCTCTGCTGTGGGCACAGTCATATTGTGTTACGGAATCCCTGCCTTCACTGTGGGTACAACTATCTTGTTACAGTGTGATGGTCGATTTGCATATTCCCTCTTTATTAGATATATTCTCTAGTCTTGAAGACTGACATGGGTGTCACTGGGATAAAATGAAGGTATCTGCATATTACCATTTTATTGAGGCTCTAGAGAAGAATCCATTTGCTTTCTTCAGTTACTAGAGGCCACTCATATTCTGTAGCTCATAGTCACTTCCCCCACACCTTCAAAGTCACAATGTTGTGCCTCTGTGATTTCCTTCAGTAGTCACATTTCCCTCTGACTGACTCTCCACTGTCTCTCTTTCCCACATTGAAGGACCTTTATCATTATCCTGAACTCACCAGGACTATCCAGGAAGATTAGCAATGGTAATTACACTCATGACTTTAATTTACACCAGTAACAGATAGTAAGTGATGGGTATTGACCATTATACCCTTTCAAGGGAGAAATGCAATTGTTGGGAAAGAGTTTCAGAAAGTGTTGTCTGGCATCAAGGTTATAGGATAGATGCAAGAAAAAGTGACTACCCTGAGAAAATTCCCTTTTTAAAAAGTTTTTTAAAGGACAAAATAAATTTTAAACTTTTAAGTTCACAGGTTAGAGATCCTAATGTCTTAGGTATGCTACTTTCCTATCTTAGTGCTGGTAAAATGCTAAGACTTAACAAATGAATCGATTGCTAAAATCCTACTGACTGGGCTTAATCATCTGCCTTCTTTTGTACAGCAACTTGTTTTTACATGAGAAAACATTTTTCAATTATATAGCAACTAGAGGCCTAGTGCACAAAAGTCGTGCATGGGGAGGGTCCCCTCTCTAATCTGGGTCCTCTAAACCAGCAGTTGGACATCCCTCTCACAATCTGGGACTGTTCACTCCTAACTGCTCATCTGCCTGCCTGATCGCCCCTAATCCCCCCCACTGTCAACCTGACCCACCCTAACTTTGCCTCTGCCTGCTGACCTGATCACCCCTAATTGCCATCCCTGCCAGCCTGGTCACCCCTTACTGCCCCCCTTGCTGGACTAGTCACCCCCAACTGCCCTTCCTGCCAGCCTGTTTGCCCCCAACTACCCCACTGCCAACCTGGTCATACCACGCAGCCTGCTTTTCAGTCATTTGGTCATCCCTCACTAACCCCCTGCTGGCCTTGTCACCCCACACAGCCTGCTGTTCGATCATTACTATGACGGCATCCTGGACAATTTGCATATTCATCTATTATTAGTATATACAGTCTAAATATTGTGTTTACTATTTCTGTATACATTTCATACCCATCTATCTAGGCTACAAAGGGCCATATTAGTTAATTGGCGATGCAGACAACTCAGGTTATTTATTAGTGTTATTGCATATACATTTCTACTCCATATATTCTAATTTGAATGGTCATATTAGGTTTGAGGACAAACTTTAGATAGTCACCACTCAACATAAAGCAGTTGGGTCCACTTCTCCTATTATCTCATCCCTACACCTCAGTTAATGAGGCTTCAGTGAGTAAATGCAGTGTTTTCACAGGAAGGGGATATAGTAAAACAACAACAACAAAAAAAACAGGAAATGTTACCATTGGAATTAGTTATTAATAATAGAAAGAAGCAAAGGGGAGGCCATACATTATGAGCATGGTCATTTGGGCAGCTTCACCAAGAAGCCGCAATTCACACTCCCCAGGGAACCACTGGTACATTTCCTGCATACCACTGGGGGAAGGAGTCCAACAGCAGGAAGATGGATGCAAGCACAATGAAGTCAAGGTGATGTAGAGAAGGTACTTGCTTGTCAGTCTAACCTGGGAAGAAAAGATAATGACTAGGGAGTAGAGCACTGCAAGTAAATGAAAATTTGGGAATACACAATCTATAGACAAATGAATTTTCTCTCTCTTGTTCTTCTTGCTTCATTCCTGCTTCCTTGCACTCACCTATGCTCCCTCCTGTGGCACTAGAAGCTGCAGGGCCCAGGGCACATGAACCCCACATGCAATGGACTATAGCTGGGAACACAAGCTAATTTAGCCAGATGTTGAACTGGACTGTGCAAATGTGAAGCAGAATCTCTGAATACTGGCTTGCTGAAGACAAAAATGGGACTTTTTCCTTGGCAGGATGGAGGGAGATGGGACCTTGGAAACTCAAAGGTTTAATTCCCCCAAAATAAAATGTTCCATGATACCTCCTCCTCTCATGGGGACCTCAAGAAATTCTTATTCTCCGGATACCCCAAGAAAACCATTTTCACTGTCAATGAGTAGGGACATGGAGGACAACCCACTGATAACAGAAACATGTCATGTGAGAAGGTATAGAGGAAAATGAAAGTAATGTTTCTAAAAAGAAAGACTAAAAAGGATATCCTATAGGTACTTTTAAATATCTGAAAAGCTGTCATGTAGAAGGGTGCAGGTTTAGGTACAATGTGAGGAAGAAACTTTTAACTGTGCAACTTAATAGTGAAAAGGGCTATTTTACTTCAAATCATTCAATTAACTCAATCAATCAATCTGATAACTACCTATTGAAAAGATGTCTTCATTTGTCTAGAGACTAGAAAAGATGACCCCAAGAATTATTTACAGCTTTTATTTTTATTAAATGTAAATTATTCTAGCCACCAAATCTATGAAAGAAGAAAAACGTTGGTTCTCTAATTGCTAAATTCTAAGCTTTCTCAGCAAATGGACAAGAAAACTGAAGTTATCTTAAAATTGTTACAACAGAAATAGTTGATTTTATATTGATGTTACATTATACTCCAGGCTGAAAGCCAGTATTTTTGCCAAACTTGGCAAGCTTTCCTACTAAGAATCTTTAAGAAATGGAATCAGAGAATATCTAACAAAAGCAAGATAACTATAAATACACATATTATAAAGTATTATTTCCTAAATAATAGAAAGTGATTTCCCCAAGCTAAGGATAGTATCTGATAACTCCTGCTGAAATACAAAACTGAGAACATGTTACCACCACAAAAATAAACCTTATAGGCTACTAGATTTAAGTAAATAAAAAGCATTATTTGTATATGTTTTCATTATTCAAGAGTCAGTCTAATAAACACAAGAGAAAATTATGAGTTACATTTCTGTGAAGCTATGCATATTTGTCAATTTGACACAAGAGAATTGAATTCACTTTGACTGAATTTTAGTCTATATTCTAGTTTACTTGTGTAGTATTAATTTATTAAGTACAATACAATAAAAATAGAAACTTTCAAACATTGCTGACAGTACAGTAAATTGGTATGAACTCTCCAGAAAACACTTTGACAATATGTTTTAAAAGACTTAAGTGTTTGACAACCTATGGCCACCTTTTCATGAGAAATAATCATGAATATTGTATCAGCAAGGATATAAATACAAGGCTAGTCATTGCAGTGGTGTGTAAAGATTGAGAAATAGAAACAATCTACATATCTAACATTAGATTATGACTTAAAGGTATAACCTTCCATAAAATAGAATAGACTATAACCAATAAGTTTATTTAGACTAGAGGCCCAATGCATGAAATTCATGCAAGGTGCTCAGCCCCTGCCATTGTGGCTTCATCCAGAAGGTCATCCAGTCTAATTAACATATTATGCTTTTATTATTATAGATTAATTAGATGCCCGGTACACAGATTGGTACCCTGGTGGGGTACTTCAGCCTGGCCTGTGCCCTCTTGCAATCCAGGACCCTAGGAGGATGTAGCATGGTGTAAAGCAGCAGGCGTCAGGGAGGAGCCCCAGCTGGGGCTGGGCACTGCACTGCTCCCCCTCATCCCAGCCCTGCTGCACCTGCTGCCACAGATGGCTGCTGGGTAGCGCTGCTACTGCAGTGGTGGGGTGCTCCCCGGAGGTAAGCCTGGCTTCTGGCTGAGCAGCGCTCCCACTGTGGGAGTGCAATGACCACCAGGGGGCAGCTCCCGGATTGAGCATCTGCCCCCTGGTGGTCAGTGTGCTAGTCATTGGCCCACCAGTCATTTGGTGGACTGGTTGTAAAGGTCACTTAGGCTTTTACTAGTATACATAAAGATATTTTGACATGGTCACCTATTTAAAGTAAGTGTTATGTGAGTATGTTAAAAGCCAGAATTTATAGTTTGACCTAATTCTGATTAAGGAGTAATGTAGCACAAGAA
Source organism: Lasiurus cinereus (assembly GCA_011751065.1). NCBI lineage: Eukaryota > Metazoa > Chordata > Mammalia > Chiroptera > Vespertilionidae > Lasiurus > Lasiurus cinereus. The sequence continues at coordinate 16,214,235 of JAAGEH010000005.1, read as the reverse complement.
AAATATTAAGCGTGATTATCCCGGTATGCTGTTTCTTCAATTTTCCGTATAGTCTTACTTATTTTGAAAAATTATCAGTATTCAATGTACTTAATTATTAGAAAAATGTTTTAAAATCTTTATTGTTTACAGTATTACATGTTTCCCCTTCCCCTGATTGACCTTTCCCAGCCCACTCCTGACCCCGCACCTAATTAAGCCTTGAACATCTTACTGTCTGTATCCATGGGTTATACATATATGCATACAAGTTCATTAGTTGAACCAACATAGCAAATACATTTTCATCTGCTTGCTAAAAGTTATTATTATACTTGCAGTTGAATGGACACATATATAAGTTCTAGTTACTATGTGGTTGCTGTGGCCTGTAAAATGTGAATTTGGTATGATAGGTTACACAAAGGCAGGGTTAGATCTCTTGCATTAAGGAAGCCACCAGAAGGGATCTAAGTTAAAATAGTAACATTGCATTTTTCTTATTTTAACTTGCAGCATCTTTTGAAATTTTTATTTATTATTAAATATGTGTCAACATCTCTATAGTGATTGATACATATATGTATACACTATGTTGATTATTTATGCATGAGGAAATATTTATATTGATGGCTAAATTTAAAATCTTTATAAGAGAAAACAAATTATCCACAGGTTATATGGAACTTATTATTTTCTGGATCTTGAAAAACTATTTACCACTCATAAAGTAAAAATATACTCTTTATTTTATTTTATTTTATTTTATTTTATTTTCCCATCACTATTTATCTTCTTTATGCCCACTTCTACTTCCAACACCCCCACAATCACCACACTGTTGAAGAACTTAGTCTTTTAAATGTAATATGCTGATACATTCACATCATTATTCATCTTCACAAAATAGACTCAGAGTAAAATAGCATTGAAAATAACTTGTTAAAATTTATTAAATATTTTATATTTAACTTTCCAATACAACTGCTTGTTCAGGAGAGCAATAGTTTCCTGAACTTATGCATAAATTTAAGATATGCAGTGTGAGTTGAGCGTGTTCATGCATAACACATTTTGTAAAGATCATTAAGCCATGTGAATTCTCTTACTTAAAAAAAAATAGCTACTTTGCATTTCTTTTAGAAGGGTGCTGTTTTCAACTATTGGGTCTTGGTATTTCTATTATACTTAATGAAGTGTACTGAGATCAGTGGAAGAATCAAACTATCACATTCACCCTTCACTTCTGATTTTATAACTTTAAGGACCTGTATAATTACAGTTAATCAGTATGTCATTGTGGGCTGAGTGACATTTGGCCATATGTATTTCCAGAATTAAACAGCTGAAAATGATCCTATGATTTCAGATTCGAAAATACAAAATTACCCAACTGATAGGAAGGCATTTACTTAGCATTTTCCCATGAGGATATAATCAGAAAGAAAAATACCTAAAAAAAAGGGAAACATACACTTGACAAAACTATGTTATGTGAAATCTGTCATGTAAAATGCATGCAACCACTTAACATCAAGTGTGTTGTTGGAGTTGAACTGCTACATGTAAAAATATTATGAAAAGCAATCATTGCAAATAGACATTTTAAAATATTTATGAATTGCTCTTCATAAAAGTTTGCTCAACTTATCAAATAAGGAAACTTTATGCCAAATACAGTTTTTATTTTAGAAAATATTCCTATTCTTAAATCTAAAATATATGCTTATCACTGAATGGAAGAACATATTTGCCAATGGTACATCTGTTAAGGGTTTACTAACCAAACTTTGTAAATAACTTATATAAATCAACACCAAAAAAACAAAACAAAACAAAACAAAAAAACAATCCAATAACAAATATTGGCAAAGGACCTGAATAGACACTTCTCCAAAGAGGACATACCAATGGCCAATAGACATGTGAATAGATGCTCAACATCACTAATCATCAGAAAGATACAAATTAAAATCATAATGAGATATCACCTCACACCTATCAGATTGGTTATCACAAACAAGTGTTGGTGAGTATATGCAGAAAAGGGAACACTCATGCACTGGTATTGGGAGTGCCAATTGGTGCAGTCACTGTGCAAAACAATATGGAGTGTCCTCAACAAATTATAAGTGGAACTGACTTAAGACCCAGTGATTTCCACCTCAAGGAATATATATGAAGAAACACTGATTTGAAAGAATACATGTACCTCCATGTTCATTGCAACATTATTTACACTAGCCAAAATTTGGAAGCAGCCAAAGTACCCATCAGTAGATGAGTGGATAAAATAGCAGTGGTACATTTATACAATGGGATATTATTCAGCCGCAAAAATGACCGCATGGTTGGACCTAAACAGCATTATGCTAAGTGAAATAAGCCAAAGAACGACAAGTTCCATGTTATTTCATTTATCTGTGGAATCTAATCAATAAAATAAACTAACAAACAAAATAGAAACAGACTCATAGACACAAGAACAGACTGACAGCTAGCAGAGGGAAGGGATGTTTTGAGGCTGGATGAACAAAGTAAAGGGATTAAGCAAAAAAAAACAAACAAAAACAAATATATGCTGAAATTGCCATCAATGAAAAATTATTTGCATACCCACTGTACTTTTATGCTCTAAAAATGTGTCTATTGCCATTCATAAAAAAAGTGAGTATTGCACTTGATTTACCAATGTATGATTTCAAATTGCCTGGTTGTGATATTAGAAGTGGAAAATGTAATAGCAGAAGATGGCTTAGAAATAGCTCCTTTTGTTTTCATGAAAACTAAATTTGAGGTAAATATTAAAGATGAATATCAGAATCTAAATTTTAAAAAAATAAATGTATGTTATATGGAGAATTACCTCATTTTCTTCCAGATAAGAAACAATGAATGAGTTCCTGTTCTTACCATATAAATATCTCTTTGAAGATGTATTTTACACATATTTTATTCTAACATCTATTTTGAAATAGTCTTTTAGTAAACATATCTCAAACAGAGCTCTTTTTTTAATTAAATCTTTATTATTCAGATTATTACATTTGTTTCTCTTTTTTCCCCTCCATAGCACCCCTCCACCCAGCTCCCACCCCTCCCTCTGCCCTTACCTCCCTCCCATTGATCTCATCCATAGGTGTATGATTTTTGTCCAGTCTCTCCCTGTACACCCCTCACCCCTTTCTCCCTGAGAATTATCAGTCTACTCCCTTTCTGTGCTCCTGATTCTATTATATTCACCAGTTTATTCTGTTGATCAAATTTTTAATCACTTAATTTTTAGATTCACTTGTTGACAGATATGTATTTGTTGTTCATAATTTTTTGGCTTTTACCTTTTTCTTCTTCCTCTTTTAAAAGAGTACCTTTTAGCATTTCATATAGTACTGGTTTGGAGTTGATGAACTCCTTTAGCTTTTTCTTATCTGTGAAGCTCTTTATCTGCCCTTCAATTCTGAATGTTAGCTTTGCTGGATAGATTATTCTTGGTTGTAGGTTCTTGCTATTCATCACGTTGAATATTTCTTGCCACTCTCGTCTGGCCTGCATCGTTTCTGTTGAGAAATCAGCTGACAGTCGTATGGGTGCTCCCTTGTAGGTAATAAACTCTTTTTCTCTTGCTGCTTTTAATATTCTCTCTTTGTCTTTTGCTCTTGGTATTTTAATTATGATGTGTCTTGGTGTGGTCCTCTTTGGATTCCTTTTATTTGGGGTTCTGTGTGCTTCCTGGACTTGTAAGTCTATTTCTTTTACCAGATGTGGGAAGTTTTCAGTCATTATTTCTTTAAATAGGTTTTCAGTATCTTGCTCTCTCTCTTCTTCTGGCACCCCCACAATTCTGATGTTGGTACGCTTGAAACTGTCCCAGAGTCTCCTTACATTATGTTCACATTTTTGGATTCTTTTCTCTTCTTGCTTTTCCAGTTGAATGTTGTCTGCTTCTTTATATTTCAAATTTTTTACTTGATTCTTGCCTTTCTCTAGTCTGCTGTTAGGACTCTGTATAATATTTTTTATTTCAGTCAGTGTATGTTTAATTTCTAGTTGGTCCTTTATCATCTTTAGTAGGACCTTTTCCATCTCTAGTTGGCTCTTTTGTATCTCTAGTTGGTCCTTTTTCATCTCCTCTTGGGTCTCACTATATTTATCCATCTTTTCTAGCATATTCTTGAAAAACCTTATAAGCGTGGTTTTGAACTCTATATCCAGTCATTTTTTTCCCCTCCATTTCTTTTGTTTGTGATCCCTTCCCTTGTCTCGGCATTTTCACTATGCCAGGGAAACTTCTGTGTTGGATTCAGCCTTATGTTACCAGACGCAAAACCTAAGAAGCCTCTGTTGAGCTTGGGATGGAGTCTCAGGGCTTAAGGGACCGCCTTGCCTTCCAGTCAGCCCCGCCCTCCACGGCCCCTGAGTCTCACGTGACTGGGTAATGGCTGGAGCGGTCCTTGTGTGCGCGCCCGCAGTGCCCCTAACAGCTGCTTTTCCAGCTCCCCTGCGCACCAGGACCACACGAGTCTAGGTCCCCAGGGTTTCTCCCAAAACAGGGGCCCAGTGGACTCAGAAGTGGCACAGTTGGGAGGGTCTGTCTCTCGCCCACTCGCGAAAGCCAGTGGCACAATCAGCAATCTGTCCTCCGCGCAGCACTGTGCGCATGGGCGACCAGACTTGATCTTTTGCGACTCCCCTAAATTTCTGTGCACCTCTCCCTTTTCACAGTCCAAACTCCCCCGTATGAGTTTCGGCTGGATCTGGGGTTTAGTGTCGTAAGATAAAGGGTTCAATGCCGTTGGGAGTCTCCGTTTCCCTCCCGCCAGAGAAAGCCAGCCAGGTACTCCGGCACCCGCTCTCTCAGCGTGCGTGTCTCCATACCTCGGCGTTTTGCAGCTCCTCTGGGTTTCTGTGAGCCCCTCTCTTTCCTTCTAGTTGTAGAACTTACACTCGGCCAGCTTTCCTGTGGTTCTGGATGATATTCATTCTGTCTTTTAGTTGTAGTTTTGAAATTGTTGTGCAGCAGTGTAGGTGTTTACCTATGCCGCCATCTTGGATTCCTATCTCAAACAGAGCTCTTTACTGCTCTTCTTTTCCTCTCCCTGTTACTCATATCAACAAATCTCATGGCCATCCACTCAGGTGCTCAACCCAAACCAGGAAATGATCTTGATTCCTTTTTTCTCCAATCCCTCTCCCCTTAGCAGATGGTCCATTATTACTGTCTCCAAAATATGTTTTTCACTTATCCAGTCCCTTCCATCTGTATCACTCTACCCTTGTTCATATCAGTAGAATCTCTGATGCAGATTACTAGTTAATTTCTTGACCAACAGGCTCCCTAATAGGCCTCCCCTTTCCCATCCCATTTCCTTCTACAGTTCAGTTACTAAAATGATCTTATTGAAAAGCCTATTAGATCTCATTATTGGCCTAAAACTGTTATTGTTGGGTTAGAATCAAAATCTAAAGCCCTTACTAGAGTCTTCTTGGGCTCTGTGAGACCTAGTCTCTCATTCCATCTTCAGTATCACATTGGAGCATTCATTTGCTCTCTGTACTTTATCAACATTGGCCATTTTGGTCTTCCTAAAAAAAAAAAAAAAAAAAAAAGTCAATTTATTTTGTATCAGGGTCTTTGATCTTGCTTTTGCCTTTGCCCTTCTCCCAGTCATTTTCATTCCTGAGTTGTTTCTAATCAATCAGGTCACAAGTAAATATCATTTCCTCAAGGAACTTACCTGTCAACCTTGTAATAAGTTTCTAACCCCCAATTTAATAAGTATTACAGCATCTATTTTATTTCAAATGCTTTATGTTTATCTGCATTTTTTAAATTTATTTTTATTACTTACATTTTGGGAACTCTATTTTATGTTCTAGGACTTTAGTTCATTTTATTTACTGTTTCATCTTATAGTACCATACATAGACAAAAATATGTGTTCAATAAGTATATAATTGAATAAATCTTGGGATCCATAGAGGCAAACCTTTTTTATGAGAGATGTTGGATTTCTTCTTTTATAAATTTTAACACTTAATTGCTTTAGACATTAAAGTCATCTTCTAATGTTTAATTTGATATCTTAAAAATCTTTAACCTTTCAAAATTCTGCCTTTTTTTTTTACTTGAAATCCCCAGTAGATATAGTAACACATTTTCCTATGTGTCTTTCTAACTTTACTTTTCTTAATTTACACCTTGATAGCTCACTCTTTATTGTTTCACTAGAGGCCCAGTGCATGTATTCCTACAATGGTAGGGTCCTTTGGCCTGACCAGCACCCTTTAGCAATCTGACATTCCTAGGGGACTGTTGGATACCTGGTTTTGGCCCGATCTTCACAGATCCAGACAGGAGGGAGCTCAATCCTGGGCATTGAGCATTTATACCCTGGTGGTCAGTGCGTATATAGCAATTGGTCAACTGGCCATTTGGTCATTCAGTTGCTTAAGCTTTTTATATATATAGATCTTTTATACTATTCTTGTCAATGATCTACCTGTGTATCTGTGCATGTATATGCTGGCATTAGCTGCTTAACAATCATTTCTCTCTAATGCCATAATCTCTATCCTACAAAAGAGAATGCGATACATGTATTTTGCTCAGATGGTGTGGTTCAGTGGTTGAGCATTAACCTATGAACCAGGAGGTCACCATTCTATTCCAGGTCAGGGTACACACCCAGGTTGTGGGCCTGATCCATAGTAGGGCTGTGTAAGAGGCAGCTGATCAATGAATCTCTCTCATCATTGATGTTTCTGTCCCTTCCCTTTCCTCTCTGAAATCAATTATATATATATATATATATATATATATATATATATAAAACATACATACATATTTTCCTCTGTGCCCCATAGTTAGTAAGGAGTTAACATGAGAATTGGGACAAGGAGAAAAAAATACTATATAGTATATGTTAACAAATCTCAATTTCTGCCACAAGATTATACCCATGACACAAATTAAGCCTTGTATGGGTCTTCATTGCATTACTAGAAGATGTTTTTGATATCAAGCTTAAGCATACCTTTTGATAGCTTAGTGTCTAATCTATTGTACATTTCATTTATAAATCTGAAAATTTTATGTTTGTGCTAGTATCCTATGTATATAAAATATTACCCATTGTTACATGAAACAGATCAAAGGAACTTTAAAGGTTGTAGAATGGTAACAAAGCTTAGTAATTCAATGCTTATCATTACTCTGAGGAGTCCAGGGGAGTAAAGTATTGGGTTAAACATACAGTAAAATCCCGTTTTCCCAAATATAATATTTTAAAAATAGTATGTTATATATATATGCCTCCATAAATTTCTTCTGTTTTCAAACTCATGAAACCAGATGCTTTATTTATTTTTTTATTTTATTACTAAGATCTAAAGACCAGGTGTGATCTCAGCAGTGTCCTGGACAAGCTGAGACATGTAGTGGGTTAAAGTGATAGTGTTTCGGCATTTCTTTGAATGTCCAAACCATTCTGCCTTTTTTTTTTTTAAGAACACTTAGGAAAGTTTTATAATATAGCTCTCTCCTCTCTCACCCTAAAAAGTGCCTGACCATTAAGAATCAATTGGCAGTATAATCAAAGTCCCTCAAAAAAAAAATGTGTGGCCATAGAGATGCATCATTCATTCACTCCTAGTTATTAATGGATCACAGTTTTTCCAAGCGTGAGCTTAATGTTGAAATGTCTACAGTATTCTAGAGTCATATGTCACCAGTTTTCAGAAAATAGTAGTCAGTGGAGATGATAATCACTTAATATCATGAGAGATGAAGGATAATAACATAAGGGTCTTTGTCTACGTGCTGTTCCTTGTACTAGTCTCACTACTGGCTGGATAATTTTCAGACTATGAAATTCTGGTGGCAACCTGATTACATAAAGAGGGAAAAAGGACCAAAGGAATTTTTTGCAGTTTATAGTTTAAACATCCCTTTCAAATATACATATATTCTTAATATTTATAATAATATTATGAGATAGATATAATTAGTATTTTCATGTTACTGATGAGTAAGATTAAACCAAAAGATGTTAATAGATTTACCATCATTCAGCTTATTAGACAGAGTCAATATTCAATCCCTAAATCTTACTCCCAAGATTATATAACTACAGAGTGTATTTTCAGTACACAAAGCACATTGAGTGCACTTTCTTTTGTCTATTAGCATTCTATCTATCTATCTATCTATCTATCTATCTATCTATCTATAATCTATCTATCTATCTTCTATTATCTATATATTTCTGTGCACACAATTTTCAGGGAATTTTCTTTTGAGTATGTGGCTTTCACTGAAAGTCACACATTTTCTCTGTGCATAAGTGGAAATATTTGACTGAATTAAACATTATAGGAGACTTTCATTAGTTGTATTATCCTAAATGATGACTATATAAAAGCAAAAATAATATATAAGAAAATGTTTAACTGTTCATGCTTTTTATATCAAATATAAGACTGGACTTTATAGATAAATTTTAGAATTTGAAGATCTAGATGCCTAGGTATCTGTTCTATTTTAGATATGGTCTAGATCATTATTCAAAATATTGAAGTATTTAAAAGCTAGTAAACACAATTTTAGTTAATTTTTAAGCACTATAAATATTATAAAATTAAGAAGATTTAACTTAGAGCACATTTTCATAATTACTTATTTAATTCCTTAGTAATTTAGAATACAACTATAATATATCTATTGTTCTATGTAGCATTCCAAGTACATACTACATTTCTTAGTATATGTATAATAGCATCTCAATAGATATTTGTGAATTTTCAACATTTATGTGAGTTGAGAATATGTAAAATTCAAGTCCCACTGTAAAACTTATGGCCAACTTATTTCAAGGGTGGTTGGTTAAGGCAAAGTTCAATAAAACAGAACACTTAACCATAGAGCTTTGACTCCTTCAGACTTTGAACTAAACAACATTTCCATTTGTACTCATAAAAAGGAAATGGGATGCCAATCATATTCTAATTCCAGTGATTTCTAAAGTTTACTCTACATTATTCTATAAAATCAAGTGCAATTCTTCAATATTAATTATCTCAGCATTGATTTCATATTTAATGCTAATAAATACACTGAGACAGTCTTGGGTCGGGGATGCAGAAAGAAAGAAAGAGTGTCTAGAATAGAGAAAATTGTGTTTTTATTTATTTATCGATGTTAGCTGGAAATAGATTAGAGAAATTTAGATTGCTTTTACTCTAAATAAAGAGCATTCACACTTTTCTCTGCCCTGGAGCCACCACAGTTACCATAATAGCCCAAAGGAAACCTGAAATATTAAACAATATTGCTATAGCAAATATGTTTTCCTTTAAAGAACAATATATAATTCTTATAGCTAAACTATTACTTGTAATTATTTTCCTTCAGAAAGGGGCTTTCTAACTCCTCTCTTGTAATTTCTGAATTTATTAACCATATCCTATCAAAAGAAACCAATAAAGAATATAAATTTATCAGTTAATTATTTTCCAAATATGTAGTGTAAAAAAAAAAGCCACAACCTTATTATTATTTTTTTTAATGACTAAGCATTACAAAATCCCATGACCCTATGCCGACTCCGGCTAATTTGCAGCTCAGGGACCAAGAGAAGATGACAGCTGCAGACAGTGTGGAGGGAAAACCACCTTGCAGCACCGTTTGTCAAGTTGCAGCCTCTGGCTTTGACCAAGGGCCAGTACTCCTGGAGACATGATGAAGTGTGAAAAGAACTGGCAGGCATTTTAGACGAAAAAAGTTAGGCAGTAAAGGAAAATGGGGACCAGGAGAGATTAATATTTGTGAGGTTTATAGCAGAAAAGGCAAAGCAATAGGAAGTAAAGAAATCCCTAAAGAGAATTTCTTACAACAGCAGTAGATTAGAAACAGGACGGGCCTGAACAGGAAGCTCATTTTTCCAGCTGGAGCCTTCCCGACAAACCTGAGGTCAATTTGGGAATGACAGACAAATGCCAAGCAAATGCCAAATCACGAAATCATAACAGAATTTACAGTCACTGAGACAATCGGGGGATGGGGGCAGGAAGAAAGAAAGAAAGGAAGAGAGAGAGAAGGAAATGGGGGAGTAGTTAAGAGAGGAAGGGATAAAATGCAGTAGACTGTACCTGCATTCTGACCTTTGAACATTTTGGAAACAGAACAGAATTAACATTCGTGCTGGGGAATGCGGATTTTATAGTTAGGAAAAAAATAGTAAACTTCAAAGAAATGTATATGGAGAATCACACCCCCCTCCTACCCTCCACCCCACCCCCTAACCCCCCTCCCCCGCTCCCCGTGGATGTCCACAAGCTGATCGGACTTAAGGAAGAGGGGGTAGACTTTGACTTGTGTGTACTCACCTAAACTCCTGCCTGGAGGTGGAATCCTGGACACTTAGAGAATCTGTGAGGCTTTTCAAAATCTTTGAAAGCAAGCTGGTCTAACCTACTTGTTCATGTACTATTTGAGGAAACAGAGCCCATGTTCTCAGGTAGGGCTATATTCTGATGGCCTACACTTTTCAAGGTTCTGTCCCTGTTTCCTGAGGCCCTGAGTTCTGCAACTTTTTGGAACTCTGTGCTAGAAATGCAAGTCCTCAAATTCACTTCATCTAGTATGAGTGGCAGTTACTCTCGTTCCTTCATTTTGGACATAAGACTGGTAAGCTCCACATTTACTCTGATAGACAAAGAGAATCTTTTCTTCTCAAAGCTGACACACTCACCAGGATGATGAATAAGGCAGACATGGTGGAGAAAGACTTTGTTTGCCTGCAACTCCATCTTAGAGCTTTCTGCCAAAGATGAGGTTTTCCATCAATTTTCCTCAGCTTCTCCAACTTGTGACGATACCTTTCATGATCATTTCCAGCAACTTCCCTGTCCCTCTCAGCTTTCAGCAATGGAAGCTTCTACTGGCATTAACTTTGCTCCAGATGTTCAAGTGAGCAGCTTCCGCTTCCTTCTCTGGAAGGGGAATGGTGTCCCACCATCCCTGAGCAGTGGAGGAAAAAAAAATTTTCTGCCCTGAGTACCACCTCTCCAGTGTCTTTCTTAGAAACAGTTCTGTGAAACCTTTTGTCCACAGCTCTCTTGCTGTACAAATCTTTCAATGAATGCATTCAGATATCTATCTAGTTTCACTGGAAGGCATATGTGTATGTATGCATATATTATTACATTGATGTTATTTTTTTCCCTTTAAACTTACTTGCAGATTGAATTCTGGATTTGCTGGTTAGAAGTACTGGGTAGGTTATCTCAACTTCCTAAAGTTGTGATCTCAAGAAAACCATAAAATCTCAAAGAAGCTCATGCCCCTCATTTGTTCAAATGAAAATAAATCTTAATGACCTCCAGAGCCAATGGAAACCTTAAATAAAGTCAGACGAATGTGAATATGCTCTGCAAGCTATAAATTATAATTCTAATATAAGGCTTTATAGAAACCACAATCAGAGTAGCATCAATCTATTTCCTCACAATTATTTTCTTTTTTTATTTTTTTATTAATTTTTTATACATATCTCCCCATTGCCCCCCCTCCCTCCCAGGCATACCCCAACCCCCCAGTGTCAGTGATCATTGGTTATGCTTATAAGCATGCATACAAGTCCTTTGATCACTTATCTACCTCACCTAACTTTAATCTTTCTGCTGTAATTTCACAGTCTGTTTGATGCTTTATGATTTTTGTCCTCCAGAGAATTATCAGTCTACTCCCTTTCTGTGCTCCTGATTCTATTATATTCACCAGTTTATTCTGTTGATCAAATTTTTAATTCACTTAATTTTTAGATTCACTTGGTGATAGATATGTATTTGTTGTTCATAATTTTTTGGCTTTTACCTTTTTCTTCTTCCTCTTCTAAAAGAGTACCTTTCAGCATTTCATATAATACTGGTTTGGAGTTGATGAACTCCTTTAGCTTTTTCTTCTCTGTGAAGGTCTTTATCTACCCTTCAATTCTGAATGATAGCTTTGCTGGATAGATTATTCTTGGTTGTAGGTTCTTGCTGTTCATCACGTTGAATATTTCTTGCCACTCTCGTCTGGCCTGCATCGTTTCTGTTGAGATATCAGCTGACAGTCGTATGGGTGCTCCCTTGTAGGTAATGAACTGTTTTTCTCTTGCTGCTTTTAATATTCTCTCTTTGTCTTTTGCTCTTGGTATTTTAATTATGATGTGTCTTGGTGTGGTCCTCTTTGGATTCCTTTTATTTGGGGTTCTGTGTGCTTCCTGGACTTGTAAGTCTATTTCTTTTACCAGATGTGGGAAGTTTTCAGTCATTATTTCTTTAAATAGGGTTTCAGTATCTTGCTCTCTCTCTTCTTCTGGCACCCCCACAATTCTGAGGTTGGTACACTTGAAGCTGTCCCAGAGGCTCCTTATATTATCTTCACATTTTTGGATTCTTTTCTCTTCTTGCTTTTCCAGTTGAATGTTTTCTGCTTCTTTATATTTCAAATTTTTGACTTGATTCTTGCCATCCTCTAGTCTGCTGTTAGGACTCTGTATAATATTTTTTATTTCAGTCAGTGTATGTTTAATTTCTAGTTGGTCCTTTTCATCTCTAGTTGGAACTTTTCCATCTATAGTTGGATCTTTTGCATCTCTAGTTGGTCCTTTTTCATCTCCTCTTGGGTCTCACTACATTTATCCAACTTTTCTAGCATATTCTTGAAAAACCTTATAAGCGTGGTTTTGAACTCTATATCCAGTCGTTTTTTTTTCTCCATTTCTTTTGTTTGTAATCCCTTCCCTTGTCTCAGCATTTTCACTATGCCAGGGAAACTTCTGTGTTGGATTCAGCCTTATGATACCAGACATGCAAAGCCGCAGAAGCCTCTGTTGAGCTTGGGAGGGGTGGAGTCTCAGGGCTTAAGGGACCGCCTTGCCTTCCAGTCGGCCCCACCCTCCACGGCCCCTGAGTCTCACGTGACTGGGTAATGGCTGGAGTGGTCCTTGTGCACGAGCCCACAGTGCCTCTAACGGCTGCCTTTCCAGCTTCCCTGCGCACCAGGACCACACGAGTCTAAGTCCCCAGGGTTTCGCCCGAAACAGGGGCTTAGTGGAGTCAGAAGTGGCACAGTTGGGAGGGTCTGTCTTCCGCCCACTCGTGAAAGCCAGTGGCACAATCAGCAATCTGTCCTGCACGCAGTGCTGTGCACGCCACCAGGCCTTTGATCTTTTGCGACTCCCCTAAATTTCCGTGCACTTCTCCCTTTTCACAGTCCAAACTCCCCCCCATATGAGTTTCGGCTGGATCTGGGGTTTAGTGTCGTAGGATAAGGGGTTCAATGCCTTTGAGAGTCTCCGTTTCCCTCCCACCGGAGAAAGCCAGCCAGGTTCTCCGGCACCCGCTCTCTCCACGAGCGCGTCTCCGTACCTCAGCTTTTTGCAGCTCCTCTGGATCTCTGTGAGCCCCTCTCTTTCCTTCTAGTTGTAGAACTTCCACTCAGCCAGCTTTCCTGTGGTTCTGGATGATGTCTGTTCTGTCTTTTAGTTGTAGTTTTGAAATTGTTGTGCGAGGCAGCAGTGTAGGTGTTTACCTATGCCACCATCTTGGATTCCTCTCCATTATTTTCTTCCTCTTGAGGATCACATAGTAACAAAAAAAAAAAAATTTAAGGAAAATAGTTAAGCTGAGGACTCTAGCAATATCAAACGGAGATGTAGGCTACAGAGCAAAATTACTCAATTTCTCTTCATCTGCCTTCCATGTACATGGAGGCAATTGATTTTAAATACTGAGTAATAAGAATAGCTCCCTAGAATGGCTGACATGACTCAGTGGTTGAGAGGACATCTATGGATCAAGAGGTCTTGGTTTTATTCCCAGTTAGGACACATGCCCAGTTGCGGACTTGACTCCCAGTAGAGGGCATACAGGGAGCTAATCAAAGATTCTCTTATCATTGATGTTTCAGTCTCCTCTCTCTTCCTCTCTGAGATCAATAAGAAAATAATATATATTGCCCTTACTGGTTTGGGTCAGTGGACTAAAAGGTCTCAGGTTTGATTCTAGTCAAGGGCATGTACCTTGGTTGAGGGCACATCTCTGGTAGGAAGTATGCAGGAAGCAGCTGATCAATGTTTCTCTCTCATCGATGTTTTTAACTCTCTTTCCCTCTCCTTTCCTCTCTGTAAAGAAAATCAATAAAATATATTTTTTTAAAAAGAAAATAACATATATATTCTTTAAAGAATAGTTTCCTAGATAGTTCTTAGTTTCCTATGTAAAAGATACTCAGGTAAACATTTTGGGGAAACTTAAGAGAACCCAATGTCTTTTTGTTAGTGAATAAAATCATTGATGATCTGAATTTAAAGTTTTTAGTGTTCAGCTTATCATTTACATTGTGTCCATTAAAGAATTTGTGTTATTACATGCAAATTCACCAATAAGCTTCTACAGTGGTACCTCGAGATACGAGTGCCGTAACATATGAGATTTTTGAGATATAAGCCTTTGAGCGAGCGATTTTTGCTTTGAAATACGAGCAACATTTGAGATAGGAGTAATCGTGTGGATCGGCCTGCTGTACAGGACCCACCTGTTTACTGAGACTCGAGTGTCTCATAGTTTCCCACACCTCAAGGTTACGGAACGAATTAAACTCGTATCTCGAGGTACCACTGTATTTAAATTTGTGCTATATGTAATTAAAAGATAAAAATATAGAAGATGTTAAATTTGAATTTCAGATTTAGTATAAGTGTGTCTCATACAATATTTGCAACCTACCTACTTCTTTGCTCCATCCCTCTCCAGAGTCTCTGTCTCTCAGTGGCTTAATTGGGAATAAAATCCTTCACACCTTCACTCCTTCCCCTTACATGTTATCAATTACAGAAGTCTTCTGATTGGATCTCTAAATGCGTTTTACATTTCTCTTTCTTTCCACTTCCACCGATGTTTTTCTGTTAGACATCACTGTTACCTCAGAGACTGATGGCAACAACAGCAACCAAATTAGTTTTCCTGCCTCCAGTTCTCCAGGTAACCCTACAGCAATCTAAATGCTATTTGAATGCAAATTTAATCATGTAAACCAGGAAGTTAGCTCCATGAAATCAGGACCTGACTCTTTCTTTTTTACTTCTATATCCCTAGTGACTTAAACATCGATTCATTCAGTCAACAAATATTTATTGAGTGTCTACTTTTATGAATCCATGTTCTAAACACTGGAAATTCAATATAGAACAAGACAGAAAAGGATTCTGTCCCCTATCTAAGTGAAAGACAACAGGCCCAGACAAACAAATTAAGTAAGAGAGTATAGGTATTGATAAATGCTATGACACAATAAAACTTGTGGTATAACCAAAAGTGGCCAATGGGCCCAGCTGGCATGGCTCAGTAGAGAATCAACCTATGAACCAGAAGGCAGTGTTTCAATTCCTGGTCAGGGCACATGCCCAGATTGTGGGCTGGATCCCTAGTCAGGGTGGGGGGGGCGCATAAAGGAAGCAGCTGATCAATGATTCTCTCTCATCAGTGATGTTTATATCTCTCTCTCCCTCTCCCTTCCTCTCTGAAATCAACAACAACAACAACAACAACAACAACAACAAAAAAAAAAAATATATATATATATATATATATATATATATATATATATATATATTTTTTTTTTTTTTTTTTTAAGTGGCCAACAGGCTGCTTTAGATAAGGTCAGGGAAATCTCCTAGGAGAGAGTGATGTAAATGAATGGCTGTCGCTCACCTCCTTCTAACAGTTCTGTGGGTTCTCGTTTTCCTCATGTGAGAGATAAAGCCATAGTTTTTCTGGTTATTATCTCTCATTTTATAAGGCTAATCTTTAGCCACTTCTGAGCACTCTGTATAATTTTACCAATTGAATTTTAGTGCCTCTTCTACAGTGGTTCTCACACTTTAGCTAACATTGGAATCACAGGGAGGGCTTGTTAAAACACAAATTGCTGGGCTTCACCTGAGGGGTTTCTGATCCATTAGATCTGGGATGGAGCATCTGCACATCTAACCCATTGTTCGCGGGGGATATCAGTGCTGCTGGTCCAGGGACAGCTCTGAGAACTCTCACATAACCACCTGTAATCATCCTTCATGATCTAGTCTCCTGCCTCCCTGTCCCTTTGCATTTTTTTGGTGTCACTGGCTCTGGTTCATTTTTAGGTCTCAGTGTACTTTTATCCTTTCTGGGAACATTTCTCAAATATAGTTGTTTTGTTGTTGTTGTTGTTTTTTTCATCTCTCTCAGATCCTCCATGGAGTTATACTATACTCCAGAATTATCACATTATATTGTTATTTCCTATTTCCTTTTCTGTATTATCTCACTCACACCTCCTTGACTATATTTTGTACTAGTATATCCTCATGGCTTAACACAATGCCTGGCATGTTTTTAATCGTTTTTAAAATATAATTTTTATTGATTTTAGAAAGAAAGGCAGAGGGAGAGGGAGAGGGGAAAGGAGAGGGAGAGGTAAAGAGAGAGAGAGAGAGAGAGAGAGAGAGAGAGAGAGAGAGAGCAAAGATAAGAGAGAATCATTGATTGGCTGCCTCCTGAATGTTCCCACTGGGGACTGAGACTAGCAATCAAACAATGACTTTCTGGTTCACAGGTTTATGCTCAACCACTGAGCCACACCAACTGGGCTTTTTAATTCTTTTTTTTAAAACATATTTTATTGATTTTTTACAGAGAGGAAGGGGAGGGATAGAGAGTTAGAAACATCCATGAGAGAGATATCGATCAGCTGCCTTTTGCATGCCCATTTCTGGGGATGTACCTGCAACCAAGGTACATGCCCTTGACCAGAATTGAACCTGGGACCTTTCAGTCCGCACACTGACACTCTATCCACTGAGCCAAACAGATTTCGGCTTTTTAATTCTTTTTATTCAAGAAATCAGTGCTCTAATGACAGCTAGTTTGATCAAGTGATTTCTTGCATAAGCTTTGTGAGTATAGGAAATAATTAGATTTGAGAAAGGCACAATGACACATAATAGGTTAGTTCTAAAAAGGAATGGTTTTCATTAAAACAGTGAGGTTTGAATTTCTGAATTAGTTTTCAAGAAAATAGTCTTTCTGTTTCTTTTTCTACCTCACCTTGAAAAAAGTGACAAAGTATTTTCTTTCAATGATATAAACTATCAGGGGTAAAAAGATAGCTGTCTCTACTCCAAGTTTGGATAAATTGAGAAAGGAGTTTCAAATAATTTTTTTCTAAACAAATGCTATAATGTTTCCTTTATTCCATTAAAAGTTATCTTCTTCCAGGCATTTTGCATTCACAGGATCCTAAAACAACAGAGGTGGTTAACAAAAGGATATTGTTATTGAACCATGGAAGAATAAGGGTTCTTAAGCTTTTTGTGAGATTTTCTTAGAGGCAAAATTATATTATGATAAAAAATAAAATTGTACATTAGTCACTCGAGACAATGTGTTAATAAAACTGGGGGAAAATAGTACCAAAAATTCCATCTTGGTTATTACGTAATCACAAGAAAATAACAAACAATATAGATTATGTGAGTAAATTTGAGATAACAAATCTTCCTGAACATCTAATTACTCATTTTTTCAGTTTTCCATAAATGACAGTGCATCTATTGTCATGGTCTAATAAAAATCCAGGGGCTAATATACATTTTTGGCTAAAACTGAGGTTGCCAGTCAGGGAATTAAAGTGGAAGAGAGAAAGAGGTGAGGTTAGACTTTAAATAGGAAAAATTGCTTCTCTGAGATGGTATGTATTTAGTAGAGCAAAAAAATGAATTTGATCTGAGTTGGGAATTCAAACTGTAGGATCTTTAAAGGATTGCTGAAATCCCAGTGCCTACATTTAAGAAATCTATTTTCCACCTTGGAGATTTAGAAAATAAAACTATATGTCAGTAGAGGACTGGATATAGGACTTTTGGCTTTTGGGAAGTCTTGAATGAGTCACTTAATGTCATATGAGAAATAGGTGTTAGTCCTACAAAATCCATCATGCTATAAGCAAAGCAATGCAAAGGACCTTTAAAAGTCAACCTGTCTGCACACATGCCAACTTGAAAATTATTCCAGGCTAGTTTTATAAGGCCCTGATAAATATTTCCCCATTTCATTAGTAATCTGGTATAGTATTTAGTATTCACTGTCAGCAAAGTCTTCCTTGTATATTATTTAAATCCCTTCTGTTTGTGCTTCAGTCTCTCCCCTTCCTTCCTTCCTTCCTTCTTTCCTTCCTTCCTTCCTTCCTTCCTTCCTTCTTTCCTTCCCTCCTTCTTTTCTTAAGTTCTGTCCTTCATAGAGATGGAGAATGTCTAGTCGTCATAAATTATGTCTCCATCTTTTATATAATTAGTAAATAATAATTCTCTCTAGTTGAATAAATCTCAGTGATTCAATAACCTTAGTCTTTAAACTTTTTGCAAAGCCTAATTTTTCTTAGCTAGACATCAGTCTTCTTCTCTACTATTCATACATAAATCACAGCTTCTCTTTATTCTTTATGCTTTGAATGAGTGAGATAGGGTTTTTCATACAGATTTATTAGTGACTAAAATTATTAAGCATTTCAACCTTTTCTCTCTGTTAATATTCAAGTAAAATGATTAGTATTAAAAAAGAAATATATATAGAAGAAAAAAGAAAAATATCACCCAAATTCCATTACTTAGTGATTTACAATTGTAAATATTTTGCTATTTAATAGACTGTTTCCTCTCTAAAATATGTATGTTTTATATATCATGATTGTCTTCTCATATTGACAAAATGATATCTTAGAAGTTGTATGTGTTGCAGAATTATTTCTCAAGTAAATCTGAATATAGTAGTAAAGCAGACGTCTCTCTACATATAAAAGCCCAGAGACCAAATGGCAGAACTGCTAGTTGCTATGACGTGCACTGACCAACAGGGGGCAGACACTCATTGCAGGAGCTTGCCCTGATGGTCAGTGCACTCCCACAGTGGGAGCACCGCTCAGCTGACCAGATGACTAGCTGCTCCCACAGTGGGAACAGCCACTATCAGGCCCAGGGTGAGGCTGTCTCTGCACTTATCAAATACCTGAGACAATCCAGACTCTGACCTGACCCCACCAACTAACTGATGCAGGCCTTCTATGGTGTGTTCTAGAAAAAGTGTGGGGAGCTGACATAGGTGGATGGCAAGAGGGGACATGACTGTGGACCCCCCAGGGAGACTGTTCTGATGGTTGAGGATCCTGGAGCACAGCTGCCCTAAATATCCCTAGTGGTGTCACTGACCTGGCATCACACATCAAGGACATTCACCAAGTGGTTTTGGGGTGCAAAACTGTCTGACAGGCTCCTCCAGTACACAGAACATGCCTTTACCCATGACATGACCCTGAAATATCAGCTCAGACTAATTTTCTCATTCAGCAGCTGCTCCAAGGGTGGGTCCACAGGTGCTCTGCTGGCCAGGATGAGCTATGCTCCCACAGCAGACCAATCCTTGCGGACTATACCCAACCAGTGCAAAAATTCATGCACCAGGCCTCTAGGCTATATATATAAAAGCCAAGCAACCAGAAGTACTAGTTACTATGGCATGCACTGTGGAGGTCAACCAGCATGATCAGGGACCGATTGACCCCCCAGCCTCCTATAGCCCCTCCTCCTGCATATCCCCACCCTCAATCAGCCCCCATCTGGGTGGGCTGGTGGACCCAACCCAATGCACAAATTCATGCTCTGGGCCTCTAGTAAATATATAAGAAACTAGATTATGATGTCCAAAGTTCTATAATAACAATATGATAAAATTCTGTGTAACAAAGCAGTTCTTTATTTAAAAATAGTCCACGAGAAAAAGGGATGATTCCACATAAAATGAGAGCATTTTAGTTACTAAAGGATACACAGAGGCTCCTTTAACAGAAACTGATAAATAGAGGCACTCAAGTATAAGAAAATTGTGTTTGGATACAGCAGGTGGTAATGCAAAGCTTATGAGTCAAGTTTCAAGAGGGAGAATTATTTATGTTTTCTCACTTTTTCTCCTTTGCATCATTAAAAACAGTCCACAATGCCAGAGGGAAGGAGATGGGGGAAGTAGAAGATAAAGGAGGGCATAAAGGGTGACAGATGGTGACTTGACTTAGGTTGCTAAACACAGTACGATATACACTGAGTGGCAAGATTATTATGATCTCTGAAAGCATAATAATCTGGCCACTAAGTGTATATCCTACATAATAAAAGGCTAATATGCAAATTGTCCTCTTGTCCAGGAGTTCGACCAGCAGGCAGGCCGGCCAACTGCCCATGTCCCCTCAAAATCGTGGGAGACCCAGACCCAACCACCCTCCCCGCATTGGGCTAGATCTAGACCCAGCTGATCCCAGCCTTGTCAATCCCTGCCAGGCAGAGGAAGTAGCCTCAGGTCCCCTGGCCTGATGCCAGGACAGGGGTTGTGGCCTGAGGTCTCCTGTCAAGCCCCGCCAGGTTGTGGACACAGCCTGAGGTCCCCCATCAAGTCCCTCCAGGTGGGGGAGGGGTGCAGCCTCAGGTCCCCCATCAAACCCCACCAGCAGGGGGGTCCAGCCTCAGGCCTGCGGTCAAGCCCTTCTGGGAAGGGGGCATGGCCTGAGTTCCCTGACCCAGTACCAGGATGGGAAGCACACCTTGAGGTCCCCTGCCAAGCCTTGCCAGGTGTGGGGGAGACGCAGCCTGAGGTCCCCTATCAAGCTTTGCCAGGTGTGGGGGCATGGTCTAAAGTTCCCTGTCAAGCCCCACCTGGTGGGGGTCATGGCCTGAGGTCCCCTGTGAAGCCCATAGGGATGGGGGATGGCATAGCCTCAGGTCCCTGCTCCTTATGGGACCTTGGCCTCAGTTGTGGGTGCAGCCATCTTTGTGATGGAGTGGTGGTCAATTAGCATATTTCTTCTTTATTAGATAGGATACTGAGTGGCCATATTATGAGTTGAGTTATTATAGAGTTGTATACCTGAAACCTGTATTAACTAATGTCACCAGAATAAATTCAATAAAAGGTTTTAAAAAAATACAGTACAGATTTTCCATGGTCAAACTAGTCTTAGACCTTAGAGGATGGCTTTATTCTCTTCTTCTCAAGCATGAGAAATTGTAGGATGCTTTGCAAACATAAAATTAATATTGGGGCTATCAGAGAGGCCACTCAGTGGCTAATTAGAATGATTTTTAAAATATTTAACATTTTATTGACTAAGTTCAAAGATAGTAAAATAAAAACACTATTTCAATTCCAATCTCACTTATGTCTGATGTCTCATAAAAATATTAAAATTCTCTGATCCTCAAAGGCCTCATCTAATAAATGGAAGTAATAATAAGACCTAATTATTTAGGAAAATTTATATATACATAAAGTGATATTGTAAGTCCAATTGGTTCTCTTAAATTCCATACATGTTAAGTATCAAGATTGTTTCTTCTTTCTCCCATCCTCACACATTGTGTCCAGGTAATTTACACAGTCATCCAGGAATTTACAAGTGCCCATGGTATTTGATAAAGCAATAATACAACATATATGTTATAAAGAGATTGAATAAGTTTTGCTTCTCACAAAATTCCTGGATATCTGATTGATAAATTATTAAGTATTTTTAATTTGGATAATTTTATAAGAAATAACCCAACTGTGAATTCTCTTTTAATGGCTTTACTGAGATATAGTTGACACACAGCATGGTGTCAGTTTCAAGCGTACAATATAATGATTTGGTGCATGTATGTACTGTGAGATGATCACCACAAAGTTAGCTAACACCTCCATGATGTCACAACTACTGTGTGTGTGTGTGTGTGTGTGTGTGTGTGTGTGTGCGTGTGTGTGGTGAGACATTTAAGATCTATTCTCTTAGTAACTTTTAATTATATAATACAGTATTTTAATTAATCACCATGTTCTATATTAAACCCCCCAGATATTAAGGGTATCTAGTGAAACCTCATAAAACAGTGGGCGCTATTTAACATTTTTATTTTTAACTCATGTGAAGTAAACCTTAAGACAACAAGGATGTGATGAACCCATTGGCCAACATTTTTCTATTTTTCCCCACCCATAGCTCTGAGCATCCATCATTCTACTCTGCTCTGTCTGTGAATTCTTGGTAGCATCAGATGTCCACACCTCTTTAAATAGGGCAATTTTATTTCCTTGTTTTTTTCTTACTTGGATCCTCTTGAGCTGTAGCTCAAGCTTTCTCCTCCAAATGTTCTTACAGATTCTACTCTTCTTAAAGCTTATGTTTGACTCAAAAAAGTTTGGTTGTCACTTTTATTTTTATTTTTTATTTATTTTTTATTTTTTTAGTGTTGTTATGCCATTGTGGTCTGAGAAAATGCTTGATATGATTTCAATCTTTTTGAATTTGGGGAAACTTTGCTTGTGACACAATATGTGGTCTATTTTTGAGAATGTCCCATGTGCTCTTGAGAAGAATGTATATTCTGTAGCTTTGGGGTGAAATGTTCTGAAGATGTCAATTAGGTCCATCTGATCTAGTGAGTTATTTAAAATTGCTCTTTCTTTGCTGATTTTTTATCTAGAGGATTTGTCCAGAGATGTCAGTGGTGTATTAAAATCCCCTACTATAATTGTATTATAGTCTATCTCTCCCTTAATATCCTCCAGGAGATTTTTTATGTATTTAGGGGCTCCTGTATTAGGTGCATATATGTTTACCAGAGTTATATCTTCTTGATGAATTGCTCCTTAGTATTATGTAGTGGCCTTCCTTATCGCTTATTATAGCCTTTACTTTGAGGTCTATTTTATCAGAATAAGTATTGCTACCCCAGCTTTTTTCTCATTTCTATTTTCCTGAAAAAATGTTTTTCCATCCCTTCACTCTCAGTCTGTGTGAATCCTTTTCTCTGAGGTGGGTCTCTTGTAGACAGCAAATGTATGGATCCTGTTTTCTTAACCAATCAGCTACCCTATGTTTTTTGATTGGTGCATTTAACCCATTTACGTTTAATGATATTATTGACAAGTTCATGTTTGTTGTCTATTTTACCTTAGTGCTTGTGCTTTTTGTTTGTTTGTTTTTATTTGTTTATTTGTTTGTTTTGCCTTTCTCTTTCTTTTTTTTTTTACAGCAGTACCTTTAGCATTTCTTGCATTATTGGCTTGGTAGTGATAAACTCTCTTAGCCCTTTCTTGTCTGTAAAGCTCCTGATTCCACCTTCAATTTTGAATGATAGCCTTGCTGGGTATCGTATTCTTGGGTTCATATCCTTGTTTTGCATCACTTTATATATTTCATTCCATTCCCTTCTGGCCTGTTGTGTTTCTGTTGAGAAGTCAGTTGATATTCTAATAGGAGATCCCTTGTAGGTAACTTTCTGTCTCTCTGGCTGCCTTTAAGATTCTTACTTTGTTGTTAGTATTCACCAATTTAATTATGATCTGTCTTGGTATTGGTTTTTTTGGGTTCAGCTTGTTTGGGACTCTGTGTACTTCTTGGACTTTCATATTTTTTTCCTTGCCAATATCAGGGAAATTTTCTGTCATTATTTTTTCAAATAGGTTTTCTATTCCTTCCTTTTCTTCTACTCCTTCTGATATCCCAATTAAACATATGTTGTTTCGTTTTGTGTTGTCCCAAAGCTCCCTTAGTCTCTCTTCTTGTTTTTTAAGTCTTTTTTCCAGTTGTTGCTGTGTTTGTGTGTTTTTCCCTACCTTGTCTTCTAATTCACTGATGCGGTCTTCAGCCTCTTCTAGTCTACTTTTTAGGCCTTCCATTGTGTTCCTTATTGCAACTATGTCATTCTTCATCTCCTCTTGGTTTCATTTCATGTTGGTGACATTCTCATTCAGCTCCTTATAGTTCTCATTGAGTTGTGTGATATTGTCGTTGAGTTGTGTGTATTTGTCTTCCATTCATTTAAACATCCTTAAAACCATTACTCTGAATTCTTTCTCTGAAAGGTTGTTTACTTCAATTTTATCTAACTCCCTTTCTGGTGATTCCTCTTTTTCTTTCCTTTGGGGATTGCTTTTACGTCTTCCCATGTTTTCCTCTAGTGTTTTAAGTGTAGATCCAATTGCTTTACTACCCAAGTTTTGTTTTTTTTTTGGGGGGGGGAGGGGGTTAAGGGAGAATGGTGCTACTGGTGTATTCTCTCAGTTCTCCTGTTTGTTAATTTATTGTAGTTTTCTACTTGAGCTATTTGGGTTCTCTTGATGTAGATCTGTGTGCTTGAGAAGCACAACTGTGGTGTCTAGAAGTAGGCAGCCATGGAGAGGAGTGTCCCTATTTTTGATGTTTTGCACCCTTAATTGAGATTATGCGTATCCAGCGGGGATAAACAGTGCCACCAAGGACCCGTCTGTCAGGGTGATGTATTTCAGGGGCCTACACCCTGGAGAGGCATGGCTGTGGTGTCCAGAGTTAAAAAAGTCAAACCCGCGGGGGCTCCCAGTGGCTCCCAGGCACTGTTTGGCAGGTGGACTGCCAGGAACGTGTTGCTGAAAATCCACCTTGGGTGTCGGCCTTGAGAGTGCACCTCAAACGTAGGTGACCAGGGAGGTCCACAAACCAGATAGGAGGACACGCCACAGACAGGGCGACCAGAACACGCATACACAGGGCCTAGGGCACCACAGACGGGGTGACCCTGACACACAAATACAGGGACTAGGGTACTTTGCAAACAGGCGTAAATGGCGTGCAAATGGCATGCAAACTGGCGCAAAGGAATGCTGCAGACTTGGAAACGTGCAGGCGGGGATTAGTGTGTAGCCACAGCTGAAACCATGGCAGAGCCGAAACCATGGTGCAGGCACACTGTGCATGTACACTCGGTGACCCACGCACACCTGGCGACCCTGGAGATCGCAAGCCTGGATCCCTGTGAGGCCGCTGCCGCAGCCGCGCTGATGTCACTGGGGAGGAGGAGGTTGCACTCACTGCTTTGGAGGCGGCGGAGGTTCCGGGGTCCGCAGGGCAGCAGGACTCTGGCTGGAGTTGCTGTTGGGTTGCAGGGCAGCTCCAATTCCTGTCTGGCTGGCGGTGTTGGTGAGCTCCCAAAGAAAGGCCGTTGTTTTTTGTTGTTGTTGTTGTTGTTGTTGTTGTTGTTGTTGTTGTTGTTTTCAAGATGGTGTGGGTTCCACACTCGATTCCCCGCAGTCTGGGAAGTGAAAGCCGGTTGTCACTTACTTTTAGAAACCCTATTGGAACAAAACTTCAGAACTGTATCCAAAGTGTTATCCCTCGTGCCTTCTCAAAGGATGTTTTCTTGCCACCTCCTTGCATATTGTCACATGCAACTAACAGAAATGAAGGAGAAACACCACATGATCTCACTCATTTGTGGATAATAAAGAACATTGTAAACTGATGAACAAAAAGATAGATACAGAGGCAGTAAAGCATCAAACAGACTGTCAAATACAGCAGGAAGGTTAGGGAGAGGTGGGGTAGATAAGAGATCAACCAAAGGACTTGTATGCATGCATATAAGCATAACCAATGGACACAAGACACTGGAGGTTTAGGGTATGCCTGGGAGGGGGGGCAATGGGAAGATATGTATAAATGTAACACATTTAAAAAACTAAAATAAATAAATAAAGGGGGAAAAAAGAAAACAAAAGGTTTATTAATGGTGTTTCTATGTGAGGCCAGGAACTATGTGCTCTCCTCTAGAAAGACCGCAGTAAAAAGATTGTGCTGCCTTCTGAAAAGTTCAAAGCCAAGAGATGCAAGTGAATGGCAGAGGCCAGCATTCAATGAGTGCCTACTTCGTGCCACACTATTTCAGGTGATTTACCTGCATTTTATCATCTAATTCTCACAGCCCACCTGAGGCAGAGTTATTAACATAAACATTCAGAAATGTGGCATATTGAGGAAAAGGGGCAAGTCAAACTGCAAGACAAAGCTGAATCTGATGCAGCCAGATTTGGCTTTGTGGGTCCTTTCTGTGAAAAGTTGCTTCCGTAATAAAGGGATAACTATATTACAATGTAAAGAGACACTGAAAGTTAAGGGTAGTGGGGCAAAGGGTTACAGAACACTTCCCCAAGTAACTCTCAGCAGCACTGTAAATTTATCTATTGATCCCATTCATATACCTGGCCTGCTTCTCTTAGAAGATGTGGTAATCATTTAAAAGATTGTTTTTCAGGTGTATTTTCAGATATGCTGTGTGCCTGGACATTAGGCTCAGAGTCTGATAGAAAGCATATACCAGGATACATATAAAATGTGTCTATGAATGAACCACTATTAGGGTTACAGGGGTCTCTGCTGTCTGGCTTACTGCTACATTTAAAAAGCCACTTGCTAATTTCTCCTCTGAGCTGCTATTTTCTAATTTCATTTGGAAAAATTGTCATCAACTTTCTATTATCATGCTCAGTGCAAAGCAATATGGTTTTTATTTTGTGATTGGAATGTCTGGTAAATATCCTTCTCACTCATGCTGCAGCCAAGAAGGTCTACCAGTATATCTCCTCTGTGTTGCAAATGCATTTGTTTTAGTAAGTGAATGATCAGAAATAAATTACTATTTTAACACAAAACTGCCTGAGAGTTGAACTCATGATGTGTCAAAGACTTTCATCATATTTAAGGGTATCTAATGGAACCTCATAAAACAGAGGGCTCTATCTTTTTATTTTTAACTCATGTGAAGTCCACCTTAAGACAATAAGGATGTTCATGTCCTCATTATTTTTCTGAGGAACCTATTTGCCAGTGAAAACTGCATCACAGTGCCTTTTACATTTTGAAATTGTATGATATAATCCTTGCTTGCAGTTTGGTATTGGACTTAACAATGGGGTCTAACCGCTGTATATGGAAGACAGGTATGAAGACACTTAAAAATGAGACTGTAGGTTGTCAGTTCTCTGTAGTAACTAAAAATGCCATCCCTTCTGAAAACAAATACAGCTACCTGATCACTGCATTCTAAACTACCTGATCACTACTCTCTTGAAAAATCTAATACCACCGGTATGTATATGATAATCATAGAAACATAATTTTTAAAAAGCACTTGTGATCTTGTTCTAAACTAAATAAAATTGAAAGGAAAAACTTTGCAGGTTATTCCTAAATGTTTGTCCTTCATCGTCCTCCTTATCCATTCTATATTCATTACATTAGTGCTCCATGCATTAATATATACACATACATATACACATGCACTCATATATATCTTCCTTTCTGCACATCTTCTACTAGCAGAGTTTTCACAGTTGTAAAATGTTAGAATTAAGACCATTTTTAATTAGAATCAAGACCATTTTTGTTTTCTCGTTTTGTTTGTGTTTCTTTTTTGGAGTTCCCTAGGGCGCCTATACTAAGGGCTTCTGGAAGAGAGGGTTGCTTCTCCTAGACTGAATTGTAACATGTCCACATGGAAAACCCATGATGGATTTACTTAAGAAAAGTCACATGTCATTCCGTAGCAGAATGTGAACTCACAGAATCTTTTGACCCACAGTTCATGGTTACACTCGGCTTACCTTTGTGATGCCACATTGACAGTGTGTCACTTGTGTAGTTGATGTAATGTCCCAGGTGGTTCTCAACAATCAGCTCTTGGAGGACACAAACATACTTAAAGGAATATGAAGATATTTCTGCTCCTAGTCCATTATTCTCTTGTGATAAACTGATCATGATAAACCAATCATGATAAACTGATTCCCTAAATATATAATTTTCCATTATCATTAATTTATCATGATAATATGTAAGAAGAGCACATTGCTATGTTTATTCTGAGTGCATTATTCAGTAGTCTTATTTCCACCAGCACAAAATGAATGTTCCCTTTGTCTTTTCTTTCCTGATATCCAACCAAACCTAGCCCTTCTGGAAGCTCCTTGTCTCAGTGCTCTATCCTGAAAGTGATAAGATACTGTTTTTCAAGTGCGTATCTACTCAGGGGGGTTATTTTTATTGTTCACACTAGGCTTCCTTTGTTTCTAATTGCTAACCCTCTCACACATAAAATTCAAGAACTGATACGTGTTTAAGATTCCTGTGAATGCACTGGACAGAGCCTGAAAGTGGTTTGTTGTTCTAGTGAGAGATGATGTGTAGACATTCATGGCCTAATGTGGAAAAATGGAATGTCTCTCCAGGCTGAGAGGTGTAGAAAGCTTTCACATCTCTTTGCACAGAGATGTCTCCTCTTTTTCTGTCTCTCACATCAAACATCCCAGGCCAGTATCAGGAGTGATAATTGTGCTTCATATTTAATTTTATTCTGCTGTGAATAACCTACAGGGTTACCTTTCAGGTTTTACTAAATTACCAGTTTTGTATCTCCTACTAATATTATAGGTAAAGTCAATGACAGCAGTCCCTTCTTTTATCTGTGTCTGCTATACTCCAAGACGGAGCTCCAGTAGGTGCCAGAAAGGCAGATAGTACCAAGCACTCTATATGCTATGATTTTTTTTTCTAGAAATCCATACCTGTGATTAAGTTTAATGTATAACACAGGCACAGTAAGAGATTAACAACAACTAATAATAAAATTGGACAATTATAATAATATACCATAATAAATTTTGTGTAAATGTCATCTCTCTCAATCTCCTGTAATTTTATAATGTTCAGTCCAAATCTGTTCCTGAACCTGTATAACCATCCCTTAGTTGCAGTAAATGGCTTCGTGTCATGTGTTATAGGGAATCACTTGCTGACATCTTATAAGCTCAATGCTTTCTGACATAACACATCCATGTCAATTGGAACATGTTTTCTGTTTCTGTCTTCCACCCACAAATACAATACCTTTACAATCTTAACTGAGCACTTAAGCACTATAATGTGACTTTTGAAATGTGAGGTACAACAGTAAAACTAAGCTAAATTACTTTTTCTGTCTTCACAATATCACAGATAGAAAGTTTGTTCTTATGGAACATCTTAGCAACCTCAGCATACACTTTTTTCCCGTATTAAATTTAGAACTTCCACCCTTTTTACTTAAATGAAGCATGCTTTTGCCTTTCCTTTGGAATATTGGAATTGCCAGCATCACTGCTCTTGTGCTGTAGAAGCACAGTTAAGTAAAATAAGGATGATTCAAGTCCGGGACAGATTTTATTATGCTGCTCAGAATTTGCACAATTTAAAACTTATGAATTGTTATTTCTGGACTTTTCCATTTACTATTTCTCAGACCATGATTGACCACATGTAACTGAGACTGCAGAAAGTGAAACCACAGATAGGGTGACTACTGTATTAGGATTTTAATGAAAACCAACCAAAATGTTCACCTTTACGTTACAGGGATTACATAACTTGAACGATACTAACATTCAAAATGAGTGTGTCACCTGAAAGATCTATATTGGTTAGCCTTCAGCCTCCAGATCACTCCTCCCCGCCAAACTCTGTATAGTTGGGCCTCTGTATTCCCCTTTTCCCTTTCTTTGACATAAGTTTGAGCAATTAACTCATGTTTTAATTGATTTCTTACTGTTGATTCTCCTCTTTCAGAAAACTGCTCTTGCAGTTACATTACTAGATAATTATCTGATAAATATGCAGGCCTGAAAACCTGCTTTTGTCTTCATACTGAAACAATCCCATCTGCCCCTAGCACCCTCCCATGAACCAAGTTTACCTGACTGATAAATAAAACTAGAGTGCCAGTCCTCTAACTTACTCTAGGTATACAACTATAACAAAATCTGTAAGCTTATGTCTAAAATAAAAA
Organism: Lasiurus cinereus; assembly: GCA_011751065.1. NCBI lineage: Eukaryota > Metazoa > Chordata > Mammalia > Chiroptera > Vespertilionidae > Lasiurus > Lasiurus cinereus. The sequence goes on along the minus strand of JAAGEH010000005.1, from coordinate 16,184,524 downwards.
TGGTCAAAAGCCAAAAATTAGCTACAGAATCATTTGATGAGCGTAGAATGAGAAAAAGAAGACAGGATGAAAGGTAAGTGGCATTAGGCAAAATTTAAATAGCAGACTCTAGTGCAGAGGCACTTCAACTATCCAGTCTTGAGCAAGTACTAGCTGTAAAGTTCTAAACAAATTAGACAACTTCTCTGTCATATGCTCATTAGTAAAATGAGAGTGATGATAGTATGTTACCTCCTATCAAATGAGGCAGCACAAGAGATACTTACAACAGTGCCCAGCCTACATGGTTTCATCCTATTAGGCACGCAATATCACAATGAGGATGGGTGAACCATTGCAGTGAAAGACTTAATGAAGGTGGCTTCTCTCCTAGCCACTCATTGCCACTATGCCTCCGCTTTTATTGTATTTCCAAAGCTGATCAATAATAATTTTAAATTACACATTTTTTTGTTTTTAATTTGTGTTAGACACTTTTTGAATGCCCATGAAACATTCTGTCTACTGCGAGCTATTTGGCATTGGAGTTTACAGTTTAAGTCTTAATACGCGACTATATTACTCCATTTCTCCTCCATGAATAGCCTTGGTAGTTTCTATGTATAAAACCCAGTATTCACAGAGCTGATAAAAACATTTGGATAGAGTCATTTGATGTTAGTACAGACTTTAGAACAGAAAATAAGCTGTGGGAATAACACTACCACAGAGTCTGGAGAAAATTAATTTCAGATCAATGAATTGACCAGTCAGTACCTCAGTGATTTGCAAGGACAAAATACAAAAACATTCAAACAAACAAACACCATAATTCTCTTAATCTCCCATGTGTTTTTTTCCTGGCCAAATAATTGAGCACAGGTGTCTTTGCCAGAATTCAGGCCTATTTATTTTTAAGTATTATATATTATTTCCAATTGCCAGTTGGATTTGCATAGTAAATACATTACTTATCATAAGCAATAAAGCACTATGTCAGATTTCTTGAAATTTTTTTTAGGTTTTAAAGTGTGGATGAGAGATTTCTTGTTAGATTTAATTTATAGGGAAAAAATTGTACATGTATGGTTTAAAAGAATTTCACAAGTCATACCCCAGATACCTCTGAGCCTGGGGTTTCATGGTCCAAACTCTCATACTGAGAAACAGTAGATTTCTAAAACATCCACTTTAGTTATTGCTTTGCCATCAAGTCTTGACTAATCATTCCTGAAATTGGGGAATAAGACCCTGACAAATGTAGACACATTGACCAGTTGTGCTCTCTGGGAAAATACTTGATAAATATTCTCTCCTCAACAAAACATAGGTAAATGATGATGATAGATAGATGAAAGATAGATAAGATTTTAATTTTAAAATTTACAACTATTACAAAAATCTATTATTGCAATATTTTAATTTCATATAATTATATAAGAAGAGATTCTCTCCCACTCTCCTCCTCCATGCCCACTACTTCATAATCCTTATTTGGCATTGATGGAATCCTTTTCACATAAGTAGAACTATTACTATCATTTCCAGGCTTCAGATGGGAAGGTTGAAATTCAGAGAGATTAGGTAATTAGATCCAAATCTCTCAGGGAATGGCAAAGTCAAACTTCAAACCCAGATTTTCTACCTTTTTTCTCAGTGTTGTTGTTTTTTTTAATTCATTCAAATTTAAAATACATAAACTTGCATAAAAACATGTATTTTTACTTTAGACAGTGTTTAGAAAGTAATAGTTGTGGAGGAGGAATAAAGGAATATAGTATTGTGGTAGGGATATTAGTCAGCAAAGATATTTAACAATTTTGAAAGAGTTGAAGAATGAAAATATGAAGCTTTCTAGATAAAGTGCTCGTGGGCTCTGGAGGGAGCACTAAAGAAAATTAGAGAGGAAATAGACTTGTAAGAACTTTTACCACAGCTTCTGAGAAATCAGAGTTCACGAGTGTGATGCCTAAAGGATAAGAATGGAAACACAGCAGTAGACAAATGAGACATGCTGAGGCTGTGAGCTATTGCGGTGACTATACAATGCTGCATGCGTGGGTAGGCCCTTTAATTTCCCAGGAAATTAAAATCAAGGTATAAGTACCATTTGCATATTTTAATTGCCACTTTGGGCTCCAGTAGTCCTTGGTGGATCACTTCTGTAGATACTGTATATATACACCGAGTGGCCAGATTATTATGATCTCTGAACGCATAATAATCTGGCCACTTAGTGTATATATTATATAATTAAATGTTAATATGCAAATTGTCCCCTCAACCAGGAGTTCGACCAGCAGGCAGGCTGGCCAACTGCCCATGTCCCCTCTGCCGCTGGCCAGGCTGGCTGGACCCTACCCATGCACTAATTCATGCACCAAACCTCACACACACACACACACACACACACACACACACACTGAGTGGCCAGATTATTATGCATTCAGAGATCATAATAATCTGTCCACTCAGTGTGTGTGTGTGTGTGTGTGTGTGTGTGTGTGTAATCAGTTATAAATCCAAGTTGCCTAGCTATCATTTTGGGGTATAGAAATTCATTTTTTGAGGAAAGGAAAATAAATTTTAAGTTGCTTTATTTCTATCAAGAAAAATTTAAATTGAAAATACTTATTTAAATCCACTGCTAAGGAAAAATTTAATCATTTTGAATCACTGAGATTAATATATGATAAGAATTAATGGGAATCTCCTTTAGCTTGTGTCATTTAGATCCAAAGCAAGCCTGTGATGGAAGTTTCAAAGAGTTTCACATGGAAAATTACACAAGGGAGAAAATGACTTTCACAAAATAAATGGTGAAAGGAACATGATGTTTCCATTTGCTACATAGTCCTGTTGGGTCCCTTATGTGTTTAGCAATCTGATCCTCAGTCTTCCCTCATGCTTTTCAAATGAAGCTGTTGAAAGCTGTGATCAGCAAGCACCCTTTTACTCTCTCCACTGTTTTGTTTCGGTTTTCTCTCCGCAGGCACACTCAGGTGCAGCCTTCCAGTCCCCCACCTCAACCTGTCCTGTCCCAAAGAGGTTTTTTTAAGATGCTGAAAGTGAATATGTTCTCTTTATGGAGGTGGGAGCAAATGAGCCTATTCAGAAAATATTGTAACATTTTTGTGAATGAAAGAGAAATGTTTTCTTCCCATCTGTGGTTTCATCTGTGAGAAATGGAGGAAACATAATCATGAGAGTCCATTAATATAGTTTCAAATATTTATCCCAAGTGTTTTATGGCAAATGTGCAAGTTGATGTAACTAAATGGCTCATTTTGGAAAACAATCTTTAACTGACATTTTAAGGAACTTAATTTTACCTATGTGTAATGTGCAAATATTCTTATATTAAGGGGGGCATCACTCTTGCATATTTTAATTTATTGACTATGGATAATTTACTAACTATTATTTTAAATGGGCTTAAAATAAGGTGAAAAAAGGAAAAAAAATATAATGATTATGCTCAGTGTTCCCTAAGTAATACAAAGTCAGTTGCTGCCACTTTTAATTCTATGGCCTGTACATATGATGAATATTTATGCTGTTTTGATGTGAGTCTAATTTTTGTTGTATGCAGGGTGGGAAGAACATGGATTATCTTTACCACATAACTTGATTCATTGAATTCAGAAAGTTGCCTAAAGTCTTGAGTCTCAGTTTCCTCATAAAATTATTTTTTAACATTCCATTTGAATTATCTAAGATATGACATATATAATAGTCAATGCACTTGAGTCTATATGTTCCTCCTATTTTATCTTATCTTTTCATATCTAGAATTTCCTGAAAAACAGAACACTGTATTTTTTTTTTATGGTTAAGCACATAATGGTTAGGGATGATTATGAAGAAATAGGTACAGATCTGTTCAAAGATCTTCAAATTAAATATCACAATATTTTGAGCAGATCACATATTACCAGAGGTGCAAGAGACTAGTAGGGACAAAGAATGGGAAAACCTAATGAAACAATAGGTCAGGCTATTAAAGAAAGCTAAAATACAGAGCACTCAGAGGCAGAAGGGAGAGCAAAGCATCAGTTCTCAAGAAAAGAGGTTCAGCAGGAGAAAACAGCCACTTTTGTATTCATTAATGTGTTCAACAAATACCTTTTCAAAATCTACTGTAGGCCAGGCTATTTCCAGGGGATACAAGAGAAAATGAACTGAGCAGTTATCTCTAACTTTATAAAGCTTTCATTCTAGTTAGGAAGAGATTACAGAAATGATAGTGATCATTAGGCTTTAAGTAATTTTTTTAATGGAAAATAAGGTAACAGTATAAGAAGTAAAAGAGTATAAGAAAGTAACATTTAGCCCTAGCTGGTTTGGCTCAGTAGATATAGTATTGGACTATCGACTGAGGGGTCCTGGGTTCAATTCTGGTCAAGGGCACATGCCAGGGTTTCAGGCTTGATCCCCAGTTGGGATTGTGCTGGAGGCAGCCAATGAAGGATTCTCTCTTATCATTGATGTTTCTCTCTCTCTCTCCCTCTCCATTCCTCTTTGAAATCAATAAAAATATATTAAAAAACAAAAAATAAAAATGAGATACCAATAAATTTCTGATGAAAGTGAGGGAACTGTGTACAAAGAGCATTTTAGGCAAAGAAGATTAAGGTGCAGATTTTAGGGGAGAGGTGCCTTGTAGACTGAAGGAGGGGTGAGGAGGCCAATGTGACTACAGTGGAGTGATCCAGCGCAGGTAAACAGGTAAAAAGAGAGCTTGCGTGCCTGCACATTAATACCAACACATGGTATTATAGAGCACCAGGCCTCTCATTCTTTGTCAAGGCTGTTTACTTTGTTGAAAGACAGTTCTGATTGTGCATGGGCTGCAACTGAGTTGTAGAGTTGTAGCAAAAAAAGAAAGCAAAGTATTTAGCAACCAATAAACAGTTCGCCATGGTTTCTAACATTTTAAAAACACTTAGTACCATTTTCGAATGTCTAATCATTTTAACCTATCTTTACTGAAAGATATGTGGACTAGAGAACACTGTATGTGAATTAGAGGAAGCATTTATTTTTTTTTTTAAGAACACATTACAGCAGGTCCAGACTGTGGTCATCTTGAAGACCCAATTGATTTTAAGAGAAAATTGATTTTTAAAACAGAAAATTGAACCTAAACTTTTTTTTTAATTCCAGGAAATAATATTGACCAATTAGTGAGAAACAAGTGCCAGACGCTGTTCTATTTTACTTCTTAAATTTTAACTTATTTTAGTAAGAACACGAGATGTGCCCCTCATGTGTTTTTTTAAACAGGCATTGTTGTTCACTACAATGTTCTACAGCAATGTAGTCCCACCTGTGTTTCTTTTGCTTTGGCTGACTGTGCTTTGGTGTTCAGATCCAAGAAATTATTGTGAGACCATCGTCAAGGAAATTTTTCTCTATGCTTTCTTTTGATTTCAGGCCTTACATTGAAATCTTTAATTCATTTCGAGTTAATTTTTGCGAGTTATGTAAGATAGGGGCTTCATTCTTTTGCATGTGGATATGCAATTTTCCCAGCACTATTCATTAAAGAGACAGTCCTTTTTTTTCCTTTGTGTGTTTGTGTTGTCCTTGTCAAAGATTAGTTGACTGTATATGCATGGTTTTACTTCTGAGTGCTCTTGTCTGTACCATTGGTCTCTATGTCAATCTTTAAATAGTACCACATTGTTTTGGTTATTATAACTTTGTAATATATTTTGAAATCAGGACATGTCTTGCCTCCAGCTTTGTTCTTTTATCTCAGGACTCATATTGCTCTTGGTGCTCTTTTGTGGTGTGGTTCCATATAAGTTTCAGAATTATGGTTGTTGTGTGTTTTTTTATCCTATTTCTTTAAAAATGATATTGGGATTTGGTAGGAAATGCATTAAATCTGTAGACCATTTTGGGTAGTATGAACATTTTAACAATAAATATTTTATTTATGAATATAAGATGTCTTTTCATTAGTTAGTATCTATTTATTTTTAATATGTTTTTATTGATTTTTTTCTACAGAAAGAAGAAGGGAGAGTGGGAGAAAGAGAGAAACATTGATGTGAGAAATATCAATTTGTTGCCTCTCAAATGCACCCTGAGTAGGAACAGACCCACAACCTAGGCATGTGCCCTGACCAGGAATCAAACTGGCAAACTTTTTGTGCATGGGAGGATGCCCAACCAACTGAGCCACACTGGCCAGGGCTTGTACTGGTTAGTATCTTCTTTATTGTCTTTTATCAATGTTAAGTGGTTTTTGGGATGCATGGCTTTCACTTCTTAGTTGAACTTACTTCTAAGTATTTTATTCTTTTTGGTGCTATTATAAGTAGGATTGTTTTCTGATTTTTTTTTTCAGATAATGCTTTATTAGTGTATATTTTGTATTTGATTTTGTATCTTACACCTTTACTGAACTCATTTATTAGTTTAAATAGGAAATTTGATTGTTTTTTAATAGATATAGTTTTCTGAAAACAGGAACATTTTGATTTTTTATGAGGTGGATACCTTTTATTCCCTCTTTTGCTCAATTGTTCTGGATAGGACTTCCAATACTCTATTAAATAGAAATGCCAATGTTCCTGATCTCAAAGGAAAAGGTTTCATTTTTTTTTACCATTGAGTATGATTTTTGCTGTGGGCTTTATAGCCTTTATTGTATTGATGCAATTCTTTCAAGCCTTAGTTTAATGAGTTTTATCATGGAAGTATATTGAATTTTGTTAAATGCTTTTCCTTCATTTATGAAGGAAAAGAGATGTGTTTTTTATCTAAAACTCCTAACCAAGAAAACTATATCTGGAAAAAAACTGTCTTTAAAAATAGAAGGAGAGCCCTAGCCTGTTTGGCTAAGTGGATAGAGTGTCGGCCTGTGGACCAAAGGGTCCCAGGTTCCATTCTGGTCAAGGCCATGTTGCAGGCTTCTCCCCGGCCCTGGCCCTGGTGAGGGCTCATGCAGGAAGTAACTAATGGATGTGCTTCTCTCACATCAATATTTCTCTCTGTTTTTCCCTACCTCTTCCACTCTCTCTAAAAATCAATGGAAAATATTCTCTAATCAGGATTTTTAAAAAAGTAAATGAAGGAGAGATAAAGAGCATCTCAGAAAAACAAATGTTTAGGGATTTAATTACCGCTAGCCTTACATCAAACACCAGGTGACGATAATGTTCATAATAGACTTTCTGTGAAATAAAAAACAAAAGAACAAACAAACAAATGCATTTTATAAAATTCTAAAATCCAAAGGTTCTGAAGCCCAGTTCATATAAGAATTTGGGGGATGGCCTTTAAGACATAAAACTAAAAACAAAATGTTATAACTCTAAGTTCTGGACCAGTTTCCTCACCATCTGTGGCCAATCTGCTTTGGTTGTAAATTCCATCAGATATCTTGCCCATCTGTAAATTCCAGTCTTTTCATACTAAATTTTCCCTTAAATAATGGCATTTTATTTCATACTTCGTTTATTTGTTAGACCTAGTTTCAAAATCTTAATAGAATGACTTGGGGATAAACTAATTCCTTGGCTTTAATACTAAGATACTTAAGTAACTGGAATATGAAATGAGGGATTTTTGTCACTATAAGATGGCAAAAGTCATAGAATATTTAATCCTAGTTTACTCCATTTTATATCCCTTACACAAGAAAAATTAATTCCTTTTGTTATAAAATTTGGCAGACTAAAAACATTATAATTGACACATTATCTCCCTCTGAGGAATAAAAAAAGGAAACAAAAGCATTTTGGTTATTGATGTCTATCTACTCTAAGAAAAAAAATGAAATTAAAGTAATTTTTAGTCTTTGAATTTATTTAACTGTTTGATCAAGCCTTCTAGGTCAAATATAGACTAATTATGGAATACATACACAATTAAATGTGAGCTATAAATTTATTTAATTATATCAAAGATGCATATATATATTCCACAGGTTTCAAAAACACCCAATAATCATCCATAATAATAAAAGGGTAATATGCTAATTAGACTGGACGTCTTCTGGATGTAATTCCAGACATCCTTCCTGATGAATCCGGGAAGCCAGTCAGGTCCAGAGTGCCTGTGGGTGAACTGGGGGAAGCCATCCTAGGTTCTGGATGCCAGAAGGAAGCCGGTGCTGGCAACTAAGGGAAGGAAGGCCTACTCTTGCACAAATTCTCGTGCATTGGGTCTCTAGTATGGATATAAAAAGTTATATAACAATCTCACTTTGGTTTAGGTTGCTAAAATGTTCATGGGAAAGTGTTTTCTTCACCATTAGCTTGTCTTCTTATGTCAGTGGGACTTATTGTGTGTAAGAGTAAAGCCATCACTTGGTATCATGGAGTGGGTGAAAAGGCTCTTTTGTCTAAGCAAAGTAGAGCCAAGAGTTGGGATTTTAGCTCCTTTTCAATAAATTGACAATTGGGGAGGTTAGGGGATTTCTTATGTCTTGTCTGTGATACAAGGCGATAATTTATCTTATTAAAATGTGCGTATAGTGATGCAAGATATGATTGAATGTTTCTCGTTTTGATCCCATTGATCACATAGAGTCTGTTGGTCCCAGCTTAATTTGTCAAGGTAACACACTCTAGTTCAAATATGGAAGCAAATAAGTTTAGTCATTTCATAATCATCAAGGACATTAAATTTTCTATACATTACATTTCTTGTAAATATTGAATTGAGTCCTCGATTAGCAATCTGTTAGGTTTGTTGTTATATCTGAATGGTCCACATGTCATAGTCATGAAAGAACCCTAAATTGGACCACCGTACAAAAGCAAACTATTAGCTAGCTTTACTTAAATACAAATATGTAGGGTATTTTAAAAATATAAATTTATGTAATCTGCAACTATGAATTTGATATTTTGCTCCTATTTCTTCTTGTTTAGGAGTAAACATTATACTTGTTTCTTAATTCAGTCCTCAAGCATCCCCATTGCTGGTTACTAGCACTACATAATAGATGAAATGCTACTTTAGAAAACTCGTATTTATAAACACAGGATGAGAGGGTGAATAAGACACACTAAGCATGATGACCAGATCTTAGAAGGATAAAGGCTTGACACACAATTACAGGACATTTTATCCAATACAAAAAATGTTGTTTTTCTTTTTAAGGTTTCTAATAACTCTGAGAATCAGGGGGATTTTCCTCCAATTTGCTGGCAGAGACAGAGAGGAAAGGATTCTTCCAGAAAGAGTGGCTATTTTAAAAGATGAAATCTGTGAGTCTTAGGAATCTCCTTAGATGCATGCTTCAGGAACACAATGCAGGTCTCTGGTGGGCTGGGAATGAAAATCCTTTAATTGATAGTGAGGTCTTTAGGTGTTGAGCTTGGAAACAGAGCCAGTGGCACTTGGATCTTTTAAAAAAAGGTTCAAAAAGGAGAGTCATGATGCTTTCAAGTACAGTGACTGATTCCAATTAAATCTTTGGGCTACCAAGGGAGCTTTGCACCGGCTCTGAATAAGCACTGACGCTCAAATGTATTAAATTTGAGGGACTTGGAAGACTACAGATGCTGAGCTCTACCAATTTTGAAGTCCAAGCAAAGATATACTTGGTGAACACCTTGATGAGTATTTTATTTATTTTTTTCTTTATTGATTAAGGTATTACATATGTGTCCTTATAGTTCAATTGCCCCCTCAACCCCCCACTCATGCCCTCACCCCCATGATATCTGTGTCCATTGGTTAGGCTTATATGCATGCATACAAGTCTTTTGGTTGATCTATTCCCCTTATTCCCACCCTCCCCTACCTTCTCTCTGAGATTTGATGATCTGATTGATGCTTCTCTGTCTCTGAATCTGTTTTTGTTCATCAGTTTATGTTGTCCATTATATTCTACAAGTGAGTGAGATCATGTGATATTTTAATTAGTGTGAAAGGAAGCTTAGGTTAGAAGAAAGAAGCAAATCACAACCAAAAAAAAAAAAAACACAGACTTTTCCCATACACATTTAATTTTGATAGTGAATATATGTTAAACTATTCTATTAAAATAATATCATGGTTTATTTTTTAATACATCTATGTTAAACATAATATTATTTGCATATTTGGCCATTTATTTCATTATTTTCTTAGGAAAAATTATTAGAATTAAAATCACTTGATGAATATGGTCATTCATTTTAAGTCATTTGAAGTGACTTAAATGACTTCTGGAAAAATTATTTCACTCCCAACAGACTTACTTTTAAGTTTAAAGGTGATCCTACATTTAACATATTCCACTTTAAAATTTTTCTTTCTTTAAACCCCTAGAATTAACACTTCCTCGTTTACTCATGCATTCATCCTCTTATTCCCTCCCTTATTCAATGATAACTTCAAATGTTTAACCCAAAATTACTAAAGCACAGGGGCTGGGAAGATTTAAAAAAGGCAGGATTATCCACATTTACCAGATAGGTGGTTTGTAATGAGCATGGGATGTAAACTCAGAAGACATTGATTAAAAATTAAATACTTTGTGTGTCATTTGATATTTTTGAGGTTCTAATTAACCATCTTAAAATTTGAAAAAAAATCAGTTAGCTACCTAAGAAAGATAAGCATATATGAGCATTTTTGATAAACCAAAAAGCTGTTTACAAATCGTGGTTGGAATTTGGCCTTACAAATACAAGTTCTTTAAACCCTCCATCATTTATACCTATCTGAATTGATAGGTCAAAATTATATAATAGTTTGAGTAAATATTCAGGCTCTTTAATATAGGATAGAACATCTAAATGCATGCCTTTTATCCCCCTCTTCCTTCTTCTGTTGGAGAGGTCATCAAAGGATGTGATCACAGGTAGACCTCCAGTTAGACCTGGGTGGTCAGAGGCTCTTCAGCCCCTTCCCTGTCCTGAAAATGTGTGTTCAGTATATCAGTCCCCTATAGGAGACACTTAAAGGATGCAGCCTTGATCAAGCAATGTTACTGAAAATACCCACACTATAGCCACTGCATTCAGTTAAGGCCTCTGCAGAGACTGAAGATTCTGACTGGTGGGTGCAGAGACTCCTCCACACGAAGGACAAGACTCCCATGTAACTTGCCTCTTATTAAACCTGTCACCTACCAACCTGGAGTGGTTTGTCTCTTTCTGAAGCCTCTCCTTGGGGCCACTTTCAGATTTCACCCAGGTAGGTCTGGAGGTTGCAATACCCTTCCTCCCTCCTTCTCTCTTTCTCCCTTGCATCTCTCTCTTTCTCTCCTCCTTTCTTCCCTACCTCCTGCCCTTCTTTACTCCCTCCCTTCTCCCCTCTTTTCCTTCCTTCCCTCTCTCTTTCTCTCATCTTTAACATTTTATTTATACATTTAACCAAAAATATTTACTTATTGAATAGTTAAAACACATGTTTAAAACCATTTAGGAAACATGGGAGAACATAGTGTGAAATTCTTTCTTCCACTGCAGTGTCCAGCCACTCAGCTTTCCTCTCTGAAGGCATCCAATTTTCTTGTTCTTAATATATTCTTACAAAAATAATTTCTTACATATTCTCTCTCTCTCTCTCTCTTTACACACACACACACACACACACACACACACACACACACGTATTTTTCACAACAAAAACTATTCTGCAATTTTGTTCATGCACTAAAAAATGTCTTAAAACACATTTTGAAGGTTGTCCCATAAGGGCTTATGCATTTATTTTTACAGCTGTACAATAGTACATTATGACTGTCCCATAAATTATTAAGCAGCTTGCTATTGAAGGACATTATGATTGTTTCCCATTTTTTTTATTTTTATTTCACAGCAATGTTCCATTGCCACTCCACACATGTGATTACCACCAAAGGACACGTATCTATAATTGAAACTGGCAGTTCAAAAAGTGAATGTATTTGTAATAGATGAATGCTGTCAAATTTCCCTTTACAGATGTTTTACCAGTTTAATTCCCACAAGCAATGCATGAGAGTACCATTTTCCTAACATGATCACCCTTACAATGCTTTAACAACTGTTTGATCATTACCAATCAGATAACTTTTAAAGAATTGTACATTAGAGTGTTTAAAATTTAAGATTTTTATTATGAGAAAGGTGATCATCTTTCTAATTATTTAAGAGCCCTTTATATTTTCTATTTATTAGTATTTGTTTTTGTTTATCTGTTATTTCATTTATGTATAGATAGCTTAATGAATATTCACTCAAATAAGGGTCTATATGTCTTCTATGTAAGAAATTGAAAATGTTTATGTTTTAATTTTTAAATTGACTTTTATCATGTATTTTATTATTATTTTAATTAAAATCTTTTAATGTATTATTTTGAGGTTTCATGTCACATTAGACTATCATTCCCTTATTCTATATCATTTTTCTAATAATATCGTAGTCTTCCTATTAAGTTTCAAGATATGTTCCACTATGAACTTATTCTTATATATGTTTTTAATATATGATCTATTTCTAATTTTGGGGGGAAAGTTTCCAGATTGCATAAACATTTTTTAAATAACTAGAGGCCTGGTGCATAAACATTTTATTAAATAACTAGAGGCCCCATGCATGGCAGTGGGGGTGGAGATCGGGGCGGGGGGGAGATTCCCTCAGCCTGGCCTGTACTTTCTCCAATCTGGGACCCCTCAGGTAATGTTCGACTGCCATTTTAGGCCCAACCCAATAGATTGGCCCTAAACCGGCAGTCAGGCACTCCTCTCACAATCCAGGACTGCTGGCTCCTAACTGCTCACCTACTTGCAGGCCTGATCACCCCTACCTTGCCTCCTTCTGGCCTGATCACCCTTACCTTGCTCCCCTGCCAGCTTGATCACCCCTAACCACCTCTGCCTCAGCCCCTGACATCGCAGCTTTGTTGGCAAGGATGTCCAGAATGACAACCGGAAGATGTCCAGTCTAATTAGCATATTACTCTTATATTAATATAGATAATAGATTTACCAAAATATCTAGTATTATCTTTGTCATAGGTAAATTGGGTAACATATTTTAGCCTATCTCTGGACTTATTATTCTAGAGCATTCATTTGTTTATCCTTGTAGTACTAACATCATTATTTTAACTTTATAATAATATTTAAATATCTATTATAAATAGTTCCCCATCATTACTGTCGAAAACCAAATATTATTCTCACTAAATGGATGTAAACAGGAAGCCAGAAGGCTGGTCAACCTTAATTGCTCTGAAAGGTCAGAGCTAATTACTCACTGTTTAGTTGAAACATTATTGGTTGAAGCAACCTCTATCTGTTTGTTTCATGTTAATTTCTGTTTTATTTCCTGCCTGAAGGCTAGGGGTGTGTCCCAAAGCCTTAATAAAAGGGAGAAAAAGGGCAGAGCAAGTGGCAGTCCTTTCCACTAGAGAAGGCTCCCGCCTGGCCCCCCAATATCGCCAAATTAATGTTTTCTAGTCTCTCATTTCGTTTGCGTGCGGCCTCCTTCAGAACCCAAACCCTGAACCGGGAACCCTGAACCACGCAGGACATGGAAAGGGGATCCCACACATTACTATTGTCTTTTAGAATTATTCTGGCTTTTATTACATACCAGAGGCCTGTTGCATGAAATTCATGCATGGGGAGGGTGTGTCCCTCAGGACAGCTTGCACCCTCTCCAATCTGGGATCCCTCGAGGGATGTCTGACTGACCGGTAAGATCAGGCCTAAACATGCAGTCAAACATCTCTTTCACAATTCAGGACTGCTGCCTCCCAACTGCTTACCTGCCTGCTTTCCTGATTGCCCCTAACCACTTCTGCCTGCCAGCCTGATCACCCCCTAACCACTCGCCTGCCAGCCTTATTGCCCCTAACTACTCTCCCTTGCAGGCCGGGTCATCCCTAACTTCCCTTCCCTGCAGGCCTGGTCTTCCCCAATTACCCTCTTCTGTAGGTCTGGTCTCCTCCAACTGCTCTACCCTGCAGGCCTGGATCCCTCCTCCCCAACTGCCCTTCTCTGAAGGCCCAATTGCCCCCAACTTCCCTCCTCTGCCAACCTGGTCACCCCTAACTGCCCTCCCCTCCTGGCTTGATTGCCCCCAACTGCCCTCCCTTGCAAACTTGGTCTCTCCCAACTTCCCTCCCCTGCTGCCAAATTGTGGGAGCCATCTTGTGTCCACATGGGGGCAGACATCTTTGACCACATGGGCAGCCATCTTGGGTATTGGAGTGGTGGTCAATTTGTATATTATTCTTTTATTAGGTAGTGTTAGATAGGATAAAGGCCTGTTGCAAGGGTGGGTGTAGGCTGGTTTGCCCTGACGGGTGTCCCAGATCAGGTCAGAGGTTCCCTTGGGGCATTGGGTGGCCTGGGTAAGGGTCCTGTGGTGGTTTACAGGCTGGCCACACCCCCAGCAACCCAAGTAGAGGCCCTTGGAGGCCCTAGTATTTGGGATTTATCTTCTATAATTGAAACTTTGTAGCCTTGAGTGGAGCCAAGCCTCCTGATTGCTCCATGGCTGTTGCCATTTTTATTGGGATTTATTTATCTTCTATAATTGAAACTTTGTAGCCTTAAGCAGAGGCCATAGAAGGCCAGGGCAAGTAGAAAGTTTGGCTTCCTACATTGCCGGGAAACCCAAGCCTCCAGCTCTCTCCATGGCCACAACCATCTTGGTTGAGTTAATTTGCATACTCATTCCTGATTGGCTGGTGGATGTGGTTTTGGGTGTAGCAGAATGATAGTTAATTTGCATATTACTCTTTTATTAGATAGTATTAATACTTCCATTTGACCTACAGCAGTGGTTCTCAACCTTTCTAATGCCACAACACTTTAATAGTTCCTCAGGTTGTGGTGACCCTCAACCACAAAATTATTTTTATTGCTACTTTATAACTGTAATTTTGCTACTGTTATGAATTGTAATGTAAATATCTGTGTTTTCCAGTGTTTTTAGGCTCCACAGGTTGAGAACCACTAGCAGGGTCACCTAAGTCCTTTGGAAAACACAGATATTTACATTACAATTCACAACAGTAGCAAAATTACAGTTATGAAATAGCAATGAAAATAATTTTATGTCTGGGGGTTACCACAACATAAGGCACTATATTAAAGGGATGTGGCATTAGAAAGGTTGAGAACTACTGATCTACAGGAACAAGTAATCTAATTCTATAAAAATTATATTTGATATTTGTTTTGGTCAAATATATTTATAAATTAACTCAAGAAGATTTTGAATATTTATGAAGTTGTGTCTTCCTAGACAGCCATATGGTAAAACTTTCTCTTTGTTCAGTGGTCCTTTTGGGACTCTGAGTAAATTAACTAGTTATTTATTTTTCATAGATATCTGGTATATTTGTTATTATTTTACTCCCAAGTTTTATATTTTATTCTATTTTATTGTATTTAATTATGTGGTCTGTTACATATGGAATTTTTTATTAATTTATTAATTCTAATGGGTTCTTGTTTATATTTAAAATCTGTTAATTTCTGTGTTGTACTGAGTTAACTTATCATTACTAACAGTTTTCAGAGGGTATTTCTGAAATATTCAATGACACAATCTTATGTATATAATTGTATACTTTCCAAGACAAATAAATTGTTGTATTTCATTTTTTCTTGTTATATTCACCTTATTTTAAAATATTTTTATTGATATTAAAAAGGAAGGGAGAGGGAGAGAGAGATAGAAACTTTGATGATGAGAGAATCATTGATTAGCTGCCTCTTGCATGATCAAGCCTCCAATTAGAGCATGTGCACTGACCAGGAATCAAACCTTGACCTCCTGCTTCATAGGTCAAAGAAGCTCAGGTATTGAGCCATGCTTGTCAGGCTCATCTATTTTTTTTTTATCTTGTCTAATAATTCCAGATACCATGAAAAATTCAATTAATAGGTATCATTTTTTAAACAGTAATGCAAGTAGTTCTTGTGAACCTTTTATTTTATTTTTTTTTACCTTGGATTAACATTTGTATTTCTAAAGGGAAGACATATCCTCCTATTTCTTTGTGGTATTCCCTAAGAATGGCAATTTTATTTTATCAAACAGATATTGATATAGTTATTTAGGAAGGTGATCATCTTGATTTCCACTATTGGAGAGTAACACCAACAAGATTTTTAAGATGGAAAAATCCACTATTCCTGAAAAAAACTTATGTGGACCTAGTATCTTCTTTGGGGAAGTTATTATTTTAAAGTAGTTTGTATAGCCCAGCTGGTGTGTCTTAGTGGTTGAGCATTGACCTGGGAATCAGGAGGTCACGGTTTGATTACTGGTGAGGTGCCTAGGTTGTGGCCTGGATCCCCAGTGTGGGGCATGCAAACATCATTGATGTTTCAGTCTCCCACTCCTCTGAAATCAATGAAAATATATTTAAAATAATTAAAATAAAATCAGTAAGTATAGATTTTTCAACTTTTCTTAAGATAATTTTATTAAATTATGTTTCAAGTAAATGATCCTTTTTAAAATAGATTCTCATTTCTTTTATAGAGTTAGTAATAAAATGCATCTTTATATTATTATTATTAGAGGCCTGGTGCATGAATTCGTGCATGAGTGAGGTCCAGCTGGCCTAGCTGTGGGGAGGAACTCCAAGTGCTCAGGGGCAGGACCTGCCTGGTGTGAGATGGTACCTCGTTGTTTCAATTTGCATCTCTCAGATGATTAGTAATATTGAGCATGTTTTCATATGTCTCTCAGCCTTCTGTATGTCCTCTTTCAAAAAGTGTCTATTTAGGTCTTCTGCCCATTTTTTTATTGAATTGTTTACCTTCCTTTTGTTAAGTTGTATGAGTTCCCTGTAAATTTTGAAGATTAAACCCTTATCTGAGATAGCATTGGCAAACATGTTCTTCCATGCAGTGGGCTTTCTTGTTGTTTTGTTGATGGTTCTATTGCTTTGCAGAAGCTTTTTTATTTTGATGTAGCCCATTTGTTTATTTTCTCCTAGGAGCTGTATCAGTAAAGATATTGCTACGACATATGTCTGATATTTTGGTGCCTGTATTTCTTCTAAGATTTTTATGGTTTTCCATCTTACTTTTTTTTAATTTTTTTAAAATATATTTTGATTTTTCACAGAGAGGAAGGGAGAGGGATAGAAAGTCAGAAACATCTATGAGAGAGAGACATCGATCAGCCACCTCCTGCACACCCCACACTGGAGATGTGCCCACAAGCAAGGTACATGCCCCCGACCAGAATCGAACCCGGGACCTTTCAGTCCGCAGGCCGAGGCTCTATCCACTGAGCCAAACCGGTTTTGGTCATTTTCCTTCTTACTTTTAAGTCCTTTATCTATTTTGAGTTTATTTTTGTGTATGGTGTACGTTGGTGGTCTGATTTCATTTTTTTGCATGTATCTGTACAGTTTCCGCAATAGCATTTATTGAAGAAACTGTCTTGACTTCATTGCGTTCACATGCCTCCTTTGTCAAATATTAATTAATGGCTTAAGTCAATTTCTATTCTGTTCCATTGGTCTATATGTCTGTTCTTGTGCCAGTACCAGGCAATTTTGAGAACAGACTTCTATATTTTTAAGAACACATTTTGTATCTGCGAGTATAAATATATTTTATCAAGTTATCCTTAACAGCTTCATAAATTTTCCATTAACATTTCAAACTTTATCCTCTGGAAATTTTTCCTGTGGCAAGGATCTATCTGTCAGTCATCCACACTAAACCTTCATCACTTAGATAAATTGCAACTTTTTGAAAAATACTAACTTTTAGGTCAATTATAAGTGTATATGATGTTTGTCTCCCCAATTTTAATTATATTGACTAATAAGCCAATCTTTCTAGTTTTCCACATTCTCAACATTAAATAATTTAATTTCCTCTGACCTCATCTTCTACACATGCATCCAATCTGTTAATAAGTCCAATCCATTTGACCTCTGTTGTATGACTTGGCCATTTCACACCTATTACTATTGTTGCTTACCTAATCTACTCTTATTTCTTCTATTATTGATTTCTTTAGTTGCTTTTTAATTAGACTCTCCTGGATAAATTTCTTCTCCAAATTTTTACCACAATATATTATATGCCATATTGTCAGGAAAAGCTTTCTGAGCCAGGACTTACATGATTTAATCTCATGCTATAAATAAAAGGAAAAATCTGTGTGATCCCATTTTTTATAAAACATGTTTTATAAATCTTAGTCTGATTGTCAAGATTATAAATAACTTTACTTCAATATATGTTTGCAGATCAGATTTAACATTTATCACAAATGTTTATAAAATGGCACAATAAAATTTCTCACATTTTTTAAGAAATATCTTTATTATTGAAAGTATTACAGGTATCCCTGTTTTCCCCCCTCATTGATCCCACTCCTGTTCCCTTCCCAGGCCTTTATCCACTATTATCTGTGTCTATAAGTTATGCATGTATGCACATAGGTTTTTTGGTTGACCTCTTCTCTCTCCTCACCCTTTCCCTCTAGGAATCCTCAGTCTGTTGTATGCTTCCATGTCTCTGGATCTATTTTGTTTATCAGTTTATTTTGTGCATTAAATTCCACATATAAGTGAGATCATGTGATACTCATCTTTCTCTGACAGGCTTGTTTCGCTTAGCATAATACTCTCTAGATCCCTCCATGCTATTTCAAAGGGTAAGAGATCCATTTTTTATATAGCTACATAGTATTCCATTGTGTAAATGTACCACAGTGCTTTTGTTTGTTTTTTCATCTATTGATGTACACTTGGGCTTTATCTTTATTAAAGCTTTGACTATTTTGTTTCTGGCTTCTTACAGAAACAAAATTGCCCCTTATTTTTACATGTGTAAATCCTACTCACCACACAAAGTTTAATTCATATATCATCTTTCCCAAACAATTTTCTTAAACCATACATAAAGTGAAGAGAATCTAATACATATTTTTAATCTCTACATAAAAGATATTAAGCCTTGCAAACTTCCTCTAAAGATCACATTTCAAAACAATAGTTCAAGTGAAATATTGTTATCTTCTACTTTTGTAAGCCAAATGATCCTCAAAGAAATGAATCTTTTTACTTAAATTTGAAAAAGCAGCAAAAGGCTAAAGCTGCTTTTGAACACAAGGTTATCTAATTACGCAGTCCTATATTCTCCATTTCTTTGCATGTTCTCTACTTGCTGAAATTAATGATTTGCTCTATCTTAGACTTTTTCTGTATTATTTAATAAAGTTATTGTATTATATATGCCTCACAACCATGTATATGCATATCTTAAATTTGGTCCTTAAAGGGGGAATCTGATTTTCTCAGTATCTCTCCCTACGGTCACAACAGGTATTGGATAAGTGTCATCACGCATCATTTCACCTGCATTGTCACCACGACTATCATCATTCAGCGAGATGAATCTGATCTTTGACATATTCAAAGTCGTATTATCACAGTGCTTAAGAGATCCAGTTTTGTTTGAAATTAAAATATTTTTACATAAAAATGGAATTCAAAAAATATATAGAAAACTGTACTCTTTTAAATTGGTATTTTATTTCATTTATTTTTATTGTTTTTTTCTCCACTGACTACGTTGTTATTTTAAATGTGAAGATTTTCTGCTTGTGGGAGAGAGCTAGCATCTATATTTTAGATTTTTCTTTTAAAATAAGAAAAAGAAGTATAAGGTTGTTGTATGTTTTGGAAAAAGAGTATTTTCAGATGGAAAACAAAACAAAGCAGGTTATACCCCAGGCTCCTACTTGAGCGCTTAGAGTTTAAATCAAAGAGGCAGCCTGAAATGAAAATTTCAGGCAGCTCTGCAACTTGTCTTGCAACATCAGCCTGACTTCAATGTAAATTGTTCTTTAGGTGGTGGGAACAAATGAGAAAACTTCTAGGGAAGTTAAGAAAACACAACTTTTACCTAGAAGAAGATTACGCCTGGGGATATATTTAAGTCTTTGAAAGCTAGGCCTATCTTCCGTTTGTGAAACATAGAAAGTAATATCTCTCAGACATTCTTGTTTCTGTTCTTAATAGACAGTGCTCTGCTGGAGGGAGGACACATATGTATATACTGGTTTTAAGTAGGGTTAGGTTAAATTTGAGTTCACAGTAAGAGCATGAATTATCTGGCAGAAGGAGAAGAGGGTATCTATATGAAAAAAAAAATTCTGGGGTGTCTCTCACCTATTTGCTACAGAACCCAGTCACTCAAAAGACTGGCCAATATTTGGGTCTTACTGACAAAGAGTATATAGTGAAGATATAAGTCTAGCTGGGGAACTACATGATATTAATTGCAGCACATTTAAAATAAATATCCAGTTAGGGACAGGGCAAGGAAAAATACTTTGCAAATATTCATAAGGACTTATGCCAAAATTCAAGAAGGTAAATTAAAATTATTATGTCCTAATAATATCACCAACACTGAATTTGTAATATATACTAGTTACTATTCTCATGACACTGAAACCTTATTTGACCTTACTTTACTAATAGTGTCATTAAGACTCAGAAATTTTTAAGCTTACAAATACTAATAGTATGTAAGACTATTAAAATTTAAAATGTTGGCTCTTTCCAGAGGTTTTTTTTTTTAAGCCTACTAAACTAGTAATCTAAAAGGAGTATGAAACTCTGAAAAGGACCAGATATGGAATTTAAGAATTAGGATACTAAGTTTGCTTTTGGCCTAATAGATGACCTTGAACATTAACCTCACCTCAGAAATTGTTTTGTTATATGTACAATTAAGGAGAGGGTAGTTCATATATTTCATACTGCTATACATGCATAGTATATTTTTTATTAGAAATGTATGACTCTTCTTATTTTGTGATTGTGAGGCAATAGGTTTAAAATGTTCATGTGACTGGGAAAGGATAGCTAATAAAGATTAGAGTCAAGTTTCCAAATCAGGTACATTAAAGAACAAAAGCCACATTATTTATGTTACATTTTAGTTTTTTACCAAGGGAATCAGGATTGTTTTTGATTATTTATGCAACATAGAGAATACATAATATCAGCAATGTTTTGGTAAGGCAAGCAGCAAACACATAAATGTTTGGCTACAATCTAGGGTTATTCATTGGAAAAAAAGTATTTTTTGGGGGGGAGGGGTAGAGGGAGGAGGAATTTCAGGAGTCCAAAATAATGGCAGTCACCTAAATCCTAATCTCTCTACATACCTGCTAAAATTTCTATAGATCAACTGGAGAAATGCAAAAAAAACAAAAACAAACAAAATCACTATACATATTTTCTGAAGGCATAGCTAGTCAATAAAAGCAGGGAAGTTGTTCAAAGAAAAGTTGATTTAGAAGAGGAATGAGGCAAGTGATGTTTTCTGATTTTTATTCTTAGGACAAAGCATAGTCAGAACTGTGCAGAGCTTTAAATTTCTGATGGATAAACCACAGTTTTTTAGGCCAGAAACTTTCAAAACAGAACTTGGAACATCCATAGTGGATAGAAAGTGAGAGAAGTCTCAGAAGAAAGAGTGACTCTTAATTCTTACCCTGAGGTCTGTGCAGAGTTGGCACATGTTAGGACTGCCACAGATTATGTATGCATGGGACAGACAAATCACAGCCTAGATGAACATAAAAGAGCTTTACAGAGATTCAAGCAGACATCCAAGTGAAAGTTTGTAATTTGAGTTTAAACAACTTGATTGCCTGCCAAACAACAAAAAATCAAACTCTGGCTGAATGTAACCAAATTCAGAAACTCCACTATGTAACATTCACAAAGTATAGGATATAATTCAAATGATTTAATAATTGAAGAACGAAGAAAATATGACTCTAAGGTAACTCACATGTTGGAATTAGCAACAAGTATTTTTAAATCAGCTGAAATAGCCATGCTCAAATTAATGAAGAAAACTGTGTGGTCAATGTGTGAAAAAGGAAACAACAAATAGACAGAATTTGTCAAAAATAAAAATAAAAATTCTGCAAATAAAGAAAACACAGTATCCATAATACAATATTTAATGTATGAGAACAACAACAAAATAAATATCACAGAGGAGGGAATCCATGAGCTAGAAGACAGGTCAATAGCAATCATTCAATTTGAATCAGAAAGAAAGAGAAAGGGAAAGAAAAGATTAAACATTAGAGAAAAATGAAATAAAACTAGACTCTTGGCAATATCTAATCAAAGATTTAATATATTGGCAGTCTGAATAGGAGAAAATACAATGAGGTTTAAAAATTAATTGAAGAAACAATGGTAGAACATTATCCAAATTTTAGTGAAAGTCATAAATGTATTGATCAAGAAGCTATGCAAATGAGGCAGCATGTATATTTTATTTTATCTGGTTGAGTTTTTTATCTTTATCATATCATATGTGTGGGAACCACATAAGAGACACCAGATAGTCAAAGCTTTGTTTTTTAAAAAATAAATCTTTATTGTTCATTTATTACAGATGCTTCTCTTTTCTCTCCCCTGCTATAGCTCCCTCCACCTAATTCCCCAACCTCCACCCCATGCCCTTACCCCCCGCCACTATCCTCATCCATAGCTGCAGGATCTTTGTCCAATCTCTTCTTGCACCCTCACATTCCCTTCCCCACAAGAATTGTCAGTCCATTCCCTTTCTATGCCCCTAATTTTTTATTATATTCACCAGTTTATTCTGTTCATCAGATTTTTTATTCAATTGATTTTTAGAGTCACTTGCTGATAGGTATGTATTTGTTATCACTTCCTTGTTCATAATTTTTATCTTTAACTTTTTCCTCCTCTTCCTCTTCTTAAAGAATACCTTTCAGCATTTCATATAATCCTGGTTTGGTGGTGATGAACTCCTTTAGCCTTTTCTTATCTGTGAAGCTCTTCATCTGACCTTCAATTCTGAATGATAGCTTTTCTGGATAGAGTAATTATAGTTGTAGGTTCTTGCTACTCATTACTTTGAATATTTCCTGCCATTCCCATCTGGCTTGCATGGTTTCTGTTGAGAAATCAGCTGACAGTCCTATGGATACTCCTTTGTAAGTAACTAACTGTTTTTCTCTTGCTGCTTTCAAGATTCTCTCTTTGTTTTTTGCTTTTGGTATTTTAATTATGATGTGTCTTATTGTGCTCCTCTTTGGATTTCTTTTGTTTGGGATTCTCTGAGCTTCCTGGACTTGTAAGTCCATTTCTTTCTCCAGGTGGTGGAAGTTTTCAGTCATTATTTCTTCAAATAGGTTTTCAGTATCTTGCCTTCTTTTTTCTTCTTCTGGCACCCCCACAATTCTTATGTTGGTATGCTTGAAGTTGTCCCAAAGGCTCCTTAAACTAAGCTCACATTTTTAGATTATTTTTTTCTTTTTGGTTTTCTGGTTGGGTGTTTTTTTGCTTCCTCATATTTCAAATCTTTGGTTTGATTCTTGGGGTCCTCTAGTCTGCTGTTGGATTTCTGTATTTTATTCTTTATTTCAGACAGTGCATGCTTAATTTCTGACTGGTCCTTTCCTTTTTATTTTTTTATTTTTGGCATTCTCATTAAGATCCTTGAAGGTCTCACTAAGTTTTTCAGTGGTTTGTAGAAGATTCTTGAGTAACCTTATAAATGTGGTTTTGAACTCTATGTCCAGTAATTGGCTTTCCTCCATTTCTTTCATTCATGACATGTTTCTTTGTCTCCACATTTTGGCTTTTCACTGTGATGATGAAGTGGCTTTGTATGCTAGTTGTCCTTTATAACCCAGTAGCTCTGCCTCCCCATCACCTGAGGAAGACACTCTTGGTGCACCCCTTTGTGGGCTGGGTACACAGTCTTGTTGTAGTTAAGTCTTGATTGCTATTGGTACACTAGGAAGAATTGACCTCCAGGCCAATTGTCTGTGAGGACCCCCTATGTCAGTAAAGAAAAAAAATGGAGACACCTCTCTGGGTCAGGACTTGCTTCAGTGGGGCTTTAGTACTCACTGAATCTACCTCTTGAGTGTGACACTTTTGTATGTGAGGAGTTGAAATCTGGTGTCGTCTT
This sequence comes from Lasiurus cinereus, assembly GCA_011751065.1. Taxonomy (NCBI): domain Eukaryota; kingdom Metazoa; phylum Chordata; class Mammalia; order Chiroptera; family Vespertilionidae; genus Lasiurus; species Lasiurus cinereus. The sequence continues at coordinate 16,160,625 of JAAGEH010000005.1, read as the reverse complement.
ACACTGAACTGAAGGTACACTGGTTCCTGGATCTCCAAGGAGGTGCAAGTCAGCTACTGTCCTAGGCCACCCAGCAGGAGCTATAGGGAGATCTGCAGATTTCTCCTCTTTGCTTGGAGTTTGGAACTTTTGGAGTTGTCTGACCCAGTTGCAATTTGTTAGGGTAAGCTCCTAAAGGGCAGGCCATCCATATGCAAAAGCCATTGAGCACAAGTTGATGGGTTTGTACATTGGACAGGGAGGGTTTTCAGGGAGGGTTTTCAGGGAAGCTGTAGGACATGGCAAACAGTGATGGCTGCCAGTCAGCCCTATCTGCATCTCCCTGTTTCTGTATTCTGATCCCTGTCCTGTGTCCATGTCTTAGCACAGTAAACAACTATTCCTGTGTGAACCTCTGTGAGAAAGCCACCCTCTTTTCCTACCCGATGGCAGACAGTCCACTTTTCCCCTGTATGATTCTGGGTCCCAAGAATCTTGCTGGAAACTGGAGTTCAGAGCAGTTGGGAACTTGTAACTTCCTCCCTATTGAAAAAAACAGGGCATGCCAACTCGATTTTCATGTGTCTTCGTACCTCTGCCTTTCTGAGCCTCTGCATGTTCTACCAGGTCTGGATGCACTTTTTTCTTTCATTCTAGTTGTAGAACTTCTAATCCACCAGCTTTCCCGTGGTTCTGGGGGATAATCATTTTGTCTTTTAGTTGTAGTGTTGGTGTGGTTGTGAGAGGCAGCACATACAGGTATATACCTTATACTGCCATCTTAATTCTCCTCAAAGCCTTGTTCTTAATACACTGTACAGCCAACGTCACTCTGAACATAGTAATCTTAATTAGAATGTTCAAGGCTAAGATATCATACACAGGTGCATGGACAGTGATTTCAAGGTACACTGTGCCCTCCTATAACCCAAAGGATTGATGTCACTCTTGGCAACTAGCCTCTTTTGTCTAAGTGGTATAATATGTTACTGACCAGGCAATGTGCTATCAATACATGAGTGCAGAAATGCAGGAAGGGCTGGAGAGCCTATTGAGGCTATAGCTCTAAAAGGGAAAGCTCAGGTGCTGCTATTATGTGAGATGGTGAGTCTAGAGGCAGCGTGCGGCTGCTCAGATAATAGCTGTGGGTACAGAAGCTAATGCTGCTCTTGTGGGAAAAATGTATTTATTAACCAGCCAGAGTGCATCTGCCTGTATAAAACTTTGCTGTAAAGAGCTGTTTTGTCTGATAGCTATATGGCTACTAGTTTCTGCAATAAAGATTCATTCTTATACACCCACAACTTCAGATTTTTTAGGGCTATTTAATACTGATAGAAAAATAATTTACATAATACTTAAGACTCTTCTGTAGTCAGTGAGGCTAATTCCCTGGAGGGAATTTCAGCTTCATGATGATATTGATGTAAAAAATAGCAATTGTGAATTCAGGAGTAAAACAAAATGAAAAGAGCTAAAACATAATAAAATAGAAAATGAAAGTATTTTGTAAAGGAGATTTCAAAGTTATTTTTCCTCACACATTTTAAAAGCACTTTAATAAGAAAGAGATTGTGTTAATATAATGATGAGGGGAATTATATAGTTATAATTATTTATTATAAACATTTTCCTAAAAATTAAAGTTTTAGAGTTGACTTCTTTTAAAAGCTATTTTACCTGCCCTATGGGTTTATTAGACTTTTGACTTATGTACATAAGGACTTATTTTTTATCAAGAGAAAATAGACTTCTTTTTTGTAGTCAGGCAATGTGGCTATTATTTAGCACAGCCCTGGCTATGGCCAATTAGTAAATATGAAAAAGGCTTTAAATAGCTGCATTGCTATCAAACAGATCCTTTTGGGAAACTACAAGTTCCCAATGAAATGTGAATCTGGGTCATTGGAGAGTATGCTTGTGCTTTCTGACAAAGATAAAGGTCCTGCAGGAAAAATCCAAATGACAGAATAATAGAAAAAGAACCAACAGAAATCAAAATGGGAGAGGAATCATCAGATCTTGTCTCTAAAAGAGGCCAAACCTTGCATATAAGCACAACCAATGGACACTTAATGTATATGAGGAGTTGAAGGGGGTTGAGGGAATGAATGTGCTGGAGATAGGGCTGGGAGTGGCTGAAAGGTCAATGGGTAAAAAGGAGACATCTGCAATACTTTAGACGATAAAGAATTTATATTTAAAAAATTAAATTAAAAAAAAATGAGGGGCCCCTTGCAAGGGAGCCTCGGTTCACGCCCCTCCGCCGAGGGCCACCAGAGCCCGACTACAAGGCCCAAAGAGCCGGCGGGGAGGGGCCGAGGGCCTCCCTCGGGGCAGAGGAGTTTATCGGCACCAGTTCCAGGCTGGGATGCCTCTGCTCCGCCCGGTCGAACTGGGAAGTCCAGGGCGGACGAAGGGAAAAGCCAGCCACACCGCTGGACCTCTTTGTTGTTGTTGATAGTCGGTGCACGAAATTCCTACCTAGCGCCTCCTCCCTCGAGCCCCACCTGCTCCTGGGCCTCCTGGTCCAGCCACTAAGGAGCCTGCCCCCTCAGAGCCCCGGTGTTGGTGTCGCAGTGGGTGCCAGAGCGCGCATTCGACCCCTCCATGGGGAATGGGATATGAACAAGATCCTGCCTGGCCTGTATATTGGCAACTTCAAAGATGCCACAGATGCAGAACAGTTGAGCAGGAACAAGGTGACTCACATCCTGTCGGTCCATGATAGCGCCAGGCCCACTTTAGAGGGGGTTAAATATCTGTACATTCCAGCAGCGGATTCACCATCTCAAAACCTGACAAGAAAGTATTAAATTAATTCACGAGGGCTGGCTCCGGGGAGAGGGCTGTCTTGTCCACTGCCTGGACGGTGTCTCCAGGAGTGTGACTCTGGTGATCGCGTACATCATGACCTTTCCTGACTTTGGCTGGGAAGATGCCCTGCACACGGTGCGTGCAGGCAGGTCTTGTGCCAACCCCAACCTGGGCTTCCAGAGACAGCTCCAGGAATTTGAGAAGCATGAAGTCCATGAGTACCAGCAATGGCTGAAGGAGGAGTATGAAGAGAGCCCGTTGAGGGACAGAGAAGAAGCCAGGAACACACGGGGCCTTTCTCAGAAGATTGTAATGCTCCTGGAGTCGGAAATGCTGCAGAGCTACCAAGTTTAGTCTGGTGCTGCCAAAAAGAAAACCTAGGGGTTAAGTGTCCAGAACTGTTTTTGTGAACTTGTCTGTTTGTTGTTTTAAACGGAGTACCTATGTAATCATGTTGTTACATGTTGAGCACTGAGGACAATCTTTAGAGAGAGGACATGTTTTTGCCTTAATTACAGCACTGTGGCGATGCCTTTGACCACAATCTCGGGTGACCAGGCCTGCAGGGGAGGGCAGTTAGGAGCAATCAGGCTGTCGGGGGAACAGTTAAGCATCAATCAGACTGGCAAGGAAGTGGTTAGGGGTGATCAGGGTGCCAGGCAGAAGTGGTTAGGGGCAATCAGGAAGGCAGGTAGGTGAGTAGTTGGGAGCCAGCAGTCCTGGATTGTGAGAGGGATGTTCAACTGCCTGTTTAGGCTCAATCCTAATGGGTTAGGTCCAAAACAGACAGTTGGACATCCTTTGAGGGGTCCCAGATTGGAGAGGGTGCAGGTGGGCTGAGGAACACACAGCCCCCATGCATGAATTTCATGCACTGAGCCTCTAGTAATATATATATATATATAACTTTGTCCATTGTGTGTTTATATATCAATAATTTACGGTTGTTGTTGTTTTTATATTAATTTAAACCATGTAATATATCCAGACTTATTTTGCCAGCTATAGGATGCTTATGCCCTGTAGACTTCTAAAATGCTAAGAAACAAAAGATTCCCTTTCTTCCTTGGTATAAAACATCTAAATAGCAATAAATCACTTTGTTCTTAAGTACTAACATCTTTTAATTAACCCCGGACAAATCATGAAATCTTTGTCATGTGGACAAGTAATCAAATAATGTATAATGGAAATGTAGGAAAAACATATTAGGTGTGTTAAGAAGATAGTAATGAAATTATTCAGTTACTATTCTGAACTTTGTGATTGTTGTGGTATTTGTGTCTTTTCACTATTCAAATAGTTTTATTTATTTTCTCATTGATTATTTTTTATACCTAATAATATGTTTACAGTTTGTAATAGATCCAGGCTACACAAATTCAGCATTAATTTCCTTATGTCAGCACAAGAGTTTTCTTCTGGAAGAGGTGGAACTCATCGTTAGCCTAGGAAAAGTTCTTAACTTCTCTGGTATTCTGTGTCCTCATTGCTAAAACTGCAAATTAATCTCATATGGCTTTACAGGTTGGATAGCTGAATACTGGAAAAAATGAATGGAAACTTTAAGTTATTGAGTACATGTTAGTTATAATTTGTGACAAAGCTTAGCTTCAACTCTCAGTTTTAATTTCTTTAGAATATTGGTAGAATGGCATGGAAGAAAAGGGCATATATGGATTCATGTTAAAATAATGAAATGTTTTTTTTTTTATTTTAAGATGACTCAATGGATCACTTATTGGGACACAAGAATCATGACCTGACTTTATAGTGCTGGCTCTCTGCTAACTCTTCTACATCCTCTTGAAATCATTGATATGAACTTGAGAGACAGTTAGGGAAGGCATTATGTACTACAAGGCCATTAAACAAAGCAGACTATAAGGAAAGTATCGATTCAGTGTCTTCTAACCTAGATTATCAATCTTGACTATTGGCAAAAAGATTTTATATATTCAGATGTGATGTGTCATCAAAAAGAAGCTTGCAACTATACTTTCTGTGCAGAATTTGTGGCAAAAAGTAACTCCTTAAGCTGAATAGCAAAAATTTCAGGAATAACGGGTACATGGTAGACTTAACTCAAGAGAAGAATATAAGTGACAAGTATACTCAATATTCAATAAGTTATTGAAAGGACTATATTGTCTGATATGTGACAAAACTATTTAGACAATTATTAGTTAAATGTTTAAACTATCTAAATTTCCTTATCTCTCAGACCTGCAGTGTGACTGTATTTGTGATGGAAAAAAATATTCTACATTCTCTTTATAGAATCTTAGTTGTGAAAAATCATGTTTATTATACCTCAAAATTGTAGTCTACTCTCTATCTGCTCCATTGAACTCTGTTAGCTGACAAGTTGTTGGTGTTTTTAACAATGATCAGAATTCACCTATAAATTTCTATTTACTAACATTGATACAAAATTCCTCTATTTCCAACTGATGATCATTGCTTTATCATTTGAAGTAATTTGCACTCCCTCTTTTTCTTTATCTGAAAATACTTTTATTTATCCTGGAGAAGATATTGTGGTTGTCCCTTCAGCATGCATTCACCCCTCATTCCAATGTGCAGCAACCACACATGTTGATCATCACTTTTGCTTCTCTCCAATGTGCACTACAGCTCAGGCAATCTTATTACGTTTCTGGTCTGTACAATCTACTGGCTTCTGTGTCCTCTGTTTCCTTGATCCTTCCTAGAACCCATTCTCCAGCAGCCCCGATGGTCTTCAAAAGCACTTATCATACTGTATTGCTTCTCTGTTTCATTTAGGCACAAAATTCTACAACTGCATCACATTACTCTTTGAATAAAACCTAATGTTCTGCCGAGACCGGTTTGGCTCAGTGGATAGAGCATCGGCTTGCAGACTGAAAGGTCCCAGGTTGCGATTCCAGTTGGGGGCATATACCTTGCTTGCGGGCACATCTCCACTGTGGGGCGTGCAGGAGGCGGCTGATCGATGTCTCTTTCTCATTGATGTTTCTGACTTTCTATCTCTCTCCCTTCCTCTCTGTAAAAAATCAATAAAATATATTTAAAAAAACACACAAAAAAACTAATGTTCTCCTTGCTTACAAAACTTCATTGTGACCAATTTTTCTCCAGAGTTATAACATGCCACAATTGGATTATTACTCTGACCATTTCAGGTTTTCATTCCCTTCCCTCAAAAAAGCCTTTTGCTACATCCAGGACTTTGTTCTTCCTTGATCTAGAAATCTCCTTCCATAGCACTTCAGAAGGCTAATCCATTCTCATTTTTAGGTATCAACCAGATGTAATTCTTTCAAAGATGTTGTCACACACTAGTATCACTGAAGTACACACTCCAAGGTACTCTATTTCTTATTAACAAGTTTATATCCTTCATGGAACATAGCATAAGAATTATCTCTTGTATTTCTTTACTTTTTCGTTAAATATGTAATCTTGTGGTATGTGAACGGCATGAGGATAGAGGGTATTTCTATTTTCATCCCTGCTTTGAAATACATATTTGAACAGTGGCATGTATATTGTAACTGTCCAAGAAATAATTGTTACATTATGAATAAATAGAGGCCTGGTGCATGAATTTTTGCATGGGTGGGATCCAGCCGGCCTGCCCTGATGGGAGCCCATTGGAACTGGGCTGGTGAGGAGGACGGACTGCAGAGATTGGCCAGCTGGCCCTACCCCTGATCAGGATGGGAGACCTTGCCTGGGGAAAGAGCTGCAGGGAGTTGAGGGGCAGGAGCCATCGGGGGGCCCCATCAGGCTGGTTGGCTGCCCCAGTGCATAGAGATCAGTCATTACAGTCATTCTGCTGTTCCAGTTGCTTGGCTTTTATATGTAAAGATAAATTGAGCTTGCATGCATCATTTTATTATTATCAGTTATTTCTCATTGAATAACAAGTATCAAGTTGTATATGTTATAGAGAAAAATGGTGATAGGAGAGAATGCTTTAAATAATGTGCCAGAAATATATATTTTTAAAAATACTGTTTTCAGTAACATTATCAAAGTAGGGTTGAACATGAGATTTTGAGGTAATCACCTGCCCCAGTTGGCTTCCCTGACTCTTCTCACCTATAATAATCTCTATTCAAGGGCATCCTTAGCCTTTAGTGAGTTTATAGCTCCTGTGACATTGGCACAAACTGTCTCATGAAATCAAGTTATAGTGGTTTAAATTTCTCTCTCATTTATAGATTTTTCATGTTTATAAGTAAATGTATGTGAATATCTCTCCTTTCATAAACTTTTACTATCGTTCAGAGGTACTGAGATATAAATAGTGCTAATCACTGGTATTTAGTAAGCACTAATTGAATCAGTGTATTTTTACATATTTCTTTGATATAAAAAGGTCTTTACAATTTTCTTATGGATTTGCTCTCACCACTTTCAGTCAAAAGATTTCTTCAAAGGAAAATGATTTTAATTTCTGGGTGTATCCCAGAATCCTCTTTTTTTTTCTGATGTAGAAACCAAAAACTAAGGAATAGGGGATAAATTGGAGTTCTTCATTGGTAAGCACCTTTGACTCAAACTAGAGCTTTTGAGGATAGAGCAAGAAACAAACAGATAAGTTCCTCATTGGGATATCCATCAGATCCAGGAGATACAATATAAATAAGTAAATATGTACATGACATAACAGATTTTTATGTCTTTTGAAGGCAGAACTAAAATGCTCCCTGTTGTTGAGCTGACGAAGGGAGTGGGAAATCAGGCTTTAATCAAATAACCCCACAAGGAAGCCAGGTTGGCTTATATCATAAACAATGACCTAAAAGAAAGAGTCTACATGAACAAGTTTAGGAAATTCAGGATGTAGGGTGAGAGTTTTTTATTAGCTTTTGTGTTTTCAAGCTACATTGAGATCAAAAAGAGAAGTATGTATATGTGAGTTGTGCAATGTGATAATAAAAATATTTTATTTGATATTTTTATCCAGAAACTTCCAAAAAAAATTAAAGTTCTTCTCAATGGTCTTTGATTGCAGCAGTGATGTTCTATTGCTTAAATGGGTTGCACCGAGATAGTTCATGCATAGCAGAGTGGCTGACAGGAAATAGTCATAAATAGTCCTTCTTTCCTTGTTTCATTAACCTGGCTTTGACTATGACTTAAATGACCATGATTCATTGTTGTCGAAAGCTTGCTGATTCATGTCATAGAATTTTTTTCCATTCTTCCGCCCCTGCCTTTCAGCCTTCTATCTCTCCGTAATTGACATCTTCCCACCTACTATTCTCATTCTCTCCCTCTTTTCTTTCTAATACATATTAAGCTTTTACAATGGATTGAGTAACATAAATACCTAGGAAGACTAAAATCATATTTGGAGTTTCTTTATACATCTTACATTTGAATCTTCCAAGTCTTCATTGTTTCATTTAAACTAATCAAGTCTTTTTTTAATTAATTTTTATTAATTTTTTATACATATCTCCCCATTGCCCCCCCTCCCTCCCAGGCATACCCCGACCCCCGAGTGTCTGTGATCATTGGTCATGCTTATATGCATGCATACAAGTCCTTTGATTGATCACTTATCTACCTCACCTAACTTTAATCTTTCTGCTATAATTTCATAGTCTGTTTGATGCTTTATGATTTTTGTCCTCCTGACAATTATCAGTCTACTCCCTTTCTGTGCTCCTGATTCTTTTATATTCACCAATTTATTCTGTTGATCAGATTTTTAATTCACTTAATTTTTAGATTCACTTGTTGATAGATATGTATTTGTGGTTCATAATTTTTTGGCTTTTACCTTTTTCTTCTTCCTCTTCTAAAAGAGTACCTTTCAGCATTTCATATAATACTGGTTTGGAGTTGATGAACTCCTTTAGCTTTTTCTTCTCTGTGAAGGTCTTTATCTGCCCTTCAATTCTGAATGATAGCTTTGCTGGATAGATTATTCTTGGTTGTAGGTTCTTGCTGTTCATCACGTTGAATATTTCTTGCCACTCCCATCTGGCCTGCATCGTTTCTGTTGAGAAATCAGCTGACAGTCGTATGGGTGCTCCCTTGTAGGTAATGAAGTGTTTTTCTCTTGCTGCTTTTAATATTCTCTCTTTGTCTTTTGCTCTTGGTATTTTAATTATGATGTGTCTTGGTGTGGTCCTCTTTGGATTTCTTTTATTTGGGGTTCTGTGTGCTTCCTGGACTTGTAAGTCTATTTCTTTTACCAGATGTGGGAAGTTTTCAGTCATTATTTTCTTAACTAGGTTTTCAGTATCTTGCTGTCTCTCTTCTTCTGGCACCCCCACAATTCTGATGTTGGTACGCTTGAAGCTGTCCCAGAGGCTCCTTACATTATCTTCACATTTTTGGAATCTTTTCTCTTCTTGCTTTTCCAGTTGAATGTTTTCTGCTTCTTTATATTTCAAATTTTTGACTTGATCCTTGCCTTTCTCTAGTCTGCTGTTAGGACTCTGTATAATAGTTTTTATTTCAGTCAGTGTATGTTTAATTTCTAGTTGGTCTTTTTTCATCTTTAGTTGGATCTTTTGCATCTCTACTTGGACCTTTTTCATCTTCTCTTGGGTCTCACTAAATTTATCCATCTTTTCTAGCATATTCTTGAAAAACCTTATAAGCATGGTTTTGAACTCTATATCCAGTCGTTTTTTTTCCTCCATTTCTTTTGCTTGTAATCCCTTCCCTTGTCTCGGCATTTTCACTATGCCTGGGAAACTTCTGTGCTGGATTCAGCCGCAGAAGCCTCTGTTGAGCTTGGGAGGGGTGGAGTCTCAGGTCTTAAGGGACCGCCTCGCTTTCCAGTCGGCCCTGCCCTCCAGGGCCCCTGAGTCTCACGTGGCTGGGTAATGGCTGGAGGGGTCCTTGTGTGCGCGCCCGCAGTGCCTCTAACAGCTGCCTTTCCGGCTCCCTTGCGCACCAGGACCACACGAGTCTAGGAGCCCAAGGTTTCGCCCTAAACAGGTGCTTAGTGGAGTCAGAAGTGGCACAGTTGGGAGGGTCTGTCTCCCGCCCAGTCGCAAAAGCCAGCGGCACATTCAGCAATCTGTCCTCCGCGTGGTGCCGTGCGCGATCAGACCTCCGATCCTTTGCAACTCCCCTAAATTTCCATGCACTTCTCCCTTTTCACAGTCCAAACTCCCCCCGTATGAGTTTCGGTGGGATCTGGGGTTTAGTGTCACAGGACAAGGGGTTCAATGCCTTTGAGAGTCTCCGTCTCCCTCCCGCCAGAGAAAACCAGCCAGGTACTCCGGCACCCGCTCTCTCCTCGCGCGCGTCTCCGTACCTCAGCTTTTTGCAGCTCCTCTGGGTCTCTGTGAGCCCCTCTCTTTCCCTCTAGTTGTAGAACTTCCACTCAGCCAGCTTTCCTGTGGTTCTGGATGATGTCCGTTCTGTCTTTTAGTTGTAGTTTTGAAATTGTTGTACGAGGCAGCAGTGTAGGTGTTTACCTATGCCGCCATCTTGGATTTCCCCCCAATCAAGTCTTTTTATTCTCTCAGAGATCCTGTTACATTTTCTATAAAATATGTTGTTGTTTCTCATAGCAAAGTTAAAGTTCACAACTCTGTAATTTCCAAAGTTAGTCATTTTCTCCTTCTTTTGTAAAAATGAATGTAATGTTGACCTTTCCCCCTCCTTGGTGTGATATTTTTATAATGTGTCAATTCATCCTGTCTAGAAGATCTCAGGAGCACTTCCCATTCTCAGAACTGAGTATTTAAAATTAAATATAAAATCACTGTGCTCTCTGTATATATTTAAAATGTGTATATACATTTACACAGTAAGTTCTGACAATATGACACCAGACTAAAAATGTACCTATATAATTTTAAATTTATCTTTATATCAATTTTTAAAAAATATATCCTATTAATATATATATATATATATCTTATTAATTTCTTACAGAGAGGAAGGGAGAAGGATAGAGAGTTAGAAACATTGATCAGCTGCCTCCTGCACACCCCCTACTGAGGATGTGCCTGCAACCAAGGTACATGCCCTTGACCGGAATCGAACCTGGAACCTTTTATTCTGCAGGCTGATACTCTATCAACTGAGCCAGACCCGTTTTAGCATCCTTATAGCAATTTTGTTGCTGACCTGGAGACAGAGGAAGATTGTTGCCTTTCTGGTTGAATGATCAGTTTAAAGATCAGCTATATCAAATTAGTATTGCAATGGAAAGCTCATTCTCCTCCCATTTCGTAGAATTAAGCATTGCTTCATTGTGAAAATTCAAGTAAGTACAGCCCAACTTAATTTGTTGTAGTCATCTCCTCATAAATAGGCATTAGGAATCTATTTTATACCTTACAATTGTATCCAATCCTAATGGTAAATGAAAAGGTAAGATGATATATATCTTTGCCTCTTTGAGGTATGCCATCCTTCAGCCTTTTAAGTGGATCCTGTTAAAAATGTTTCAATTTGTGTAGGTGTGTTTCATTGTGGTAGCCTCAAGAAATGTGGACTCCGTAGGTTCTTCCAGGATCATCTTTAAATGTTCAACATTATGTCAATTATATAGCTGAGGTGCTATATGGAGTTGGCATACTGGTGTTTAAGCATGTGTATGTGGTATTTAGTAAGTCATTTACACTTTTTAAGACTTGTTTTCTTTATATATAAAATAAAAATGTTTGACTGGAACGTATTGACGGTTCTCTTAAGATTGTACTAGAATGTTTGACTATGTCTGACTTCAATCCTACAAGCTTCCATTAAGGTCAAGGCTTCATATTAGTCTCTCAGTGGAAAGATATATAGGACAGATTATTTTTCTTTTAAAATTAGAGCCTTAGGAGGAAAATAATACAGTTGACCCTTAAATAACATGGGTTTGAACTGCATAGTTCCACTTATACATAGGTTGTTGTTGTTTTTTCAATAAATATTAAAAATGTATTTTCTCTTTCTTATGGATTTTCTTAATATTTTCTTTCGTCTAGATTAGTTGATTGTAAGAACACAGTATATAGCACATATAACATATGGAATATGTGTTAATTGACTGTTTCTGTTATTGGTAAGGCTTCTAGTCAACTGTAGGTTAGTACAGTTAGCCCTCTGTATTCACAGATTCCCAGTCTCAGATTGAAAATACTGTTTTCCAACTGTAAGCTTTAATCAGTTTGGTCAATATAATATTATTTTCTTGAGTGGAAGACAGTTTGGTTAGTAATAAGCAATGATTTAAAGTTTTTAAGAAGGCAATAGTAATTTTTTCAACTGAATCGTTGAATAATCTTTTCCCTAAAACTTGAAATTGCAGCAAAATCAATGCACTATTCTGCATTTTCTAGATATAAAATTAGCCTTGTTATATCTCTAATGATTTTTAAAAGTGTATAGCTTAGAGTAAATATAAATAAAACCTGAACTTCCTTGCGTAAGCATTTTTTTTATTGAAAATGAGAAAAATCTTAGTCATAGTACCAAGTGAATACATAGGGCACATCTCAGTTCAAATTCAGCTTGAACATTTTGTTAAGGTGTTTGCTGTAACTATTGTTGATTTGTTCTATTCCTTTTTGTCTGAAAGTTACCACCATCTGCTAACTGTAGTTGACTTTTAAGTGCCTAATTATCTAAAAATGTTAGATAAAATTAGCATTTGAAAGTAAAAAAAAACTTCATAAGTATCATGTTAACAGGTATCTGGAAACAAACAAACAAACAAAAACATTGAAATAAACAAGGAGCCCAGGCTGATTTGACTTAGTGGATAGAGCATTGGTCTGTGGACTGAAGTGTTCCGTGTTCAATTCCAGTCAGGGGCATATGCCCAGGTTGTGGGGCTTGGTCCTCAATGGGGGGCATGCAGGAGGCAGCTGATCGGTGATTCTGTCTCATCATTGATGTTTCTTCTTCTCTCTTTCCCTCTCCCTCTCTCACCAATATCAATAAAAATATATAAATTAATATAAATATTAAAAGGAAAAGTAATGAAATCTTATAATCCTATCTAATAAAGGAGTAATATGCAAATTGCCCATCACTTTAACACACAAGATGGCTGCCCCCAAGTGGTCAAAGATGGCTCCCCCCATGTGGACACAAGATGGCCACCACAAGATGGCCAGCAGGGGAAAGCAGTTGGGAGGAATCAGGACTACAAAGGAGGGCAGTTGGGGACAATCAAGCATGCAGGGGAGAGCAGTTAGGGGTGACCAGGCCAGCAGAGGGAAGAGCAGTTGGATGGGGAACCAGGACTGCAGGACAGAGCAGTCGTGGGGGACCAGGCCTGCAGGGGAAGGGAGTTAGAGGTGAACAGGCCTTCAGAGAAGAGCAGTTAGGGGCGACCCAGCCTCCAGGGGAGGGCAGTTAGAGGTGACCAGGCCAACAGAGGAGGGAAGCTGAGTGTGACCAGGCCCACAGGGTAAGGCAGTTAGGGGCAATCAGGCTGGCAGGGGAGCAGATAGGCATCAATCAGACTGGCAGACAGAAGCAGTTAGGGACAATCAGGAAGGCAGGCAGGTGAGCAGTTGGGAGACAGCAGTCCTGGATTGTGAGAGGGATGTCCGACTGCCCGTTTAGGCCTGATCCTAAATGGGCAGTTGGATATCCCTCAAGGGGTCCCAGATTGGAGAGGGTGCAGGCTGGGCTGAGGGACACACACCTCTGTGCATGAATTTTGTGCACCAGGCATCTAGTATAAACAGAAACAAATAAAATTTTTTCACATTAATAATTGAATTACATGAAAGAAAATAATTATACAGCATCTAAACACAGTATTTTAACTATAAAACTTCATACTAGATGAATACTGATTGTAAAAAAAACTTTGTTATAAAGTTTGTGTGTTTTTTCTCAGCGTTTTTGGTAAAAACTTCTGTAACACTGTATATTCTTGAATTGAGTAAATTAATAAATGCACTGTAGATAAAGGAATCAGGCTTCTAAGAATGACAAATATGGAGAGTTAAATTAAAATAAATACTATAATACTGAAATTAAGTTGGAGTAATTAGTATGAATTCATTATTTTCAATATAAATAAGTGTATATTTAAAATATAATTATATAGCCCTAGCCAGTTTGGCTCAGTGGCTAGAGTGTTGGCCTGAGGACTGAAGGGTCCCAGGTTCAATTCTGTCAAGATCACATGTCAGGCAGGGTTGCAAGCTCAATCCCCAGTGTGGGGTGTGTAAGAGGCAGCCAATCAATTATTCTCTCTCAACATTGATGTTCCTATCTCTCTCCCTCTCCCTTTCTCTCTGAAATCAATAAAAATATTAAAAAAATAATTATACACATACATAACATATAGTATCTTATATAATATATATATTACTATGAAGGTTGCAAAGCAGTGATTTTCCAATTCTATAATTTATTTCATATTTATTATTGACTAATCCACATTTGAGTATAAAAATAAAATAGATTCTATATTCTACTTCTATCCTCTGAAAGAGACTGGAAACATCACATCTTACTAGCAAAAGCACATCTTGAACGCACACCTTGTTTTTGTATAATACTCTCCACTAACAGTAACCAGGAATATATTCCTAGAAGTGGGATTACTGGGTCAAATGGGAATTCCATTGTTTATTTTTTGAGGAAACTCCATACTGTTTTCCACAGTGGCTTCACCAATCTGCATCCTCACCAACAGTGCATGAGGGTTCCTTTTTCTTCATATCCTCACCAGCACTTGTCATTTGTCGATTTGTTGATGAAAGCCATTCATCATTGGTATCTCATTGTCATTTTAATTTGCATAGCTCAGATGATTAGTGACTTTGAGCATGTTTTCATATGTCTCGTGGCCTTTTGTATGTTCACTTTCAAAAAGTGTCTATGTAAGTTCATTGTCCATTTTTTTTATTGGATTATCTTCCTTTTGTTAAGAAGTATAAGTTCCCTATAAATTAGAAACACCAATCAAAAAGGACATATGCACTCCTATGTTCATACCAGCACAATTTACAATAGCTAAGATTTGGAAATGGGCCTAAGTGCCCATTAGTAGGTGTGTGGATTAAAAAACCCTGGTACATCTACACAATGGAATACTACACTGCTATAAAAAAGAAAGAAATCTTACCATTTGCAACGACATGGATGGACCTGGGGAGCATTATGCTAAACAAAATAAGGCAGTCAGAAAAAGGTAAATATCACATGATCTCACTCATTTGTGGAATATAATGAACAACATAAACTGATGAAGAAAAATAGAGCCAAAGACATAGAAGCATTGAACAGACTATCATACTTTAGAGGGAAGGGAGGAGAGGGTTGAGAGAGGGGGATAAGAGATCAACCAAAAGGCTTATGTGCATGCATATAAGCATAAATAATGGACACAGACACTAGGGGAATAAGGGCATGTGCTGGGGGATGGGGGTGGCTGGGGAGAGGTCAATGGGGAAAAATGAAACATGTAATACTTTAAACAATAAAGAATTTTTTTTAAAAAAGTAGTAACCAGGTTTCTTTGAAGAACTGGGTCATTCCAAGGACAAAATAAAGAAATACAAAATGAAGCTGGGACTTCTTGTTGTGTCATACAGGGGTGGAAAGTGTTCAAAAATTGTGGAGGGGAGTTAAAAATGGCAGATGAGTCAGATTGAAGGGGCTTTCATTTGCTAAGACAATGTTAACATATACATACACATATGCCAATGATTAAACCCTTTCAGTAGAACAAAATGTCATGAGTTTATACTGACATATACAAATAGACTAATTAATACATTGTAATAACTGTTCTTAAACAGTCAAATGTCAACTAGTCAACTAATAAATAAGAAGGAATTATAGAATCATGAATTATAAAATCACAATTTGTCAACCTATGTAGTAATTAAATAACCAGACAAGGATCATCAATACATGTTAAAATTAGGTGATAAAAGTTTGATGAGAAATAAGATATTTACATGATCTCAAAGTAATGGGTCTTAGTGGAAAACTGTCACAAACTTACTTAAGCAAGATTCTGAGTTAACTTGACCAGTAATGGAACCAACAACATCATGTGCACTCTGCCTTCAAGGAGGTGGAATATAAGTTTCACTCCTTAATAGTGAGCTATGTATAGGAACTTCTGCCCAAAGAATACCATATGGAAAGTGTGTGTGTGTGGAGGAGGGGATGTGTTGGGGGGGGGGGGATAAAGGGAGTGAGTGGTTTAGTTTACAGTGTTACACTTTTATATAGACACTGGCCAACAGAATCTCAGCCAGTTAAATAAACCTTAATATCAACAGTGATAATTCATGTATGTGTACCCTTGATATTAGGTAATTATGGTACTTTACTTCTGTGTTCTCTCTCTTTAAAAAACCCATCACCCAAGTGTAATGAGACAAAAATATCAGATAAACTCAAATGGGAGGACTGAGCAAAATACCTGACCATTTTCTTTAAAATTATCAAGATCATAAAAATAAGGTAAGTTTGAGAAACTTTCACAGTTTAGACATCTATGGAAACATCATGAGTAAATATTTTATCCTGGAAGGTATCTTAGAATAGGAAAGGGACAGTAGATTAAAACTAGAGACTTAGCAACAAAGTATGGACTTCTAGTTAATAATAACGTGTCAATATTAGTTCACTAGCTGTGACATATATCATGTTTATGTAAGAGTTTAACAAGGAAAACGAAGTACAGGATATATGAGGAAACTATCCTATCTTTGTAACTTGTGCAAATCTAAAATTATACTAAAATTTATATTATATATATATTAGAGGCTCAGTTCATGAATTTGTACTTTTGTGCAGTCTGGCCAGCCTGGCCAGGGGAAAGAGACATGGGACATGGGTGGTTGACTGGCCTGCCTGCTGGTCGAATGCCTGGTCAAGGGAACAATATTAGCCTTTTATTATATAGAATATACACTGAATGGCCATATTATTATGCATCTCTCTCTCTCTCTATCTCTATCTATCTCTCTATATATATATATATATATATATATATATATATATATTTTTTTTTTTTATATATATATATATATGCATATATATGCATATGTGTGTGTATTCAAGTCATTAAGGACAAAGAAAGGCTGAGGAATGTTTTAGATTAAAAAGGAATAAAGAGATGTGTGATACATTATTCTGAATTGAACTCTCCAGCCAGTTGTTTTTCCTTTTGCAATAAATAGCATTATTAGATAATTTTAATTTGAATAAGATACTAAAGGAAGGGATTTCCCTGGACATCCTTAGGATTTGGGGGCTCTACAAATATAAAGCAAATCCAGGAGTAGTTTCCAAGGAACTATTCCCCACTTCCACTGCAATTCATGTAAACAAAACACTAGTAGCTCTAATTTGCTTTGTAAATGACTATTTCTAGATAAATTCTTGATCATTTTGAGTGCTAAACACTTGCAAGTTCACCAGTGTAGCTCATAATCTAGAGAACAAAAATATTTTAACTTCCTTTATTGCTGGAGGACTTCCCAAACTGAGAGGACACTTCTCTTTATGAAGCTGTCTTGTTTCCACAGGCCTCTCCTGAGAAGCTGAGAAGTGAGGAGTCTATCCTAAATCAGCAGCCTCCCTACTAGCCACCCCCACACACACTCATATCATTCAGAATTGGAACTGTGAAATGCTTGACAAATATAAGTTAACATAGGCAGTTGGATTAAAAAAAAAATGCTGTTATTTCTGAAGTCAAAGAACCATGATATATAGACATTAGAAAACAGCAACAGCTGAAAACGATTTGGCTCAGTTAATAGAGTGTCGGCCTGTGGACTAAAATGTCCCAGGTTTGGTTCTGGTCAAGGACATGTACCTTGGTTGCGGGCATATCCCCACCAGGAGGCAGCTGATGGATGTCTCTCATCAATGTTTCTAACTCCTATCCTTCTCCCTTCCTCTTTGTAAAAAATCAATAAAATATATTTAAAAAAAAAAGAAAACAGCAACAGCCAAGATTGGGTGGCTCATTATCCCATATCCCAAAAGTTGATTGGAGCATTATCCCATATCCCGAAAGGTTGTGGAGTTGTTTCCAGTCAGGGCTTATAGCTAGCTTGCAGATCAATCCCTAGCTGCGGCACTCACAGGGAGGCAACCAATCAATGTTTCCCTCTATATCTATCTATCTATCTATCTATCTATCTATCTATCTATCTATCTATCTCTTTCTCTCTGTCTCTCTCTCTGTCTCTCTCTCTGTCTCTCTCTCTC
>JAAGEH010000005.1:16059343-16142564 GCA_011751065.1 Lasiurus cinereus | reverse complement strand
ATGCCCCTCCCCACACACATTGGTAAACTCAGAAATAGGCCCACTTTAAAAATATACAGTAGAAAATTTGACAGTATTTGAAATCAATTTACTGAATATAATTCCTGCTGCTGTATTGTTCTCTGTCAGTATAACTCTTAGAATTAAATTTGAAAGGGCAGTCATCCTATAGGAAACTAAATTAAAAAGAATAGGTTTTCTAAGGGGAAATAGGTTGAACATATTAGTTTCTTATATCAGGGGTATTCAGAAATGTTTGAAATGTTGGGCAATACTACCCACTAAATACATTCCTCAAAATCTGAGAGTTCTTTTATTCCATTTTTAATCTTTATAATTGCTACTTGAGGATTGCACTAAGCAAGGCAGAAGAATTGCTCTGATGGGATGAATGCTTGTAATTATTCCAGAGCCTTACCCAGAGAGAAGTGTAATTATTTGAACATAGAGACTTGAAGATCTCACTCTCTGAAGGGAACAAAAGGAAAGCCATTCTTCAGGTGAGCCCTAGACTGGAGTCACCACAGGATTAGGGGTTTCATTCTCCCACTGAGCAATGCATGCTTTAGAATTCTGTCATTGGTCTTTTTTACTAAAACAGTATTTTTTCCCCCATCAGAACACTCCCTTTTAAATGACTCAATGCTGAGATATGGGTTATGTTTTCATAGAAAAATACTTTTAAAATGCAGGTTTTATATTTATGGGAGAATAAAACAAACTGCAAAGCATGACATTTGTGGTAAACTGAATACAATTAAATAAGGTGCTTTGGGGCACTGTGGAGAGAGTTTTTGAAGGCAACCCTTTCTAGGGGGCCTGTTCTTGGTTCCCCCATCTCCAGTCACCAAAAGCAGAACATTTAATCTTATTGTAGCAGCTAAGGAAAAGAACGCAAACAATATACGGTATCATGCAGATACTAAAGCCCAATGAGTAATTATGGTAATAAATTTCAAAGTGAACTTTGGTCAGGGCACAAAAACAAACAGCCTGAAGACATAAGAAGAATATAAAATGGTTAGCAATGACAGTCCTGACCAAGAAGCAGTCAGCTAATGAGAGCCTACATTGAAATCGTGGTTAATAAAAAGAGTATGAGAATATAAAAAGAAATCACACTAAGTCAAAACTATTATCCATTTAGCAGCACTGATTGGCGCATATATCATAACCCCACTTGTGGCCTGGTTTGTTTTATATGCTGCTGCACCAATTACTGATTCCGCAGATGAATGTGGTAGACAGCTGGAGCTTGGCCCTTATCACCTGCATTCCACTTCCTTTCTAATTGCAAAAATAAATAAAATAATTATCTCCCAGACTATTTTAGGGCTATCATTCCATATGCAATCAGTCCACCAATTAGATGTACTGACATGAAACTGGGAAGGCATGGAACTTGGAGGCAAAGTGGAAGTCAGCTTCCAGTTGCTCTTTGCTGTCAAGCAGGGCTATAGATAGCAGAGACAATTGAGGCATCTAGATCAATGCTCCCTGTGTCATTCCTGGCTTTCTGGGCTTAAAAGGCAGCAATGGGTCCACAGCACAAGCAGCTGCAGCCTCCGGGGCTCTGAGTGGTAATTCCAGTGCAGTTCCATGAACACAGGCAGAGATGAGCTCTGACTTCTATCCCGCTGGGTTATTTAATGACTTGGTAAGCTTGTGATTCGTGTTAATTCCCTTCCTTTGTGTAATACCTTGAGCAGTATTAAATCTTGACTAATTACCAGATTTCATTACATGTATATGGTGTGTGTATGTGTGTGTGTGTGTGTGTGTGTGTATATATATATATATATATATATATATACAAATATGTGTGAACAGCAAAAAAGCCCAGTAAAAAAAAAAGGGACTTCACAGTTAAAAAGCCCAGCAATACTTATTTTAAAAGTCCCACTATTGATTTCACAAATACTGGAGTTTAAAGAATTTCTTCCAGTTATTTAAATACCCTTAAATTATGGGATGTAAGGTGAGGGGAAATAAAAACTTCTCTTGAACTAGTTTGTGTTGATCATCTTTCATTTTAGATGAGCTCTCTGCTATGAATTTTTTTAAAAAATATATAATTTTATTGATTTCAGAGTGGAGGAAGGGGTAGGGAAGGAGAGATAGAAACATCAATGATGAGAGAAATCACTGATGGGCTGCCTCCTGCACGCCCCACACTGAGGATGGAGCCCTCAATCCGGGCATGTGCCCTTGGCCAGAATTGAACTTCGGACCCTTCAGTCCAAAAGCTGATGCTCTACCCACCAGCTAGGGCTGCTAAGAAAGGTTTTTGAAAATATAAGTGCTGCTAAATTTCCAGGCTTTAGATGCAGAATGCAAACAGCCATCTATCAAGTGTCAAAACAAATGTTATTATGTGTATAAAAAAGGGGACAGGACAAAAACAAATTCACAATAGATGCATCCAGGATGTGGGGATAATAAAAGAAATGGCTCTTTGTCCCAACTGGCAAAACTCACACCAGAGTTTTCAGCAAAATTTGCCATCTTGGTGAACTGCCCTTGTACAGGGCATTGCACACGTGGCTTTCTTCATAGCCATGTTTAAAAGCCTATGGCATTTCCCAGAATATAGGAGGCACTTAAAATGGTTATTGAATCAATAAATGTACCCACTAAGAATCCAAGAGATGACATACGGCAAAAAGGGAGAAGGATGTGCCTTTCTTTCTTTATCCTATGCATGTAGCCTGTGATCTGATGCATATTTAGGCAGGGTTTGATATTTCTCCAAAAACAGACATATTGCCTTCAGAATGTCTCTAAAAAGACCTGTGTCCTTGAGTAATAAGCCCCAAGGGAAGAACATGTCCAATACCATTTTTCAGTTATTACTTCTTTTGTATTTTCTGGGGATGCCAAATTGAGTGATAAGAACTGAAAGAAGAGTCAGAAAACTCTTCCTTTGAGAATGTCAGACACATGGTCACACCTTTAGACAGAAGCATTTGAAATTTTATTTTTATTTCCATGATACACACTTCCCTCCTATGTATGAGTGAGCATATCTGTCATAGTATTTATAGAATGCAGAGAAAGTGACATTTTCCTTCACAGCAATTTTTATATAGAACTTCTAGAACTATCTGCTACCTCTCCTGACCCATTTAGCAGAAATGATTTGTTAGGTGCCATTCCACTATCTTGTGGTTTACAAAGTCTTGCCAAGATGTGTGTGATATGCTTATCTTTGTACTCATGAATGTAAAGAGGTAAACTTTTGTTTCTCTCTGACTTTTCTTAATGATTATCTCTCATTATTAGGCTTCTGCAATTTGATTATGATACATATATTCAATGTGGTTTTTATTCTCTGTACTCATAGTTTGCTGTATCTCTGAGTATAATTGTTTTTGTTTTTTTGTTGTTTTTCTTTACAAATTTGAGAACAAAATAGTGATTATTTAGTCAAATATTTCTCAGTTTCCTTCATTCTTTCTGAAAATCTAACTACACTTGGGCTATACCACTTGATACTGTGTAACTTATAAATGAGACTCATTTCCTTTGTTCTGTTTTCTTCTCCCCTTTCTCCTTTTCTTTAGATTTTTGTTGTTGTTGATTGTTTGTTTACATGTTTTATTTTTAGTATTCTCTTTTGCAGTATCTACTCTCCTCTCAAACCCTTCCAGCATATTTTTCCCACTGGATATTTAATTTTATCTCTTAAAGTTTCATTTATTTCTTTTTTTATCTTCAATTTCCTCATCTTTCATTATTTTTGCTTTTAAATCCATTACCACACTTATTATTGTTTTTTTGAAAATCCGTTCTCTAATTTCAGTTGCTCTGAAATTTTTATCTCTTCCTTTCATTTATAGCTCATATTTTCTTGATTTTTTTCTGATGGATAGTAAATTTGTATCAAGTTTTGAACATTGTTAAGGTTATATTTTTGAGAGTTTGAATTATTCTCCATTCATTTAACAAGTTTTGAAATTTGGATCTCTTATCATTTGCACATTAGCTTGACTGCTTTTGTAGTTTCTTTTTGTTTGTTAGGTCAGATCTATAATAGCCTTTTCTCTAGGTCAAATTTAGCCCTACTACTAAATTCTTACTGCTATAAGATCTCTATTGGACTTTATGGATGTGCAATAATTTCTCTCTATTTTGACTGGTTAGACTTGAACAGTTCCCAACCCTCTGTAAGCACTTTGAATTGCTCAGTGATATCCTGTTGGTAGTCCTCTCTCAATCTCTTGGGGCTATAAGAGACACAAGTTCAACTTAGTAGACAGACAGATGTTATCTCTTATGTTATTATCCATGCTTTTTCTCTGTATAATCCCTCCCTTCTAGGGCTTTGCCTTTGGAATTCCAGCAGTGCCAACCTCCCCAAACAGCAATGGATGGCTGCCAATCAGCAAGATAACTACTCTTTTTTGTGTTTCTCCTCCTGGAATACACACAGGAAAGTGAATCATGGCATGAAACAAGATATCCATTTCATTTTTTTTCTCTTTTCTCAGGAATCAAATTCTTGTGATGACTGTTGTTCAGTTCCTATAACACAATTTTTTAAATATATTTTTCTCTAGTTTTCAATTTTCATACAGCAAGATGGCAAACCAGTATCAATTAATGTCCTATTCTTTGATAAAACATGCTGACTCCATGGCATATGTTATTCTAAATAGAGTGTTCTAATAATTAAATACTCTTTTATTGGTGTTTTGCATATTGGCCCAGTGCACAAAATTCATGCACATTACAAGGGAATTAATTAGAGGAGATATTTTAATATTGCTATTTGCCCTTTCTCTATAATAGAAGTGTCAGAGATGAGAGAAAATTAGTAAAATATATATGAAAATTTCCTTCCTGTCAGAGTCTGGGACACACTGTAAGACCCAGAGTCAAGTCCCTGCCCACCCGCTGGGCGGGGTGTGAGGCCTCAGGTTCCCTGGACTGGTACCAGGGCAGGGTGCATGGCCTAGGGTCCCCCTGCCTGGCCTCAGGTACCTGGGCCTGGCCTCAGGTCCCATGGCTCCCAGCACTAGGGCATGAGGGTTCCAGGACATGAAGGTGTGATGACTATTTGAATCTTAGCTCCTTATTATATAGAATTTCCATTTTCTATTGTGATCCACTTGTCCACCTTGGGAACAGACAGCTTAGTCATCAGCAGTTTGCATTTGGAGAATAAATCATTGTTGAATTGGAATGATAACTATAGTTTTTCTCTGAAACATTCAAAAGCAGCTGACAATCTTCCAGGCTTCCACAGACTGTAAAACAAATCTAAACTTTAACTTATAAATTTTAATTTTTTCAGCCCCTACCATTCATTTAAGAAAACCTTGAAGATTTGTTTTCCTCCAAGTACTTCTGAGAATCTTCATGGGTGTTTGAAACTGCTCTTCTATTTGTTTCTGGTTATTATACTTCTAGAGCCTTATGAAATTCAATTTCCACATTGGTAAAAATCTCTGCTGATTTAGTCCTCATAATAAAGATATAGCTGCTGTTTTATTTCCAGGAGGAATGGAGACTGAGTAGCCATTAACTCACAGTTTTGGTTGCTTGGAACACAAAAGAGTGTGAGAGCTCTTTCCTCTGAGAACAGTTACTTTGCTCCTGCTCCCACTCTCATCAGTAGTGCTGCCTTAGAATAATTCCAAGATAGAATGTGGTTCTTGTTACTACTCTTTCCTTATTGCCAAGTGGGCTAGTCCTCCAATCTAGCCACCTCTGCTTTGACAAGGATCTTTCAGAGGATCTGATGCTTGCTTGAGTACTGTTAGACTTTCCTACAGCCACAGCTTTGGCCAATCATAATTCATAAGAGGAATATTCTTTTGCCCCTGTGTATGACATGTGAATAGCAGAGTTCTGTAGCATAATTATTCAGTCCTAACCTGATATAAAATTTAGTAGGTGCCTCATTCAATTTGTACCATGCTGCTTTTTTTTTCTTCCCTATAAAAATGCTATAATATATTCAGACTCCTTGTATATATTATATCAAATGGCACATTTGACCAGATTCTGAGGTCATCCATGGTGCTGTTTCCAAAACAAATATATTATTTTTTCAGTATCTTTTATTACTCTAAGCATTGTAATCCATCCATATGATCTAACTTTTGTAGGTGTTCTACTATCCAATATGGGGTATATGTGTGAACATCAGATGTTGATCCTGATTAACCTCCCAAATCAACCTTATTCTTCAGTCTCCTACGTCCATCCCTGTATATCATTTTTTTTCTAACTCTACACATAGGTTTTATCAGTTTTTATTCTGGCTTAATAAGACACTACATTATATAAGTATAATAACAGCCAAATTCTAAATGTTGGAAAATCATTTTGATGCTGGTTAAAACTCAGGCTAAAGTTGACTCTGGGTATAATATGGTCATGCCCTTTAACAGAATGTAATGTCTGTAAATGTAGCCTTAATGTATTGCTACATAATTCTTTGAATTCTAATGAATATCAAGGGTAGTTTCTGAAAGCCAATACTCGCTTTGTGACAAATTATTAAAAAGCTGTTGGAAATTTGATTCATGCATTCTTAACGGTGGACACCAATTATTATACCTGGCTTTCCATCACTAATAATCAGCAACAGATTGTCCAAGATGTGCAGCTGCTGGGCTGCTGGGCTGGATTCCACCCAAGCCCCACAGCTCTTTTAATCATGCTTTCCAACTCAGTGGCCCCTTTCCCAAGCAATTACATCAGTACTCTTCAATTCCTCTTGGCAAATCTTACATTTTCCTTTTATTGCAAGCATGAGTTTCCCCCTTGAGATTGATGGAAATATGTTAACTGTTTGTATTTAAGATATAAAGCTTTTTTATAACCAATTTTTTTATCTTGATCCACTTCCTTTCCAATTCTATTTTGAAACATGACAACTAAAATATTTCTAAGCACAGATGGGGTGACCACCTGTCAACATATATTGCAAAATATGTTAAATGCACTTGCAAGAACATCTCAAATCTTAGATTGCAGGATTCTATGAAAATAATAATTGCCTTGTTTCTGAGTAATAAAAATATGTTTCCCCACTTAAAATTCTTTAAAAATTGATTTCACATTGTCAAGAATAAAAACATATAATGTTATCACATTAAATGTGAAATAGTTCAATTGTTTTAAACTAAATTGGTATAGAATTTGGAACTCTTTTGAAAGGCTCTCAGAAATTTGTCTTTGATGCTGAATGTTCCTAAATATTCTTCTATTGAGTGTCCCTGAAATCCACATGACCATGTAATACATGGTCTTTCAGTCATTTACATACATTATCTATACATATAAAAATCTCAATGACCATCACAACCAAATAGACGACTGAATAGGCTGTGTGCAGTGACTAGGCTGGCAGAGGGGTCAGTGAGGGATGACCAATGACTGATCAGCAGGCTGTGTGAGCAACCAGGCCATCAGGTGGGGTAATAAGGGGTGACCAAATGACCAAACAGCAGGCTGCTGGGTGAGCAGGCTGGCAGTGGGTTAATGAGGGGCAACCAAACGACCGAGCAGTAGGCTGCATGGGGTGACCAGGTCCACAGGGGGAGCAGTTGGGGATGACCAGGATAGCAGGAGGGGCAGTTGGGGGCAACCAGGCCAGCAGGGGGGGACAGTAAAGGGTAACCAGGAAGGCATGCAGGTGAGCAGTTAGGAGCCAGTGGTCCTGGATTGTGAGAGGGATGTCCAACTGTCAGCTTAGGCCTGATCCCCCAAGGGGTCCCAGATTGGAGATGGTGCAGGTTGGACTAAGGGGACCCCCCCCCAGCACAAATTTCATGCACCAGGCCTCTAGTTTAATCATAAAAAATCTGTATGATCACAGGAATAGAAATAGTCTAAATGATAATAGAGACATTTTTATCAAGAAAATATATAAATTATTTTTAAAATGAAAAACAAATAAACATTACTGGTGTCCTGTCTAGCATATTCCCCCAGATTATGTCTACCTTTCATTATCTTTGTGCTATGTGAAAAATCTGTTAGTGATAATAAACTGATAACACTGTAAATGACTTTGTACACAGAATAGCAAATTGCCTATATAAAGCAGTTGATTATTACCCTGTGGATATTAGCCAATTTTGCATCTATAAAGTAAATTATTTTCAGTATTCCTGATTGCCTACATGTGTGTCTACCCTTTGTATTCTCCTTTAATCCAGTTATAACATATTACTTGTTCCCTCATTAATTACTGAAATTATATAATTTTTGACATGTTTGCATTTATATTTGTATGGTAATGGTTATTTTACTTTCAAATATTATCCTTTGACAATTTCTAATACAATTTAAATATTTATTTTACTAAAGTTTATTGGGTAATCACTTTTTTGAATGAATGATTTTAGAATTTTTATATCAAATTATCATTTGTGCTGTCATCAGTTTATCTGGTTTGTGATAATATTCTTTCTTTCTTTTTTTAAAAAAATATATTTTATTGATTTTTTACAGAGAGGAAGGGAGAGGGATAGCAAGTCAGAAACATCGATGAGAGAGACACATCGATCAGCCACCTCCTGCATGCTCCATGCTGAAGATGTGCCCACAAGCAAGGTACATGTCACCGATAGAAATGGAACCTGGGACCTTTCAGTCCACAGGCTGACACTCTATCCACTGAGCCAAACCGGTCTCGGCATAATATTCTTTCTAATGCAAGCTTGGAATATAGCACAGCCAGTAGGATATTTTCTTGCCATTTTTGGTCAAGTAATAAATAATATATGTTAATCAATCATAAATATATTAGTAAACTGACTGTAATATATCATTTTACCTTGTCTTCAATGTTTAAAAATAAAATTAACAATTACATGAATACTCTCAGTACTGGAAATGTATGTAAAAAGGTGGACTTGAAATAACTTGTCTGTGCTAACTTAGAATTAGAAACTATTACTTAGAAATAAGTATTCCTATTTACATTTAGTTTAAATTAAAGTATAAAAACATTTAATTAAATTCTTATACCAATAAAAACCTCTAAGTGTGGAGGATACAAAATTTAATAAGTTATGTTGCCTACTTTCAGGAAGTATGAAGCCTAGAACAAAACAAAAAAAAAATGATGATTCTATCTAATAAAGAGGGAATATGCTAATTGACCCTCATGCCATTGCAAAATAGCACCCCCACAACCAATAAGGAGGGAATGTGCTAATTGACTGCCATGCCCTCAAGAATGGTGACACCCGCAGCCACAAGATGGTACAACCAGTCCCCTCAACCCCGTCAGGGTGGCAGGCGGGTCCAGCCGCTCTGCGAACCTGCCTCTGGTGTCCTCCAGTCTCCTCAGCCCCCCAACCGCCCAGGTAACCAGGACTGGCTGAGGCTTGTGCTGCTGGCAGTGGCAGCAGCAAAGGTGTGATGGGGGTGTCGCCTTTCTCTGATCGCCAGGTTGCCCCCTGCCCCTAAGGGCTCCCAGATTGTGTCAGGGGCAGGCAAGGCTGAGGGGCACCCCCCACCACTCCAGTGCATGAATTTTCATGCACCAGGCCTCTAGTAAAGATATATTCTTCTTGGGCTTAGTGTATTACACATACTAAGTAGCTGAACTAATGCTGTTTATAATGAACAGTTAATATTTGTTAAATTATAACTGTCACATCTCTTATATAGAAAGGTATCCAGTCAATAAAACATATTAGTGACTAATGACTCCAAAATAGTCTATTTTCTCTAAGTCCTGAGAACACCTGGTTTGTTTAGTTTAACTCAAATGATAATTTATTTTGCACTTCCTATGTTCCATTCAGAATATTAGATAGTAATGTTTAAAAAATGAATATAGTATAGTAGATACTTAGTAGAGCAACTATAAATGTTGTTGTGGAAGGAGGGAGAAGAAACATAATTAAGAATATGAAAATGCTATCAGAATTAAAACTAAATTATGAACAAAGAATTAAGGTAATAAAGACAGAGTGACTAAGTCTAAATGGTGTGTAAAGTTTCCACCTGGAGGTAATGTTTGAATTGTGGCTTAAAGAGGAGTCAGTCTTATTTGTCAAAAAAAAAAAAAAGAGAGATGGGTATTCCAGAAAGAAGACTCAGGGTGTGCTGTCCCTTGGATGCATAAACAAGTAAATGCTGGCCAGATATGCAGTGAAACATGGCAAAGGACCAGTATGAGTGATGGAGGAATGAGAAACTAGCTGGGAGGGACTGAAAGTGTAAAACACATCTGGGAAATTAAACCAATATCTAATTATGAAGAATTTTATATTCTGGTACAAAATTTGCTACAAAGCTTCTATAAGGAATGATGTATGAGGCAACATAATTGAATATGGATTTAATAGTGATTATGCAGAGCGGATGAGTAGAATCTAATGGAGCAGGGGTGGGGAGTAAAGGCAAGAAGTCCAGTTAAGAAGATTGTTGATTTTTAACGTGTACATTTATCTTGTCATTTAGTGAGGTGTTGATTCATAACTGTATGTTTTTAAGAGGATATTCTAGGCATGATATTAAAATAAGTAGTGTGTTTTTAGAAACCTTGGAGACCCAGTAACTGAGGCTTACACCTTCATCATGATCAGGTTCCTTAGCAGTCCTTACTGACTTAGGTTTATTAATCATTCTATTTTAAATCGTATTTTTAGGAAAAATATAAGTAATCTATATCTTTACCTTTCATAGTAGTTTGTATTTAAAATGTATTCACTGAAACTAAAGTTAATATTTCATTGTGTGACATTCAAGATATCCATCCATAAACAAGTTGCCTCTTGTCCAATGGCATTTGCTCTGGCATGACTATTGTTAGTTAATTTCCATCACAATGGGAAGTGACTCCACTGAAAGTCAAGGTTGAGATAAAGAGATGCATGGTTATTTTTCACAGCAGCATTTTGACATTACAGATTTCCTGAATTCACTACTTTATGGTAGTGTCCCACTTCTTCTAACTGCACTTTGTTCAATGTGTTGGTGAAAAGCAATGAGGCACTTAAGCACAGCTCCCAGCAGGCTGAAGATCTGATGTGTTCTCAACTATTGGAGGTGGAAGTCCCCGTGAATATAACAAAGTGAAAGCACAGGGTGTCACCTTTATTTCCCTAAAGCTAGTAGGAGAGTCAATTCTATCAGATTTTGATCTTGTGATTTTTAACTTGATTTTTTTTTTTTTGGTTTGTTTTTATTTTTACGGAATTGTAAGCCCCATTTAAAAAGAGGTAGTTTAAATAATAACAAAGTTTTAATTTTTCAGCATCTGGATTATCTGCTATACAACACAGAACTTGGCCAGTATTTTAAATCAGGCTAGTTAGTGTGTTCCCTAGAGCTCAGTATAGCCAGTAATCCCTATTCTACAATATTTACTCAGCATTTACCTTTTTAAAGAAACCTGGTTGTTGCCCTGGTCAGTTTTGTTCAGTGGATAGAGCGTCAGCCTTTCAACCAAAGGGTTCAGGGTTTGATTCTGGTCAAGGGCACAGACCTGGGTTGCAGATTCCTCCCTGGCTCCCGCCCTGGTCAGAGCAGGAGGCAACCAATCAATGTGTTTCTTTCACATCAATGTTGCTCTCTGTTTTTCCCTCTCTCTTTCATTCTCCCTAAAAATCAATGGAAAAATATTCTTAGGTAAGGCTTAACCAAAAACAAACAAACAAACAAACAAAGATTACTAAATTATATATTTATTTTTATTTTTTTAAATATATTTTATTGATTTTTTTTTTTTTTACAGAAAGGAAGAGAGAGAGATAGAGAGTTAGCAACATTGATGAGAAACATCGACCAGCTGCCTCCAGCACACCCCCCATTAGGGATGTGCCCGCAACCAAGGCAAGTGCCCTTGACCAGAATCGAACCTGGGACCTTTCAGTCCACAGGCCGACACTCTATCTGCTGAGCCAAACCGGTTTGGGCTAAATTATATTTAAAAAAAGGAAATCTGGTTGTTATAATTTTAATAACATAAATGTTACCTGTTTTAGAGGTACAGTTCTTTAACAAACACACAGTCATGTGAACCCTACCAAAGTTAAGACAGACTATTTCTACCACCCCCAATGCTCCCTTGAGGCTCTTTGTAAACATTCCTTCTTAGCAGCAGCTGCTGGCAGACACTGATCTGTTCTTGCTTCTATAGTTTGTCTTTTCTTCAGTATCATAATAATGCAACAATCAAGCACACAGCCATTAGAATATGGTTTCTCTCCTTCAGCATGTTTGGGATTCATCCATATTGTTTTATTGCTGAGCATAATTTAATTATATAGATGCACCATATTCTAATCATTCACTAGTTGTACACATCTTGATTGCTTTGAGTTTTTGAAGTTTAAGAATAAAACTACTATTAACATTTGTGAACATGATTTTGGGTAGATGTTTTTCTTTATCTTTTTTAATCCTCATATGTGGATATTTTTTCCATTGATTTTTTAGAATGAATGTAAGAGAGAGAAGAGGTGAGAGAGCATGAATCAGAGAGAGAGAGGGGGAGAGAGACATTGATGTGAGAGAGATACATCAATTGGTTGCCTCCCATACCAGCCCTGACCAGGGCAAGGGATGTAACTTTCAACCCAGATCCATGCCCTTGACCAGGAATCAAACCCTGATCTTTCGATGCATTGGCCAACACTGTAACCACTGAAACAAACCTGCCAGGGCTGTTTAGCATAAATGAATATCTGAATGATATTTCTGGGTCACATGGTAACTTTATAAGAAACTGCCAACATATTTGCCAAAATCGCTATACCATTTTGCATCCTTACTAGCAAAATAGAGACCTCCAATGACACAACATCTTTACCAACTCTTGGTATTGACAGGTATTTAGTTATATCTCACATTATAGTTGTGCATTATTATTTCATTGTGATGTTAGTTTGCATTTTCTTAACAGCTGATGATGCTGAGTATCATGTTGTATGTTTGTAATTTATAAATTCCTGGAAAAATGTCTTCTGAAATCTTTTGTCCATTTTTTGTGTGCATGTGCTTGTTTTTTGTCATAGTTTTTCTTACTGATTTAGGGAGGTCTTTAGATTTTCTGAATAAGTTCTTTACTAGATACTAGAGGCCTAATGTGTGAAAAATCATGCATTGGAGTGAGGGTCCCTCAGCCCAACCTGCCCCCTCTCACAGTCCTGGAGCCCTCAGGGGTGAGAGGGGAGGGCAATCAGGGGGAAGGTAAATGGCCTATCACATCCCTGCTGCTGCCATTGCCAACAGTGCAAGCTTTGGCCTGCCCTGGTGTTACCTGAGCCTTGGATGGCCCTGGGCAGCTGGGCAGCTGCCATATGAGGCTTGCCTGGACCTTGGGGCAGTCCTGGGCAACTGGGGGACTGAGGGAAATGGGCGCCACCATCTTGTGCCTGTGAGCGCCACCATCTTTGAGGGTGGGGCAGTCAATTAGCGTATCTCCTCCTTATTGGCTGTAGGCACCACCATCTTTGAGGGCAGGTCAGTCCCTCTTTATTGGCTGTGGGAGTTGTCAACTTTGTGATGACCTGAGGGTCATTTAGCATATTCCTTCTTTATTGAATAGGATATATTTTGAAAATATATTTTTTATTATATATTTTTAAATGTTCTTAGTATATGTGCAAAAAGAGAAATTTCTATTTTGATGAAGTCCAATATACTTGTCCTTTTATAATTTATACTTTTTTATTATAATGAAGAAAGACTTACTTTACCAAAGGATCTAACTTCTCTTATATTTTTATAGATCTTTGCATTTATATCTCCAATTCATTTTGAGATTTTTTTTGTGTGTGTATGGCATAAGCTATGCATGATTTTTTTGGCATATGGATGTTCAATTTTTTAGTATCATTTATTGTAAAGCCTACCATTGATCTATTAAGTATCTTTGTAAGTTTTGTTGAAAATGATTTGGCCATATTTATTGCATCTATTTCTGAGCTCTTTATTCTGTTTTATTTATTTAAGAGCCTATTATTCTCACCAATACAATACTGTAATTTCTTAATTGCTTTATCATTATAGTAAGTCTTCAGATCAAATAATATGAATCTTACAACTTTGTTCTTGTTAAAAAAACTAGAGGCCCAGTGCATGAATTTGTGCATGGGAGGGGTCCTTCTACCTGGCCAATGATAGGGGCCCATCAGGGTAGATTGGGGCCAATGGCTGGGGAGGGACCAAGGAGGGACTGCAGGATGTCTCCAGCATGTGTCTGGCCCTCATCTCACTCAGTCCTGATCGACCAGACCCCAGTGCACTTCGTAATGATCAGTCAGTTGACCACTCGGTCAGACACTTAACATATTAGGCTTTAAAATATGTAAATTGTAACTCACGGTGCGGAATGCTCAGGATGCACTTTCCCTCCAGCCCCTGGTCTTAGAGACCTATGTCCTCCCAAGGCTCTGCTCACCCATTTCAGCTGCCACACGAAGTAAATTGCATCATGTGCATGGAAACCCTTTGTAGGCTCCATGATGCATCTTTACCTCTGATTACCCCAACATAAGGAGGGACACCCTCATTATAGGTAACACCATTGTGGTAAGACCCTGCTTAGCCTACTGCCACAGTTTTAAATAGGTCATGTGTCCCCCTAGATCAGTGGTTCTCAACCTTCATAATGCCGAGACCTTTTAACACAGTTCATGTTGTGGTGACCCCCAACCATAAAATTATTTTCGTTGCTACTTCCTAACTGTAATTTTGCTACCGTTGTGAATCATAATGTAAATATCTGTGTTTTCTGATGGTCTTAGGTGACCCCTGTAATAGGGTTGGTCAACCCCTAAAGGGGTCGTGACCCACAGGTTGAGAACCATTGCCCTAGATGGTTTTGCTCAGTGGATAGAGCCATGGCCTGTGGACTGAAGGGTCTTGGGTTTGATTCTGGTCAAGGGCACATTTTTGGGTTGTGGGCTCAATTCCCAGTAAGGTGCAAGCAGGAGGTATCAGATCAATTCTCTCTCATCATTGATGTTACTATTGTTCTCTCCCTCTACCTTCCTGTCTGAAATCAATAAAAATATATTAATAAAAATAAATAGGCCATGAATCAAACATTGCTGCTCTTCATCCATCCAGTCCCTTCACACCCTCTTTTATCTACATTCCCTACCCCACCCCTCCATACACACTCTGTTGGGGTCTGTAAAATGGCGTCAAAATTTCTGCTTCAACCAAGGCGATGCTTCCACATTTCTGTCCCCAGTCCTGTGGGGGTTTCTCCCTCCCTCCCCTCCATCTAATTTGCTGGGCCCTGCTCTGCCCGCTCCTCTTACAACCTCCTGTCTGCAGCTCTCCCCTTTCTCCTCCAGGGGCAGAGCTCCCCAAGAGCTGTGCAGGTTGGGGATGTGTGGGGTGGGATGAGACTGCAGGGCAAGCCCAGGCAGGGCCTCAGAGAGAGCTGGGGTAATGGGTCTCAGGGAGGAGGAGGGAGGAATGTGGAGCCTGTCCCGTGGGAGAGGTACCAGGCTCCTCGGCTGCCCCCACCCAGCAGCTTTTCTAGGCCGCTGTGTAGCTGTCACCTTCCACCTCTTGCAGCCTCCTGCTTCCTTTCCAGTTTTGGATTCCGTTTCTTTGACTCAGCCGCACTCCCCTCTCGGCTGTGTCACTGGAAGCCAGAGGCCGGCCCTTGGCCTCCGGCAAATGCACCTGGCCTTTCCCCCTCGTAATGGTGCTACCTACCCTCCTAGAGTAGTTAGTGAAACTTAACAAATAAATAAAAGCATCTCTGAAGTTTATAAATTACACACTGAGAACACCACAGGCTGCGAAGGGTGCACAGTCCACAGCTCTCGGATCATGTGTAACAGCCTCCCATGTGACCTGGTCCCTCCTGGCTTCTGCTCCTGCCTGTCTCCACTCAGGGCTTGGGCCAAATCCTGGGAACTTCCTGATGGCTCTCACCTCACATCTCACTTTCCAGTCCAGCCCACCAGCACTCACACCAAACTAACCTACTAACAGTCAGTGCACATCATAGCAACTGATTGAGTGATTGAACTCCCAGCAGAACTCCAGATAAAGGGGACAATTTACATATTAGGCTTTTATTATATAGGATGCTTTGGCTATCCCTATTCCTTTGTATTTCAATATACATTACAAAGTAGGTTTTTGGTTGTATTCAAAAACCTGCTGGAATTTTTATTGGGATTGTGCTGAATATGTAGATCAAATAATCTGTGTCTACATTTGTAGGATTTATTTTAAGTTCTTTTTTCTCAGTTGTATATTATACTTTATACTATACAAACTTGTATATATTTTTGAGGATGTATAACTATTTTATGATTTTGCTACTATTTTAGATTATACTTGGAAATGATTCCCAATTTTCCATGATCTGCATATAGAAATCTTATTGATTTCCTTATATTGATCTTATGGTCTCCATTCTTGCTAATTTCACTTTTAGTTCCATTAACTTTCATTTTTGTACACTCATTGGTAAAATCCATGTAGGCCATCAAGTCATATAATTGCTTCCATTCCTATCTATATGATATTTATTCATTTTTATTGTCTTTTTATACTGGCTAAGATATCCACATGATTTTTGTTTGTTTGTTTGTTTTTTAATTTTTTAATTAAATTTAATTTTTTTTTCTTTTGAGAGCCAAATTTTTTATTTTTTATTGTTTAAAGTATTACAAATAGTAGTACATATATCTTCTTTTTTATTTTTTCCCTCACGGACCTCTCTCCGGCCTCTCCTACACCCCAGTATATGCCCTCAAAGCCCCCCGACAGCTGTCAGCTACTCTCTATGAGTCTGTCTCTATTTTGCTTGGTAGGCAGACCTATGAAAAGTTACTCAAAATCACTAATCATCAGAGACATGCAAATTAAAACCATAATGAGATAGCATCTCAGAGGGCTTTCATGCTGACTGCTAGCATGGCAAGGTCTTCCATTTCTGGACTGTTTCTCCTCTTATCTTCGTGGTTGGAGCAGACCTGTCAATTCCTCTCTGTTGCAGGCGTCCACATGGTCTTGGAGTTGTTTTCTTTTTCTTCTTCCTCTTCTAAAAGAGTACCTTTTAGCATTTCATATAATACTGGTTTGGAGTTGATGAACTCCTTTGATTTTTCTTCATTTTTTTAGATGGTCAAGTGGTTTTTCCTCTTTAGTCTGTTAATATGGTGAATAATATAAATTGATTTTCAATGTTTAGTCAACTTTGCATTTCTTATATAACCACCCTTAACCTAAGTTGGATGTGTAAGTTATTTTTTTCATTTATTGCTGTATTGAATTTGCAAATATTTTGTAATAAAAATGATATTAATCTATGCATATTTTTCTTCCTTTGTCTAATAATGTAGTTAGTATTAAATAATGATAACCTTGCAAAGTAAGTTATAATATGTTCCTGAAAAATTTTACATATAGTTGTTATTTTGTCATTTAATAATTGGTAAAATTTGGCAGAAGAAATCACTTGAGCTTCTTGTTCTTTTGTAGGAGAATATTAACTAATATGACAATTATTTTAGTAGATGCATAACTACCTTACCTAATAATAGACAAACATGTAAATTGACTGTACCTCTTCTATGCCCACAGCCAATCAAAGTGAGTATGCAAATTAACCCAACAAAGATGGTGGTTAATTTGCATATGTAAGCACCCAGCGGCCTGGGTCTGGGCACCCAGGTCACTCCGAGGTAGGCTTTGCATGGGCCCTGAGCAACCTGGGAAGGGCTTTTGCCAGAGGGCTCCTGAACAGGGCCAAGTTTTCAATCATAGTAAAGAGGGCCCCTGCTCAGGCCTAAAGCCTTGGCTAGAGGTTTTAGGCCTGGGCAGGGGCAGAGCAGGCATCAGAGGCGAGTAGCAATTGGTGTGAACTACAGAAGAAACACCTTTTCTGACTGCTCATTGGCTAAGCTCCCTGTATGCCATTGGTAATATTCTTAGTAACTTGGGTATAAGAATCCAAAAAGTTGATTTAGGGTTTTTCCAGCACACTCCTGGAGAAAAAAAAACAAAGGTTCGCTGCTGGAGGGCTAAGAAATGTCATATCCTGCCCTGGCCAGTTTGGCTTATTAGATAATGCCTAGGCCTACCAACACAGAGTCTAGGTTCAATTTCTGATCAAGGGCATGAACCTAGGTTACAGACTCCTCCCTGGATGGGGCCCAGGTCAGGGCTCATGCAGGAGG
The DNA here is from genome assembly GCA_011751065.1 of Lasiurus cinereus. Lineage (NCBI taxonomy): Eukaryota > Metazoa > Chordata > Mammalia > Chiroptera > Vespertilionidae > Lasiurus > Lasiurus cinereus. The sequence goes on along the minus strand of JAAGEH010000005.1, from coordinate 16,124,430 downwards.
AAACCAAAGTGACCCTCTCACATTGATGTTTGCTCTCTCTCTCTCTTTTCCACACTCTAAAAACATAACCTCAGGTGAGGATTAAAAAAAAGTAAATAAAAAAGGAAAGAAAGAAATGTCATATTCTATGAAAGACACATCTTGAAAATGCCTAAAGAAAGTTGTCATTTTTTTTTCATGGTGAAGGGATTGGAGTCCGTGTTGATGAAAACATCTCGGTGGCTGTGGTGGCTGGCAGTGGCTGAAACAGTGGGGTAATGGGGCTGGTGCCTTCCCTTGATCAGCCGATCGCCTCCCACAGAGGGAAGCCAGACTGCAGCCTCAGCTATCAGCAGGACATCCCCTGAGGGTTCCCAGTATATGAGAGGGGGCAGGCTGGGCTGAGGGAACCTTTCCCCCAGCGCACGAATTTTGTGCACGGGGCCCCTACTCTGAGTTATAAATGTCTTTTTCAATGAGCTTTGGAATTTTGTGTATTTTAAGAAATTTGTCCCTTTCAACCTAGTTGATAAATTATGGTAAAAAGTTATTCATAATATTTTTATATTATATAGTAATATCATTAGAAATTTTAGTTATATACATACTGATATAGGTTATTTGTATCTGCTCTCTTTTTTATCTTCAATATAGATAGATTTATCAATTTGTTTTGAGAATTTAAAAATATGAACCTTTTATTTCAGTGATTTCTTTATTTTGCTTCTATATTCATTTCTGCTATATGTTTATTGTTTTCTTTGTATTTGTTTTGAAAGTTTATTTAATTTACTTGAGACATTTAATGTTTTCTAACATAAGCATGTAATATTGTAGGTTTCACTCTAAACAATGCTGTAGTTGAATTCCACAAATTTTGACATGCATTTTCATGTTCATTTAATTCAAAACATTTCCTATCTTCTCTTCCTCTTTGACCACCAGTTACTTATAGAACATTTATCTTAAATTTCCAAATATTTGAAGCGTGCTGTTATTGATTTTAAGTTAATTTCTTAGTGGTCAGAGACAAGCTTATATAATTTTAATTCCTTTAAATATGTTGAGGTTTTTTAAGGTCCAAAATATGATCTACATTGGTGAGTTTTTCATGTGCCCTTAAAAAGAATGTATATTTTGCTTTTCTTGGTGTCTGTAAAAGTCTACTTGTGTACGCAGTGGTGTTGAGATAGTCTATATACTTACTGAATTTCAGTCTACTTGTTCAATTGAGTGTTAAATAAAGAATGTTAAAATCCCCAACTGTAATTGTGATTTTGTCTATTTTACTTATATCAGTTTTTGTTTTATATATTTGTAAATAAATATTCTGTTGTTAGTTACATACATACTCTATACCTTTTCAGTGTTTCATATGTTATGCAGTGATTTAGTGGTTTCAAAATATTTTGTGCAGACCCTTTACAAATTTTACTTCAGATTAATATTTTCTGTGAAAGCCCACTACATTTTAACAATCATATTTATTGATCTATCCATAAAAATTAATATAGAGCTACCATGTTACCTAATTTATTGAGTTTCCAAATGTTATTAAGCATTCAAGTTGTAAGGGATACAAAGTTATTTGAAAATATTTTATTTCTTGCTTTTGAAAAATGAGATCTTGGTTATCATAAATTTGAATAGTAGGCTATATTTATATATGATAATAGAAGTATAACAAACAAATGAAGAAAAATAAAAATTTTCAAATAGAATCCAAGGCAATAGGTAAATTTAAACAAATTTAAGTAAAATTAATTTTGAAAACTGATGTGATTTGATATCCTTTTGACTCTAGAAAACTTGGCTTATATTACATCTTTTAAGTTATGGGTCTAGACTCCTGTATATCTGAGTAATAACAAATGGATTCATGTGAGATTAAAATCTCTTAGAGAATAATTTTTCAATATGCCTGCCATATTCATGAAGTATAAATAAATTTGTCATTTCATTCAAAAGCTTCTGAAATATTTAGAGAATTTAATAATGTAAACATACACATTAGCAACTAAAATTTATCTCTCTTCCTTTCTCCCCCCCCTTCTTTCTACCTCTTTCTCTCTCTCACTCACTCACTCTGATTTAGTTTCATTCAAATTTTATTAATTTACAGATGTTCTGGATGTCCTTGTATGTTATTTTTGCATACTACCAATATTCAAATGCCAACTATATGTTGGAAAAGATGATACACTTTGCAAAGTACTTTCTGTATCTTAGATGTGTAAGCACTGTTCTTTTTTTTAAATATATTTTATTGATATTTTACAGAGAGGAAGGGAGAGCGATAGAAAGTCAGAAAGATCGATGAGAGAGAGACATCGATCAGCCGCCTCCTGTGGAGATGTGCCAGAAAGCAAGGTACATGCCCCCAACCGGAATCGAACCCGGGACCTTTCAGTCCGCAAACCGAAGCTCTATCCACTGCACCAAACCGGTCTCGGCAAGCACTCTTCTTTAGTACTGATCTTAAATGCATTATTTGGTGTTTTCTCTAACCATTACCTCTCTATTCATCTAAAAAACAATGGTCTGTAATATGGTTACATCAACTAATATAGCCACTTACAAAAAAATTCTAGGCTGGGTCTTTGGTGGGCATGATCACTTTTAGAAAAACAGAATATATATATATCTCAGAAATCCTTGCATTTACCACACAGAGCTAGCTCTCTGAGATACCATATCATGGTATATAATTTTTACAAAGAACAAATGATCACAAAATATTAAATTTTTTTTAAATTTTATCAAATCACAAAGAAATAGGTAATTGAAAATGAGAAAGTGGAGTCCCTCTATGATTCTTCCTGTCATTCACTTTTCAGCCTTCTTATCACCTCTTCCCCACTACTTCTAATTAATCCAACTTTCTCTCAATTCTTAGAATGCCCCCTTGAATACTCATCCTAAATCACCTCAGCCCTACAGAGCTCTCCTCTTATTAAATAATTAAATTAGTTATTACCACAATGCCCCCTTTCCTAATGCTCTCCTTATGCTAAACAAGATCGGAAATGTCCCCATTTGTGGCTTACACATCTCATAAAGGATTCTATCAGATCACCAATAACTAATTGTTCCATGTTTTTTTTACAAGTATGAATCCGTCCCAAAACAAACTTTTTAAGATAGTGACTTATGTCTACTAGACTGATCAATTGATTGATTATACACAGCAGGCCATCTATGTATTCACTGAATGTGTGTGTGAATGAATGAATTAAATAATATTTAAACTTATTTTGGACCTATCTTGAGTATAGTACGTAATTATATTTCTTACATAATTGAATACAAATATTACTTATTGAGTATAGTAGCTAGTTATATTTATTATATAATTGAATACAAATATTACTTATTCTGTGTTTTGATATGGGGAGAATTTTTCATCTTTCATTCATATCCCACCATCAAAATTACATTCTTTATCATCACATCTCTTTAATCGTGGCTTCAACATTTCTAATGAGAATAAGAACTCTGCCTCAAATGAAGTCATACTTTTCCTCATTTTCTGCAATTGTATTTAAAAACACTAAATAAACTATTATGACATTTTCTCACTTTGCTATTTTATACTTTTCAAAGAAAGATTCTATTTATTTCATTTATCGGGCAATAAACATAGACTTGTGTTTACTTTTTTAAAAAATATATTTTATTGATTTTTCACAGAGAGGAAGGGAGAGGTATAGAGAGTTAGAAACATCAATGAGAGAGAGACACCAATCAGGTGCTCCTGCCCGCCCCCTACTGGGGATGTGCCAGCAACCAAGGTACATGCCCTTGACCGAAATCGAACCTGGGACCTTTCAGCCTACCCTCTATCCACTGAGCCAAACCGGTTTCGGCTGTGTTTACTTTTTCAGAATGAAATGAATACCTAGCTATATCTACCTCCACCCTTTCCCTACTGCATAAATGCCAAAATCAGGGGCATATATTTGTAAACAGCATAATAAATATTTACAAAAATGCTTGTGACTGATTTGATGTGTGAGTAGAACTGAGGATTTCAGAGGAGAAAGGGGCTTCTTATACTGATCTCTTATCTTTCCAATTAAAAAAATGATAGGTTGTATCCTTTAAATATTAGGTTTTAGAAAAAGGCTGACAGCAGTGGAACTTTATCCTTTATTGCTCCACTTGCTTTCTTGTTATTTTTTTCTCAGAATATCTCCAATAAAACCAGTGAGACATACCTGACCATTGACTACTGAATTTTTTTATTCTTTGTGTGTGCAGTTTCAGCCATTATTTTTGATTACCTTTTCTGGCATGATCACAATTTCCTGTAATATTTCTTTTCTCTCCCAAGGGAAATTAATGTCTGTTCCTAACATTTGTCCCTTATTTTCTTTGTGAAAACTGAGACAAGGAAGCAAGAAATTAATTTAATATTTTAGCAATGTCAGTTTCATTGGTTGATAATTTATTCTTATAATTTTTATTCTGCAGGCATCTTCAGAGTGACCTGTGCTCCTTTATATGCTTGAAACACATTTTCTGTAATATTTGAACCTCCGGTGATATTTTTTACTCATTCCTCATTCCGGCTTTTTCTTTCGTTCTGCTCTCACAATTGTGCCCTTTGTCTCCTTCCTGCAATTCCACGTAACCAATATTTTATACTTCCTATCTGAGCTGCTCATAGACTTGATTAGTTTTTGCAAATCATTTTTCATCCGTATTATATATTTTTTAAATTTCTGTGATATTTACTTTTAGGTTTCATATAAACACAATCCTTTGGGAACACAGAACATTAATTTACTTTGGGACATGCTCCAATTTTTCTTTTTTTGTTGTTGTTGTACCCTGCACAATAAATAAATGTCTTAGCACTTTTTTTACATCAAAGTTAATGCTGTAGGTTATCATTTTCTTATTTTTTCATTTGTTGATTTCTTTATTTCCTCATTAGTCCCAAGACATTCCTTAGCATTTCTTTATTTTTGTATTATTCATGTGTACAGAAATCTTGGGACTTGGTTCTTAATCTTACTTGCAATAAAAGTTAACACAATAAATGTGTCCATACATTTGAACTTTTATTTTAGCTATCAGTAGTTATTCATGTTCACATTATACAAAGGACATAAGTATATGTATATGATCTGACTTATTTGTCCCCTATTTAGGTTTTTTGTTAGTTTGTTTCAGATACAGTATTTTATACTTAGCCATTTTCTGAATGAAATGAAATTTCTGAAATGAAATTCTTGAACATAGCTATTTTGTATCTCTTTATAAAATACACCATGTACTTTCTGTAACCCTTTGTAACTTGTGCTCTTTCTTTTTTAAATTAAACTCTTTAATTTGATATTGCTGCAGATTATTTTTTAATCTTTCATTTATAAATAGGTTCTGCTAAAATGTCCATCCTGTCATTTTTCTGCTCGAATGTAGTACCTTTACTCTCTCAGTATACATTCATCAAGGCCCACATAAATGCCAGATACTTTATGGCTGAGGATACAGGAGACAAGTGGCCATGATCTCTGTCTTCAGGAATACCATAATTTAACAAGTATTTCTAAAATAAATATTTAAAATGTATTAAAATTTGCCATTAAAATTTTAGATAAATGTTATGACCTTGACCTTAAAATGAAGGCTGTACTATGAAAGGCTCTTGTGAAAATTTTGGTTTGAAGTTTTAGGAAGAGGTCAGAAAAGTTTCTCTGGGGGCATTATCTTTAATCTAAGATTGAAAGCAACCATATAAATTACCTAATTGTGTCAACCTTAGGTCCTTTCAAAACTAGAAACTCTAGGAGATTATCCCAAGGCTTGGGAGCTATGGGAGACCAGCGAGAGCTCAGCTGGCGTGGCCCAGTGATTGAGTGTCAACCTATGAATAAGGAGATCGTGGCTCAATTCCCAGTCAGGGCTCATGCTGGATGGATTCCCAGTTGCAGGATCCATCCAGGTGTGTAGGAGGCAGCCAATCAATGATTCTCTCTCATCATTGATGTTTCTATCTATCTCTTCCTTTCTAAAATCAATAACAACAATGATAATGACCCTATATAATAAAAGGTTAATACGCAAATTGACCCTAATGGTGGAAGGACCAGTCACTATGAGGCACACTGACCACCTTTCAGTCCCTTCCCTATCTGGCAGGCTTCCATACCAACCTCTAGCAGGGGTGGACCTGCAAGCAGGCAGGAAAGGCCGACCTCTTGGTCCCTACCCCTAGTCCACAGGGTCCCATCACCCATGGCATAACAGTTCCCATTAGTGGGAAGAAGATACAATAGGACAACCTGGAAACAGCAAATCTTTTTCCTTACTGATTCTTTATCACAGTGTTCTAGAAAAATAATAGCCAGGTCCCCTGCTGGGTGCCTAGGAGCCCTGTCTCTCTTCAGCCCTGCTGATCATTGAGTGTGCCAGAGCAGGAGGGAGTGAAAAGCTCGACTTAGCAATGCCACTCACCTAAAGGTGGGGGATAGCAGAGGGACATGGTGACAATATACAGACTTTGGAGTCACACCGACTCTGCCAGTTAGACCTGTGTAACCTCTCTAAGCCTCGATTTCTTCATCTATAAAATGGGTATAATAATATTACAGCCTCATTAGAATGTTACAGAGTGTGCATAAGATTATGCAGGTAAGGCTCTCACCCTGGTGCTTGACAGGTACTAAGCACTCACTGTTGCCACTGTGGTTATCTGCCCTCTGCCCTCATTGGGCTTAGAAACCCCAGTGCTTAACTGTCAGTGTAGGCAGGTGTGGAAATTCCTGCTCCGTATCCTGGGTCCCTGAGAGAACTCAGATTCCGGATTCTGGATTCCGGATTCCAGATTCCTGGGCAAGATGGATCTGCAACATGAAACCCTTGAGGGTCAGCAGCCATGCCCAGTTCCAGGGGCCTAGACCCGTGGTCGGCAAACAGTGGCTTGGGAGCCACATGCGGCTCTTTGGCCCCTTGAGTGTGGCTGTTCCACAAAATACCATGGCCTGGGCTAGTCTATTTTGAAGAAGTGTTGTTAGAAGTTTAAATTTAAAAAATTTGGCTCTCAAAAAAAATTTCAATCCTTGTACTGTTGATATTTGGCTCTGTTGACTAATGAGTTTGCCAACCACCATCCTAGGAATAGGGGTTATGCAAGATGCCACAGTCCTGTGAAAACCCCCAAATGAGATTCTTAAGCCTCTTTCAGAAACTATGAGCTCATTAGCATAATAAACCACCTGTGAAGCACCTTTTGACTCCCATAAACATTAATAATGAAGAGTAAAAAGCCTGAAGCCAGGGGCCTGGATATCTGTCCTATATATCAATAGGTTGCTGGTTAGGTTCCCTGTCAGGGCACATGCCCTGATTGTGGGCTCAACATTTCTCTCTTTCTTCCTTTCTCTCTCTCAAATACAGTGGTACCTCGAGATACGAGTTTAATTCATTCCGTAACCTTGAGGAGTGGGAAACTATGAGACGCTTGAGTCGAGGTAAACTGGTGGGTCCTGTGCAGCCAGCATATCCGCACGATTAGTCCTATTTCAAATGTTGCTCGTATTTCAAAGCAAAAATCGCTCACTTGACGGCTCGTATCTCAAAAATCTCGTATGTTAGGGCACTCGTATCCCGAGGTACCACTGTAAATGAAAACATATTTAAAAAAAATAAAGTTAGAAGTGAAGCCATTATGGTCCCATGGCTGCAAACTCTAGAAGAAAACATAACTCAACAGCAATAAGAGACTCTTAAAAAAAAAGCAATTATAGCAATAAAAATAACAATAGAATTTCAATGAGGAAGAATATGGGCATCTAAAGGAATCCATGTGGCTACAAGGGAAATCGCTAATGAGGCTAGATTTTAAAAGTCAAACAGGCAAAAATGTATTTGCAGCAAATAATCAATAAATAGTTTGTATCTTTAACATATAAAGAGCTCACACAAATACTATATAATAATGTTATATTGTAAACCAGAAGATGCATTAATCAATAAGCTTAATTTATTTGTAGTCCTTTTCATTTCTCCAGAGTTAGCAGGCCCAGAGGAAATTTTGCTTCTTAAATTCTGGGGCCCAATATGTGGAAGTCTTTCCTATTTATATGTTTTTCAGCTCTTTGTTTTCCAAATTTGGAATGAGACTTCCGGACCTTCTGAGAAAAAGTCCTGTGTTCTGGGACAGGGACTTGAGACCATATCTCAAGGCCTGGCCTAGAGCCAGCACTGACAACTCTGGAGCATAGTTTATGACCTGTCTGGAATGGGAACTAGTGTTATTTTCCCCTATTATTTAAGCAAGAAAATGTTTACAGACGCCAGAATAGTAGGGTTAAATTTTGAGCAGCAGTTTTTACCCAAGATGGAGGTTACTATGCTTCAATAAAAACCTACTATGCAAATCAATGGAACTGCGGAACAACCAGCAGAATGTCTGGTTGCTATAACATGTGCTGACCACCAGGAGGCAGATGCTCAACCAGGAGCTGCACCCTGATGATCAGTGTGCTCCCACAGGAGGAGCACTGCTCAGCCAGAAGCCGGGCTCATGCCTGGTAAGCGCCGCGGTGGTGGCGGGATCTTCTCCTGCCTCTGCAGCAGCCCTAAGGAGCAGTGAGCAGGCGGGCACTAAAGAGCAAGGGGTCCAGAACTGTGAAAGGGATGTCCTATTGCTGGCTTAGCATCCCCTGAGGGGTCCCAAGAAGGTTCAGGCTGGGCTGAGGAGAATCACCCTCCCCAAGTGCACAAATTTCGTGCACCAGGCCTCTAGTAGTAATAATAATAATAATAATAATAATGAAAGACCAGGGATAATCATAAAGGAAGGGAGAGTTAATCGCTTCCATGAGCACCTGGGGCTTGTCCTTGCAAGAAGCTTTTGAATTTTTCTCCTTAGGTATTATAGGAAGAACCACTGACACATCAGCTCCATGCCCCCATTGGTCAGGGATTTACTCAGATACTTTGACTACCAGCGCTTTCTGAGTGCACCTGTGTGTATGCCAGCCAGCTCCCACCTGCCTATTTCTCATTCCACCAGGTAAGAAGGGCCTCAGAGCAAAAAGTGAATGATGCAAGCTGCAACCTTGTGTTGAAGGGACTTTAAATCTTTACAGCTATTCCCTGAATGTAGGGTAGGAGTGGCCCAGAGTACATGAAGTGAGATGTTAGTCCACCAGGGAAACTGTTAAAAAACAGAATTTGCAACATTCCAGAGGCAGGAATTAATTGGACATATTCAAGAGATTAAAGAAGGCAAGTGAACTAAAGAATGCAGGGAGGAAAGGGAGAGGTCTCCATAGAGACTAGAGTATAAACATTTATGTTAAATGTTAAATCATATTGTATTCAGTTATTGAAGAACTAATTAACATTTGAAATGTGCTATGCAAAGAATATTTTTCTGAATCATCTATTCTCTATTTTCATTGCCCTTCTTCTGTATTTTTCCCATTTCATAGTGTTCAAAGTGAGAAATGGAATGACAATTTTTTTTTCCCAGATAAAAACTATCATTCCCTATTGTATGCCATGCAAAGAATAGCTGCTCTTGGATAGGAAGCCATTTCTGATTTGCACTCAGCTGAGCCTGGTGAAGGCCAGGGTGTGGCAGATGCGCATGGCTGACGTTTCTAATGGAGATGGTGTAGGGGTTCTCAGCATTCATTTTACCCATCAGATAATAAAGAAATGTATTTCAAGACTTTTTTCTCCAGTCTGCTCTGGATGGCAGCCAGGCCCTGGCAACTATCAATATGTGCCATCTACGTGCTCTGTAGAGAATGAAGGATCTTGAATGTTCTACCCTTAACAATTAGAAGAAAAAAAAAAAATTAAGGCTGTTGGATTTAGGAAATAAGTGACAAGATTTAATGGTTCCCAATAACGTTCAGTTCAGAAACTTAGTTGAATCCAGATGACTTTAGGTTGACGTATAGCTATAAGATGTACAGCACATTGACTATAGACAGTACACTGTCTTATATATTTAAAATTTGCTCAGAGTAATTCCTGTGTTCTCACCACACACACTATGTGAGGTGATGGATGGTACTCAGCTTTGTGGTAATCATTCACAATGTATAGGCATACATATTGAATCATCCCTGTAGTACAAATTAAATTTATATAAGTTTTATTTAATTGTATCTCACTAAAGCTGGAATAAATGAAAAAATACAGAAGGAGCCCATGTATTCTTTACTCAGTCCCCACCCTCCCAGGGGTAACATACTTCAAAACTCTAATACAATAGCTCAACCAGGCTATTGACATTGACACAGTAAAAATACAGGACATGGACACCCCTCAAGGATTCCTCATGTTGCTATTTTAAAGGCACACTCACTTGTCATTTCAAGAATTCACCTATTGTAGTATTTTAGGTGGGCTACCAGGTTTTCAGCATTGGAATAAAGTTCAGATAAATATTCAGATTTTTGTGTGTGAATCTCTTTTCACTTCTTTGTTATGAATATCAAACGATGCAATTGCTGAGTCATTTTGTACCTGCATTTTGAGTTTTTAAAGAAAAGTTTCCAGAACAGCTGTGCCATTTTACGTCCCCACCAGCAGTGGGTACAGTTTATCAGCATCCTTGCCGCCATTTTTAAAATTTAGCTGATCTCATAGGTGTCCTGATATCTCATTTCCTTAATGGCCAGTACTGTTGATCATCTTTTAATATGCTTATTTGCCATTGGTATAGCTCCTTTGATTTGTCTTTTACTTATTTTCTAATTGAATGTTGTTGTTATTTTACTGTTGAGTTGTCAGAGCTTCTTTATGTAGTTTGTAAATATTTTCATCCAGTCTGTGTCTCTATGATTCCTAAAAGTTTTTAATTGTGATCCTTTTGAGCCTGGGCTGGCCTTCATGAGTGGATTGACTGGTAAAATGTAGCAGAAGTGAAGCTTTAGGACTTCAGAGTCTGGGTCATAAAACTTTAGGCTTCTCTGCAATAAGACAGCTACTCAGATTTGCTTTGGGTTTGGTAACTGACGTTTTTGAGGAGTACTGCTCCGTTACGTTACGTGATAGAATGTATACATTGTTCACTTCTTTCTGCTAATCTATTGTGTAGGATTTTGAGTCTGTGTTCATAATACAGATTGATCTGAAGCTTTCATATATCTATATCTATATCTATATCTATATCTATATCTATATCTATATCTATATCTATATCTATACCTATATCTATACCTATGTATCTATATCTATATATATATCTATATATATATATATATTTCTCTGGCTTTGGTATTGGGGTCATTCTGGCTTCGTAGAATGAGATAGGAAACGTGTCCTGTTTTAATACAGGCACACCCTGGAGATAGTGAGAGGTCAGCGCCAGGCCACCGCAATAAAGCAAATATAGCAATAAACCAAATCATTAATATTTTTGCTGGTGGAGGGTCTTGCCTTCAATTTTCAAAAAAACACTTTACCTGTGAAGTGCAATAAAGTAAAGCACAATAAAACAAAGCATGCTTATATTTTCTAGAAAAACCTGAGGAGAATCAGTGTCGCATCTTACTTAAATATATGGTAGATTTCAGCAGTGAAGACATCTGAGGAGGGTAGTTTCTTTATGGAAGGTTACTAATTAGTCAATATCTTTAATAAACTTAGTCCTGTTAAGGTAATCAGTTTCTCCTTTTGTGAGTTTTGGTAGCTTTTGTCCTTCTAGGAACTGGCCCCTTTCCTTATGGGCATAGAGTTTCTTCATGGCATTCTTTCACTACCTTTTTAATGTTCATGGTTGCAGTAGCTGTGAGTGTCAGGAACTGAGCGAGCTCAAAAAAGCTCAGCTGTCGGAGGTGGGGTGTGGAGTGGGGAAGGGGTGGGAGGGCGGGGGGGGGGTCAGAGTAGTCAGTTAAGACAGCAAGCCAAAATGAAAGTGAAACATAAGTCTGTGTGACAGGATAAGCAAGAAGTCAAACCTGAGAGAGCACCACCTCCTCCCCAGACCCCTCCCATTTTCCCTTTGCAATGGTCCTAGTTAAGGATCAGGTGGGTTCCGTACAGGTGGAACTGTCTTAATACCCAGGGGGCTCTGAACAAGAGACTCCTGCAGTTTTATGGAGCAGGGGAACTTGCTAGCAGGGTGTGGGAGAGCTCACAGTGAAAAGGTAAAACAAACTGAGTTAGAGTGCAGATAAATGTCTTCACACTGAGGTCCCCAGAGGAGGTCTCAATGGAGGCACCTGAGAAAGGCCTCAGCCGAAAAAATGGCTTCTGAGTCAAGGTACCTGAACTAGGAGGTTTATATCCACAGCAGCAGGGCGGGGCAGCCTGCATACCTGCTTGCAGCTCGCTCTGGGGACCCCAGTGCCTTGACTGGGCACCAAGTCAGTGTGAGGAGGGCCACTTTACCGCGAGGAGGCCTGCCAGGTAAGCTTTTGGATTTGTCTATTTGCCTATGTTTGGTCCTGAGAGATTACACGTAGGGCTCAGCTCAGGGATTTGAGGCCTCCAGGACCCCCTCCTTCCTTTCTGATGTTGGTAATTTGTGACAGCTCTCTTTCTCCTTGGTTAGAGTCACAAGAGGTTTATCGACCTATTAATGTTTTTTTTTTTTTTTTTAAGAGCCAGTTTTTGTTATCACTGACTTGGGTTTCCATAGAATTCTGTTTTCAATTCCATTGACTTCTCCAGTATTTACGATTTCTTTCCCTTTGTTTACTTTGGACTTAATTTGCTCTTTTTCTAGTTTTATAAGATGGAAGCTTAGGTTATTGATTTTTTGGATCTTTCCTCTTTTCTAGTTCATGCATTAAATGAGAAGTGTTTTCTTTTAAACGTTGCTTTCACAAATTTTGGTAAGTTGAATTTTCAGTTTCAAAACATTTGTATTTTTCTTGAAATGTCTATATTGTCCACTGTCTTGTTGACAGATGTACTGTTTTCCAGTATTTTGGGATTTCCATCTATCTGTGTTATTGACTTCTTGTTGTAGGGTGAATATTCTTTATCAGATAATAGAATCTGAGGTAAAAAGGCTTCACTGGAGCCTGGCCTGGTGGTTCACTTGGTTCTAGCATCGTTTCAAACTGATGACTGTTCTGGTCCAGGCATTGCTGATAACTTGAAGTAATGGAATTGCAAACATCAATAATCATTGTTTGCTATTTGCATACCCTCAATTCATCAATTGTTGCTTTTTTTTTTTTCTGTAAATTTGATCTTTTAGGTATCCCCATAAAAAAAGACTAGTGGATACATTTTCTTTGTTCAAAGCTTAATCTGGCTTCACCAAAAATTTCAAATCAGTTAAACCTGAAAAGGGATGAAAATGAAGTGAGTTATTAACTGTTGAAAGTGTGTATACACTTTGTATGTGTATGTGGGGGGAGGGGCGGAAGGGGTACAGGCTGAATAATTATAAAAGCAGTGTTTGTACTTCAACTGTGTTTTCCAACTTTCAGCAGCATTTTGGAATGATTTTCCTTTGTTCAAACCTTCGTCTGGCTGAAAAGAAGGAAATATCAATTGAGTTATCAGTTGTTATAGTGTGTGCACATGTTTTGGGACACCCTGTATACTGGAGTCCTGTTGGTGGGTTGGTAGATTGTGAGGGAGGGAAAGCATTCCATAATTTTGTGAGTAAATCACAGTCATTTAGTGAACCCATATCCTAGCGGTTAACTTTAAGAGTCCCTTTTCAGCTTCTCCTTCTTCCCCTTAGTTGTAGTAAAAAATGATGGAGGAGAACCAAGTGGAAGACACACCCTTCCCCAGGTGGGATAGGGCTCTCTGAGAGCCTTCCCCTGAGGGTGGGGCTGGCCTTTGTAATGTAGAGCAATTTGGGCACATTTCCAAATAGTTATTTCCCTCCCCCTCCCTGCCTGCCAGAGCCAGGGGTGGATCTTTCTTGGCTTTTGCCCAGGTGAACCTGGTGGGTACTGTTGAGTTAAAATCCATGAAAATATGGGAACCCCCTAAGACTACGACCCTATGACCCGTGGAGTTTCTCAAGTTCAAGGCTATTCCACAGTTAGCCTACAGTAACTCATCCAAATTACCTCTTCCATGGTGTCACCTGTGTGTGGTTTCCACCTCTTCTCTCCCAAATAAGCCTGTCTCGGTGTGACTCTGTTAGTTGTGTCTCCAGGATCTGGAGTGGTGCTTTACCCTCCCACTGAGTTACCTGACGGCCCCAAGGAGAGCTGTTGACTTTCAGTTCATCCTGCTTTTTCTTGTTGTAAGCATATGGAACAGATAAGATTATTAATCTTTTTTTGTTGTTTTTTTAAAAATTCATTTTTTAATATATTTTTATTCATTGCAGAGAGGAAGGGAAAGGGAGAGAGAGATAGAAACATCAGTGATAAGAGAGAATCATTGATTGGCTGCCTCCTGCACACCCCCCACTGGGGATTGAGCCCCCAACCGAAGCCTGTGCTCTTGGCCAAATCAAGCCTGGGACCCTTTAGTCCACAGGCTGACACTCTATTCATTGAGCCAAACTGGCTAGGGCTTTTATTTTTCTTTCTAATGAAGTCAAACAATTGGCATATACCTGATCATTGAATAGAAATGAGCCACCTGGGAGCCTTTCTTGCCTTTTTTTTTTTTTTTTGTTCTCCATCATATTGTAGCTCCAATAACATGTTACATTCCAATCTCCTCTTAAAATGCTTGCTGTCTCAATATTAATTGATTTTCTTCTTTGAAATTCATTAAGACAGAGTACAGGCACTTTTGTGCTAAAACTATAAAGTCAGCTTTCTGGGAGCTCAACATATTAGCACCAAATATACATGTGATTCTTATATGTATGTGCATCCACACACACACAAAAAATAGTGCATTTTGCATTTGGTACCAAATCATCTGTTTCTTCTCCTGTTGGCTGCTAAATCCCCAGCCTTGAAAACCATAATCCTACCTTTTCTAAATCCTATCTTGGAAAAGAAACTTAGTCCAGAGAAAAAGAGGAAATTGAATACAGCTTCAGGTGAATGAGTGAGCCTTAACTTTGTCTGCACAAAATCTGCACCAGCTGTAACAGAGTGACATGCGGGGTTTTAATGAGAAACACATGAGTGCTTTATCATGGCAAATCCAACATCCTGAGAAAATGGGGCATTTTCATATTTTTTTTTTGTTAGTGATTTTTCTTAATATTCTTGAACAAAAAAGAAATGTAGTTGAAATAGCAATTAAGTAGGGATTGATAAAACGCTTTTTGTAGAAATATCTTGTTACCAATGTTCCTTAGAATTGCTTATATTCACATGTTCATTCTGTAGGAGGTTTACCTTAGTAGGTAATGACCTTATCATCCCAGCAGGAAGTAAGCTCCTCTTATCTCAGATTGAGAACTTAATTAGCAATCTTACCTTGAGGAGTAAGAAGCCATTATATTCATTCTTTCCCAGTGCATTTTAGAGAATCCAGGGTTTTCTAGTTGTCTGATTTACATAAAAGGTCAGGAGCTCTCCATGATTTCCTCATGGGGACTTCTGACTTTTATCTATAGTTGGTCAGTCTGAGGGTTAAATTCTTAAGATTATAAAGCTTTTATGAAGTCCTTGGAAATTCCTGTTTCAATGCCTGTTTAAAAGTATCAAGTGTCAAATATTAGTAGGGAAAATAGTATTTTTTATCATGCTTATCTTATACTTCTCTAAATATTAAAATCAAAAGTGTAAAAACCTAGACCAAACTGAATTTAGTTTCCAAAATCATGTCTTACTTTTTTTTTTTTTTTTTTTGGAAGTTAATTCTCTAAGATGCTATGCAGTAGCTCAGCAGGAAAAAAAAAAGTTAAAGATCTTTCAGTTCTTGAGATAGGAAGCAGAAGTCAGTTCATATGGTTACACTTTTAATTTCTAGACTTTAGTTTCTAAATGTTGGGAAATTGTAATGGAATTTTTATTTTTTTTGTTTTATTTTTCTAGGGACAAAAGTTGTTATTTTTCTTTTTAATTTAAATTCTTTATTGTTAAAAGAATTACATATGTCTCCTTTATCCCCCATTGACCTTCCCAGGCCTTTCTCACCCCCTAGCTGCCCTCACCCTCCTACTTTTCTATCCATGGATTATGCTTATATGCATGCATACAAGTTTTTTGATTGATCTCTTACCACTCACCTACACCCTCCTTCCCTCTGAGGTTGGATGGTCTGTTCCATGCTTCTGTGTCTCTGGATCTATTTTTGTTCATCAGTTTATGTTCATTATATTTCACAAATGAGTGCGATCATGTGATTTTCTGTAATGGGATTTTTATTTTTACATCTTACTCCCTCTTTCTCTTGTACACATTTGTTTTTTTTTTTTTTTTTTTACTAAATGTCAGAGTGTTTTTGGATATTTGAGAAGTAATTAGTTCAAGGTAGAAGGCACTAAAAGTGGGGAGAATAATTTCAGTCTATTTCCTCCAATATCTGAGCATTTCAATGCCTGTTTAAAAGTATCAAGTGTCAAATATTAGTAGGGAATTTTTTTAATGTATTTTATTGATTTTTTTACAGAGAGGAAGGGAGAGGGATAGAGAGTTAGAAACATCGATAAGAGAGAGACATCAATCAGCTGCCTCCTGCACGCCCCCTACTAGGGATGTGCTGGCAACCAAGGTACATGCCCTTGACTGGAATCGAACCTGGGACCTTTCAGTTCGCAGGTTGACCCTCTATCCACTGAGCCAAACCGGTTTTGGCTAGTAGGGAATTTTCTTAATGGTTCTTGAGAAAATTAAAAAGTATGTGAGACTACCTGTTATCTAGCATACTTCTGTACTTTAGAGGTATCCTTATATATACTAACTCATTAATGGGAAAAATTGTATGATATTAAAATAATGCAATTTATACTTTAGAATAAATTAAGCTGTTAAAGTTATTCAGATACAATGAGTACCAAAGTTATTTAGATACAATGAGTAAAAAATAAATAAAACTAATTTGCAAATCTTAATGTAGATTTCAGTAGAGTTAGTGTCATACATTGGTTGGCAGGTGATTTCTAAGCTGGAAGCACAGAAAAAAGACAAAGGAAGGATTTTTATTTCTTAAAGGACAATTGCTCCTCTGGTACTTTGGCAAAACCAGTATAATATTATATGTTATATGTCATCAATCTGGGTAAAGAGTTAATCTTCGATGACCAAATCATTAAAATGCAACAATAGAGTTATCATAAAAAAAAAAAATTAAAGGAATCTTTATTTCATTTTGTGTCTGTTATTCCAGAGTGAATTCTATTTTTTTTTCTAAACTCCCACATTCTCAATATAAGTGAACTTAAAATTTAGTTAATATTAATTTAGAGATTTGGTTGTGACTTCAAGCCAAAATAAAAAGGCATGGCGCATTGTTATTCATAGTTGCCATTATTAAACAGTCATGACACTTTGCCTGTATATATTTAACTCATCATAAAAAGAATTTATAGATGAGGAAATTGAGCTGAAAAGAAACTAAGAAGCAATAGAGGTTTATTTGAACCAGGTCTGGGAGCTGCCGAGGTCAGGACTCTGATCCACATCCTACTGTGTCTTACAGGACTTCAATATGTAATTAAACAAAGTGATCAACCTTCAAACCTGATTTTTAAAATTTGAGGACCAGAAAATTTGGCTTTGTTTTTATAAGTTTGATTCTACTGTTTAACAAAAAAATAATATGCTTGAAAAATATGAGAACCCTTCCAATTTCAGGATAGAAAAAAAGTGAGTTTGAAACTCTTTTCCATAAAGAAATAGTTTATCTAGTATTATTGCTACCATTCATTAGAAAGAGCATGAGAACTCCAAAATCTCCTGGTTTTTTGATTTGCAAATATTGAAATAAAATATTTAAATGATAATTTAAATGTTTCCACAGAAACTTTGAGCAAAGTATTCACCTATTTTTCTGGGATCAAATCAAGGATGTGTGTTTTTATTTTACTTTCAGCAGCAGAAAGTTTTGCTTGGTTTTTAAAATTGAGACAATATTCCAAAATACTAGATTACTATTTACACATCGAATTATAACCTCATTAAGCTTCTAAAGAATCTTAGACTTTATGTCCAGGTATAGCCCATCTGGTTCTTGAAGTTTCCCTCATCACACTTGTCTTCTCTTTCTCTTCACTTGTATGTCTCTTCCTTCTCACACTTCCTCATAAACTGTTTCCTATTATGAAAAATGATGAAAAACAAGTCTTGTGTTATTTTAATGTGGCTTTATCACTAAGTCCAGGGCATTCTTACCATGTGACTTAACTATAGGCAGACAGCTGTTCTGAATTAAATAGAACATTATTTTTTTCAGTGCAGTTGATTTGGGTCAAAGTTGTAAAAAATAAATCACAGATGTTTCAAATCCTGAACATCATAACTCTTTAGCACTTATTGTTTATACCATTCATTTAGAGCAAAGCATATGCTACCTTATATTTTAAATTATTTTTAGAAGTCCCCTTCTCTGTATTTCATTATAAGCTTCAAAGCTGACATAGCTCAAGCTTTCTTGCAGGCCTTCTATCTAACCTGAAACACCACATATGTTCCATACGTACTTGTTAATAACAGAATTCTAATCAGTAACCATGTATTGAATGCCTACTGTTGACTTAAATAAGAAAAAAGGATAAGAGAAAAACTAAGATGGTGGCATAAGGTAAACACCTGTTTGTGCTGCCTCTCACAACTACACCAAAACTACAACTACAAGACAAAACAGCAATCCCCCAGAACCATGGAAAAGCTGGCAGAGTGGAAGTTCTACAACTAGAAAAAAAGAAAATAAGTGCATCAAGAACTGGTAGGACGTACAGAGGCTCAGAAAGGCAGAGGTACGGAGACGTGCGTGAATCAGACTGGCATGCGCTGTTTTTTTTTCAATTGGGAGGGAGTTACAAGTTCCCAACTGCTCTGAACTCTAGTTTCCGGAGAGATTCTGGGGACCCAGACTCATAGGTGAAGAAACTGGATCATCAGCCATCGAGTCAGAAAGAGAGGGTAGCTTTTTCCCAGAGGTGCACACAGGAATCATTGTTTACTGTGCTGGGGCATGGACACGGGACACAGAACAGAATGCGGAAACAGGGAGATGCAGAGAGGATTGACTGGCAGCCATTACTGTTTCCACACTCTAGGGATCCCCTGAGACCTCACCCCACCCAATTTACAAACTCACCAACCTGTGTGGAGTGACTTTTGCATATGAATGGCCTGCCCTCTCACAGCTTAACCCAACAAATTGCAATTGGGTCAGACAACTCCAAAACTTTCAAAGTCCAAGCGAGAGGAGAAATCTGCAGATCTCCCTGTAGCTCCTGCTGGGTGGCCTCAGACAGTAAGTAGCTGACTTGCATCTCCTTAGGGATCCAGGAACTAGTGTACCTAGGGTCAGTGTGAGATGACACCAGATTTCAACTCCTTATATCCATAAGTGACACACTCAAGTAGCAGACTTGGTGGGCACCAAAGCCCCCCTGCAGCAAGTCCTGTCTCCAGCACAGCACTTCTTCCATTACAGACACAGGGAGTCCTCACAGCCAATTGGCCTGGAGGTCAATTCCTCCCAGTGTACCAATAGCAATCAAGACTTAACTACAAATAAACTGTGTACCCAGCTCACAAAGGGTGCACCAAGAGTGTTCACCTCAGGTGATTGGGCAGGCGGAGGTACTGGGCCCTAAAGGACAACTAGCACACAAAACCACTCTATCACAGGGAAGCAGCTAGAATGTGGAGACAAAGAAACATGTCACAAATGAAAGAAACAGGAAAGAAAACTACTGGACATAGAGTTCAAAACCACATTTTTAAGGTTACTCAAGAATCTTCTACAAACCACCGAGGAACTTAGTGAGACCTTCAAGTATCTTAATGAGAATGCCAAAATTAAAAAATAAAAAAAAATGGAAAAGGACCAGTCAGAAATTAAGCAAGCACTGTCTGAAATACAAAATTATACAGAAATCCAATAGCAGACTAGAGGACTCTAAGAATCAAACAAAAGATTTAAAATATGAGGAAGCAAAAACACCCAACCAGGAAAACAAAAAGAAAAAAGATTCCAAAAATGTGAGTTTAGTGTAAGGAGCCTCTGGGACAAATTCAAGCATACCAACATAAGAAAGAGAGGAAGATACTGAAAATCTATTTGAAGAAATAATGACAGAAAACTTCCCCCACCTGGAGAAAGAAATGGACTTACAAGTCCAGGAAGTGCGAAGAACTCCAAACAAAAGGAATCCAATGGGGATCACACCAAGGCACATCATAATTAAAATACCAAAAGAGAAAGACAAGGAGAGAATCTTGAAAGCAGCAAGAGAAAACAGTTACCTACAAGGTAGTATCCATAGGACTGTCAGCTGATTTCTCAACAGAAACTATGCAGGCCAGAAGAGAGTGGCAAGAAATATTCAGTGATGAATAGCAAGAACCTACAACCAAGATTACTCTACCCAGCGAACCTATCATTCAGAATTGAAGGTCAGATGAAGAGCTTCACAGACAAGACAAAGCTAAAGAAGTTCATCACCACCAAACCAGGATTATATGAAATGCTGAAGGGTATTCGTTAAGAAGAGGAAGAGGAGGAAAAAAGTAAAGATAAAATTTATGAACAAGAAATTGACAAATACATACCTATCAACAAGTGACTTTAAAAATCAAGTGAATAAGAAATCTGATGAACAGTATAAACTGGTGAATATAATAGAATTAGGGGCATAGAAAGGGAATGGGCTGACAATTCTCAGGAGGAAGCGTGTGTTAGGGGTGCAGAAAGACATTGGACAAAGATCTTTCAGCTATGGATGAGGACAGTGGTGGGGGTAAAGGCATGGAGTAGGGATTGGGGAATCACGTGGAGGGGAGCTATGGGGAGAGAAAAAGATGAGCATCTGTAATAAACTGAACAATAAAGATTTATTTTTTAAAAGGAAAAAAAGAATATGTTTTTACATCAGAAAGATATTCACATCAATGTTTGACGAGATTGTAGATGTTTTGGAAGGAAAACACATACTTTAACTAAATCAAAGTTTCTGGAGAGTAGTGCTATAAGAAGGTGCAAGGTAGAACAAGAGAAAAGTATTTGCTTTCTCCAGGTTTATAAAAACACTAGAGACCCAGAGCATGAATTCTTGTACCCAGGGGGTCCTTCGGCCTGGCTTGTGGGATCGGGCTGAAACCAGCTCTCTGACATCCCCTAAGGAGTCCCAGATTGAGCAGGTACAGGTCAGGCCGATGGACCTCACCGGTGCACAGTCGGGGCTGAGGAGAGAGGCAGGAGATTGGACAGCTGAGGACGGACTACAGGGGAGCTCCAGTGTATGTTCTGCTCATCTCGCTCAGTCCCAACCAGCCAGACCCCAGCAGCAAGCTAACCTACAGGTCGGACTGTCTGCCCCCCTGGTGGTCAGTGCATGTCATAGCGAGCAGTTGAGCAGCCTTAGCATATCATTAGCATATTACTTTGTTTGGTTGAACGGACCACCAGATGACTAGACACTTAGCATCTTAGGCTTTTATTATATAGGATGAATAAAGCATTATCATTTATGACTTCTCTCAGAGGGAAAACATTCTTGTTGATTGACATTGAAAGGAGTGTATTCAACAGTAGTAATCATCTATTAGCAGGGATGTTTTCTGAATACACCAAAAAAAAAAAAAGCCTAAAGACTCGGGTTAGGAAAGATCTAAACAAATATGATTCAATTAGAACGCAATTAGTTTGAAGGTAAAAAGTGAAAAATGAGCCTAAAATTTTAACCAGCATGTGATCATGTGAGGTGTGGTATTAAGAAAAAAATGGCCCCAACAATATCCTCACCCTAATCTTTGAGAGCCCATAAACATGAGAAAAAGAACTTTGTGGAATTAGACACATCTGTATTTGAGTTGTTTTGCTCACTTCTTAGTTCTATGATTTTAGTAACAAGTTAGCAATGAGTTATTTAGATTTTTCATCTCCAAAATGGGGTTAGTAATAATTTCTGTCTAATGAGATGATGCAAATTAAATGAGGTCATGTTGAGGCCTTGGCAAGGAAGCTCAGTTAATCAGAGCATGGGCTCAATATGCCAAGATTGTGGATTCAGGTTTGATCCCCAGTCAAAGCACATACAAGAATCAACTAATGGCCCTGGCTGAGTTGGCTCAATTGAGCATCCTCTTTTGCACTGAAAGGTTGCAGGTTCCATTCCTCATCAGGGCATTTGCCTGGGTTGTGGGCTTCATCCCCAATATAGGGGTTGTAGGAGGCAGCCTATCCATGTTTTCCCTTCTCACTTCAATGTTTTGCTCTCACATTGATGCTTTCTCTCTCCCTTGCCTTCTCCCTTCCTCTTTGTCTAAAACATCAATAAAATATTTTTAAAACATCAATAAAAAGAACTTTGTAGATGTGATTAAAAGTGTGAACCTTGAAATGGGCAGATTAACCTGGACTCTCTGGGTAGATATGACCAAATATCCCCCACATAATGTGATCACATAGAAATATGATACTCCTTGCCTTGAAAAAGAAGGAAGAGCCTTGAGCCCAAGCTGCCGGGTAAATACCTTGGCAAAGCCAAAGATGCAGATATTCCCATACAGCTTCCAGTAGGAGCACAGACCTTGAATTTAGCCCGGTGACACCTATGTTGATTTCTGAGCCACAAAACTTTAAGTTGATAAATTTATGATGATTTAGGGCACTGACTTCATGGTAATTTAGTAATTTTGTTATAATAATGATAGAAGACTAACGTAATGTCAAGTGTTCTTATGGGTTAAAATTAATTTATAAGGTACAGAAATGTTTTGAGCAAGACAGTGATACTGATTAATTTTATGCATATTAAGAAAATGAAGTTATTATTTTTTTTTCTTTTTTTAAAATTTGGAATGCAAAATACTTAGATGTAGGAAAGTAGTTTCAAAGGAAATGGAAAAACAAAATTTATGTAGCCCTGGCAGGGTGGGTCCATTATTTGGAGCAGTATCCTGTACAACTAAAGATTGGGATTTCAGTCCCTGGTTAGGGCTCATATGGGAGGCAGCTCATCCATATTTCTCTCTGTTCCTCCCTCCTTCCCCTCCCTCAGAAAATCAACAGAAACATCTTTGGGTATGAAACAGCCTAGCCTTAAATAGAAATTGGAAACTTTAGTTTATTTTTGTTGGATAAAAAAATATATATATTTAACATAATTTATAACTGCTGAATTATTAATTTTAAATATAAGAAATACCTTCATTCCTTATTTAACTATAGTATTTCCAAATATATTATCAAATTAAATGTTTAGAGTGACCACTCATATAATTACAATATAGGTTTTATCATTGATACTATTGTATATATGTTATCGTCTCTCTTTTCATTTATTTATTCTTCTGTCTATTCATTAATTCATGTTTTATTTAATACATTTCAAAGAAAATTGCAAAATTCATAGAATTTACCCTAAATTATTATTTTAATTATTGTTAGCTGCAGTTTTGTATTTGTTTTAAATTTTTTTCTTTAATGTAAACTTACATAAAGCAAAATGAATAAATAGTAATTGCTTATTTAACTGTTTACAAGTGCTTATAACCATGCAACTTAAAACTATATCAAGATTTCAGGTGTATAGCCCAGACTGGTTTGGCTCAGTGGATAGAGCGTTGGCCTGCGGACTGAAAGGTCCCAGGTTCGATTCCAGTCGGGGGCATATACCTTGCTTGTGGGCACATCTCCAGTGTGGGGTGTGCAGGAAGTGGCTGATCGATGTCTCTCTCTCATTGATGTTTCTGACTTTCTATCCCTCTCCCTTCCTCTCTGTAAAAAATCAATAAAATATATAATAATAGAAAAGAAGATTTCAGGTGTATAAATATATCATAGCTTAAGTCATTTCCTATTGGCTGAACACTTGGTTGGGTTTAGTTTTCATCTGTTATGAATAAAAGTTTCTGTAAATGTTCTTGTAAAAATGTTTATAAACATACTTTTCAATACCCCTGGGTAAACGTTCAGGCTTTCTCTGGATCATTTTGTAGAGGCAGTTTAAGTTTATTAAAATAAAAAAAAAAAAGGCATTGGGCCAAAGAGGTCTCACTATGTTATGTGCTCATGATAGTACAAGTAACTATAATGATGATGAAAGTTACAGTTGCCCCACATCATCTCCAAAATGAGATACTATCAGTTTTTTAATTTTAGACTTGTTAGTGAGTGTGTATGATGCCATTTTGTAATGTTAAAGTTTATTTCCCTGATGAATAATACTGTTAAACAGTTTTATTTTTCTGATTATTTATATATTTTCTTTAGTTAAATTTCTATCTAATATTGCATTTTTAACTGGATTATTTGTCTTTCTTATTGAGTTGTAGAAATGTTTTTTACATTTTTGATAACTATCCTTTGTCGGGTGTCTGTTTTAAGAATTTCCCCATGTTGGCCCTGCCAGCCTGGCTTAGTGGTTGAGTATTGACCTATGGACCAGTAGGTGTATAATTCTAGCTATTTTGGGGTATATATTATTAACTATAATCACCAGGTTGTACATTACATTCCCCAGAATTTAATCTGACTTATAACTTGAAGTTAGTGAACTGTGATCATTTTCTGAGACCCTATGCCCCAGTCCCTGTCAATCACCATTCTACTCTCAATTTCTATGCATTTGTAAAAATTGTACACATAAGTGATATACAGTTTTTCTTTATCTGACTTATTTCACTTAGCAGTAAGCCTTCAAGGTCCAACCATGTTGCCACACAGGGCAGAATTTCCTTCTTTCTCATAGCTGAATAATATTCTTGTGCATATACTATGTTTTTTTTTATTTGTGCATCTTTTGATGGACACTTGGGTTGTTTCCACATCTTGGCTATCATGAATAATGTTGCAGTGAACATGCATGTGCACATGTGTTTTTGAGATTCTGTTTTGATTTCCTTTGGATTTATAACCAAGAGTTGGATTGATGGATTATATGTTAGTTCTATGTTGAATTTCCTGAGACACTTTCATACTGCTTTCATTAGTGACTAAACAAATTTACATTTATATCAACAGTACAAAAGGGATCCCTTTCCTGCACATCCTACCCAATACTTAACCTCTTTTCTTCTTGATGATAGCCATTGTGACAGATATGAAGTGATACCTAGAGATTTTGATTTGCATTTCCCTGATGATTAATGAATGATGTTGATCACCTTTTCATGCAGTTTTTGGCCATTTTGATGGTTTCTTTAGAAAAGTATTACAAAGGTCTTCTGCCTGCAGTCCCTCCTTCTGGCCAGCTGGCCCTTATTGACCCTGATTGGCCAGGCTGAGAGATCTCATCCATGCATGAATTTGTGCACCAGGGCTCTAGTATATAATATTACGAGAGGTCCAGTGCACAAAAATGTGTGCATGTGTGTGTGGGGGTATCCTTCAGCTCAGCCTGCTCCCTCTCCAATCTGGGACCCCTTGAGGGATGTCTGACTAACCTTTTAGGATTGGGCCTAAATGGGCAGTTGGACATCCCTCTCACAATCCAGGACTGCTGGCTCCAAACTGCTTACCTGCCTGTCTTTCTGATTGTTCCTAACTGCTTGTTCCTGCCAGCTTGATCACCCCCTAAACTAAATTTATTACATCATTCCCCTGCCAGCCTGATTGATGCCTAATTGCTCTCCTGCCAGCCTTTTTGTCCCTACCTGCCCTCCCCTGCAGGCCTGGGTCCCCCCTCAACTTCCCTTCCCTGTTGGCCCAGTCACCCCCAACTTCCCTCCTCTGCTGACATGGTCACCCATAACTGCCCTCCCTTGCAGGCTTGATCACCCCCAACTGCCTTCCCTTGCAGGCTTGGTCCCCCCCCAACTGCTCTTCCCTGCTGGCCATCTTGTAGTGACCATCTTATGTCCACATGGGGGCAGGATCTTTTGACCACATGGGGGGAGTCATCTTTTGTGTTGGAGTGATGATCAATCTGCATATTACTCTTTTATTAGGTAGGATAGAGGCCTGGTGCACTGGTGGGGCCAGCTGGTTTGCCCTGAAGGTTGTCCTGGATCAGAGTAGGTGTTCCCTTGGGATGTGAGGTGGCCTGGGCTATGGGCCTGTGGTGGTTTGCAGGCTGGCCACGTCCCTCAGCGACCCAAGTGGAGGCCCTGATATCTGGGATTTATTTATCTTCTACAATTGAAACTTTGTAGTCTGGAGGGGAGCCAAGCCTTTGCTTGTATAGCCATTGAAACTTTGTTGCCATAAGTGGAGGCCTCGGTCAGCCAGGGTGTGCAGAAAGCTTGACTTCCTCCATCGCCAGGGGCAACCTAAGCCTCCCTTCTGCTCTCTCTCTGGCCATAGCCATCTCGGTTGGGTTAATTTACATACTTGCTCTGATTGACTGATGAGTGTGGCTAGTGGGTATGGTTTGTTGGTGTAGTGGAGGTATGATCAATTTGCATACTACTCTTTTATTAGATAGGATATCATCTGCAAATTAAGATACTTTTATACCTTTTTTTCAACTTGGATTTCTTTTTTTTTTCTTACCTGATAAGATTGGAAGTCCTAGCAAAAGCAATATTGAATAGTAGTGCTAGTGTAGGAACTCTGTTCTTCTTATTCCTGATCTTAAAAAAAAAGCTTCTAATCTTTCACCATTGAGTACTAGTATTTTATCTGAGAGCTTCTTATGTATGACTTTTAATATGTTGAAATATGTTTCTTTTATATCCAGGTTTTGGAGAATTTTTATCATTAAAGGATATTGACTTTTGTCAAATATGTGTTCTGTATCTACTGAGATGATCATATTTTTACCCTTTATTTTGCTAATGTGGTATATCATATTGATTTTCATATATGTTGAACCATTCTTGTATCCTACTTAATCATAGAGCATGATCATTTTAATGTACTATTGAATTTAGTTTATTCATATCTTGTTTGAGAATTTTTGCCTCTAGGTCCATCAGCCATATCAGTCTGTAATATTCTTGTAGTGTCCTCATCTGGCTATGTTATCAGGGTAATGCTGTTTGGAATGTATTCACTCTTCTATTTTGTGGAGCAATTTGAGAAGCATTGAAATTGTCTTCTTATAAATGCTTAATAGAATTCACCCATAAAGCCATCTGGTGCTAAACTTTTCTTGGTTGAAAGTTTTGAAATTACTGACTCAACCTCCTTACTCATGATTGTTTTGTTCAATTTTCTTTTTTATTTTATTTTATTTTTTCATTATTCAATCTTAGAAAATTTTGTATTTCTAGGAATTTACCCATTTTTTCTAGGTTATTTAGTTTGTTGGTGTCCCACTTGCATGAAATATCTTCTTCCCTTCACTTAGCTGAAGTAAAAGCAAATCTCTTGTAGATAGCATATAATTGGTTTGGCTTTTTTGTTTGTGTTTTCTATCAGTTTGGTTGTTTTTAGTTCATTTAGCTGTACTTTACCCTTTGGAGAACACAATTCATTTACATTCAGAGTAATAAAGTTGTTACTTTTTTTTTCTTCATTCTTTTTTGAGTACTTTCAAAGTTCCTATTTTCAATCTCAGATTATATTCTCTTGATGCCTTCCTTTATAAATTGGTAATTTTCCATAGTGATATGCTTTCTCTTCTCTTTATCTTTTATGAATCTACTAGAGTTCATGCATTGTGATTTACATAAAATATATAATAGATATACACCGGTAAATTAATTGCAATTGCATAAAAACATTCTACCCTTTTACTCTCTCTCTTTTATATTTTTGCTATCATAATTTAACTCTGTTTATATTATACATTAAGTAATTGTGGTTGTAGTTATTTTTAATACTCTTTTCTTTAACTCTTTTACCAGAAGAGTTAAGTGTTTACCACTCTACCATATTACATCATAAGAGTATTCTGAATTTGGTCACTTAATTACCTGTACCAATATGTTGATTATTTTGTTTTGTTATGTTTTATTTAACAACTAGAGGCCTGGTGCATGAAAATTTATGCACTGGTAGTGGGGGAGAGGGGTGTCTCTCAGCCCGGCCTGAACCCTCACGCAGTCCAGGAGCCCTCACTCCTTACCACCTGCCTCCTTGCTGATCCTTAGGGCTCAGCTTGCTCAGAGGCAGGAGAGACTCCTGCCACTGCCCTGTGCTTGCCAGCCCTGAACCTGGCTTTTGGCTGAGCAGCATTCTCCCTGTGGGAGCGCACTGACCACCATATTGAGCATCTGCCCCCTGGTGGTCAATGAATGTCATAGCGACTGATTGTTCTGCTATTTGGTTGATTTGCATATTAAGCTTCTATTATATAAGATTAACAGCTTTTTATTTCAGCTTTAAGAACTATTTTTAGCATTTCTTGTAAGGTGGGTATGATAGTGATGAATTCCCTAAGCATTTTTTTTTTTTTTAATCTGGGGAAGTATGTATGTCTCCTTTACTCCTCAAGGACAATACTCCAAGATTGTGTTCATGCTGTCCTTTCCCTCCCACCCCCCATATTGTCCCACTCTCTCCTGAATAGTAAAGTTTTTGTTGGGAATTTCACTGATAGTTCTTTGCAGGTTACAAGTCCTTGTTTTTCCCTTATTAATCAAGATTATCCGTGTCTTTAAATTTTGACAGTTTTATTATTTATCTTGGAGACAATATTTTTAAAGTAATTATTTTGTGTTGTTAGTGATTGAAATTGCATATTTGGGAAGTTCTTCATCATTATTTCTTTAAATAAGTTTTCTGCCCCCTTATCTTCTTCTGGAACACAGATAATTTGAAATTTGAAAAAATATATATATAATTTTGCTATTCTGTAGATCATGTGGGCTTTCTTTGCATTTTTAAATTTATTTTTCTTTATTCTTCTTTGAGTAAATACTTTTCAACGCTCCTGTTTTTTAATCTCACAGATTCTGTCTTATGCTTGATCACATCTTTTATTGATGCTGTTGCAGTTTTCATTTTATTGTTTCTTCAGCTCCAGAAAATACATTTGGTTTCTTTTATGATATCTATATCTTTGTTAAACTTCTTATTTTGATCCTGTATTGTCTTTCTGATTTTATCAAGATATACCTGTGTTTTCTTGTAGCTCATTGAATTTCCTTAAAATAGCTGTTTTGAATTCTTTGTTAGGTAAATCACACATTCCTAGTCTTTGGGATCAGTTGCTGCTTGATTTTAACTCTTTGTGTCATATTTCTGATTTTTAAAAATTATTTCTAAGATGTTTTTGAAGTCCTGCAGTTCTGTATTTATATATGAAGTACCAGCCACCTCCTGTATCAAAATATCAGTCTTTACTGACTTTGGGAGAGAAATACTTTCCATAGCCTTAGTAGGGATTTTGAAGCTTTCCCTGTCCTTCTGTGGACATAATGGCCTTTCAGTCACTTAGCCCATAATTGAGTACACTGCATGGAGTGAGATCAATGAGCCCTTTTGACAATATATGGATGCAGAAGCAAGGCACTTGCTCATGCATTCTTCCTCATGCATTGTCAACATCTGTGAGATTAAAAACAGGCAGAATATAAGGATGGCCAGTGGACACAAAACACTGGGGGGTTAGGGCATGCATAGAATAGGGGTGGGGCAATGGAAAGATAAGTACACATGTAATACATTAATAAAAAAAAACACACAAGCAAACACAAAAAAAAACAGGCAGAAATCACAGGCCGAGGATGCTCTCCCTTGGAGGAAGTATGATGCACGTATAGTCAAACTATTCCTCTTGTCTCTTGCGCATCTAAACTCTATGTATTATCGTTATTATTGTTATTCTTTGCTTGAATTGTATGCTAGAATCTTTCCTCTGGAAATGTAGTCTTCCACAAAGGCTCCTTTTATGTGAGTGATTGACTAAATCAGTGTATTACAGGGGCTCCTGGACCAAGGTCAAAAGAGGCTGCTTGTGGCCCTAACTGGTTTGGCTATGTGGATAGAGCATTGGCCTACGGACTGAAGGGTCCTAGGTTTGATTCTGGTCAAGGGCATGTACCTTAGTTGAGGGCACATTCCCATAGGAGTTGTGCAGGAGGCAGCTGATCCCTTCTTCTATATGTCACTGTCATTTTGAATGCTTGCTTTTGTTCATAGTGTTGTTCATCCCCTTCTAGACTTTATAGTTGTTATCTAGTAGAGGGACAGGTCTGGCAAAAATTATTCAATCATACTGGAAGCAGGACTCCAAGATAGAACTTTTAAAATATAAATAAATCACCAACATCTTTAAGTTTGTTGAATGAAATTCAAACTAACTATGACTTATTTTGTACTACCACTGGCTTCACTGATCTGGAAATACAGCAATTTCATACTCAATATAAAATAAATGATAATATAAAGAAACTATCTAGTGATTTCCTCTGAGAGGCTTTACTTTTCTTAAAGGCAGTTTGGGGCCATCTTGGATAATGGTATCATTTTATTTTAATGGCAGAATTTTAGCACTCTTTCCTTCTCCAATTCCAAGACACTTATGGCATCTCTCATTTTATGAAAAGAAACTAAAGCCAAGAGAAGAAAATTTAAAATAAGTCCAATGGAAATGAACTCTCCACTTACAAAACATCTGTGTCAATTCAAGAATTATTTAATTATTTACAGAGCACCTTTTCTAAGAGTAGTATAAAGAGTTAAAATTTTTATGGTCTCCTTCTCAGAGAGTGATATTTTAGTAGTTGAAGGATGACAGACATATACTGAAATATTTTTAATTTACCAGATGACTGCTATATGAATGATAAACACAGAAAACTATGAAAACACATATAGATGAGACATGAAACCCCAAATTGTGAGGGCAATATGGTATCAGTCATTTAGCTCTTACTCCAGCAGAAGATAAAAGCTATATCTTAAAGGGTTATTGTGAGTTAGCTGAATAAAACACTGAGCTTCTTATTTCATCCAAGCCATTATTCTGGTGTCTCAGAGACCTTTCCTAACTACAGTCAAGTTGTAATTCCCTTTCTGGTCCTCCTTAGGTCTCTCTCTTTTTACTTTTTTAAAAATATGTTTTCATTGATTTCAGAGAGGAAAGAAGAGCGAGAGAGAGAGAGATAGAAACATCAATAATGAGAGAGAATCATTGACCGGCTGCCTCTTACATGCCCCCTATTGGTGATCAAGGAAGCAACCCAGGCATGTGCCCTGATCAGAATTGAACCATCATCTCCTGGTTGACAGGTCTCTTGGTACATTTGCTATATAAATACATTTGATAAATGCTTTAAGTGATAAATAGAAAACTAAACTTGACTATTTTTTTTAAGGCTACATACTGTAGCACCAAAATGCTATACTAAAATGTTTGGAATTTGTTCTGTCTGTGATGGGGAATTATCATAAAGAGAGAAAATAAACATTTTGTATGAATCATAGTAATAAGTGTGGAATAATAGATCTAAGGGGCAAACATTGTGTTTGTCTCCCCACTTTGTTTTTTCCCTTCAATATCGGGTTGTCTATTCTGTGTCTGTTGTCTTAATTTGTAGATATCTATAAAGTAACTCTTGCAGTTGTTATTCGTAGTCATTATACCAGAACCTTGTAGATGTGGTGGTAAGATGTGTGTCAGGGGGAGCCTTCTATAATCTTATGATTAAATCTCTTTTAGTGGACCTGTATCTTGATCTTCACAAGTGTTTCCCTAGTGGATATAGCATTTCCTCCCGTTTACCAAACTTCCCTTATAGCTGCAGCATTTCCTATTTATTTTCTTGAAGACCTAACCATTAACTATGATTTTCACCCTCCTTTGAGTTAAAAGTCTATAGGGGACTAGAGTGGGAAGAATGACCTATCTCTTGTGGGAAAAAACAGTGTTAATTTTTTCCAACTTAGAGTTGGCCTTTGGTATGGAAAAAACTTGGGACATAATTCACCATGATTACTCTTCTCTCCACTTTCTAGCTTCATGAAGAAATATACTCTGTTTCTTTAACATTTAAACCTGTTGGGGATTCTGGTGCTCATGCCCACAAATGTTCTGAGTGTCCCTAAGACTGCAGTCCCAAGTCATTTCTCACTTTCATACTAGTCCACACTTAGTTTGGTGCGAGAACTTGTCAAAATGACCATTTTGATACCTGTTCATTGCTTTGGAGGCTTCTGGTCCAGGTAAACATGTCTTGGTTTACCCTCTGCACTCTCTGCACATGCCTGAATCTCTAGATTTCAAGGTAGCAATTTCCCCTACAAACTCAATTCTCTGATGGGTCCACAAAAAGTATGATTTCAGTTTTCTACCTTTTTCTTCTTAAAGAGGAGTGTGAAGACTTTTAAGCAGTTTTCTCATTGAAGTGGAAATCCTCATTCATTACTGTTTACTCAAATGTCCTTTATCTTTTAAACAATGATTAAAATATCCCCAATTTGAAATCCTATATCGTCCACAAGCTGTAGCCTTTGTCTGCCTTTAAAGTAATATTGACATACATTTACATGTGTATATATGGATTTATGCTTACATACCTGTTGAGTCATGAGGATACTAAAAATAATTTTATGCATTCAAATGTCTTTCTTACAGTGATATTAAAACACAAGATTGAGTGTTGTGGGAGCCCCTTTCCTCGTCCCGCGTGGTTCAGGGTTCGGGTTCTGAAGGAGGCTGCACGCAAACGAAATGAGAGACTAGAAAATATTAATTTGGCTATATTGGGGGGCCAGGCGGGAGCCTTCCTCTAGTGGAAAGGACTGCCACTTGCTCTGGCCTTTTTCTCCCTTTTATTAAGACTTTGGGACACACCCCTAGCCTTCAGGCAGGAAATAACAAAACAGAAATTAACATGAAACAAACAGGTAGAGGTTGCTTCAGCCAACAATGTTTCAACTAAACAGCGAGTAATTAGCTCTGACCTTTCAAAGCAGTTAAAGTTGACCAGCCTTCTGGCCTCCTGTTTACATCCATTTAGTAAGAACAATGTTTGGTTTCCGACAGAGTGTCATAGGAAAAAATGAACTTTCTTTTCCCCCATAGACTATTA
This sequence comes from Lasiurus cinereus, assembly GCA_011751065.1. NCBI lineage: Eukaryota > Metazoa > Chordata > Mammalia > Chiroptera > Vespertilionidae > Lasiurus > Lasiurus cinereus. The sequence continues at coordinate 16,091,554 of JAAGEH010000005.1, read as the reverse complement.
TTTCAAGTTTACCACTTACTCATGATTTGTGAAATTAGTGCCTTTCATGCAGAATTGCTGTGAAAATGATCTGATATGATGTAAGAAAAGTGCTTTGGCAGGACTCAACTAAGTCTCACTCTTTTTAAGAATTAAGATCCCTGTCAATTGATAGTGCAATTGCTTAATTTATTTATTTCTTTTTCTTTTTTTTTTTTATTGTGTTACATGTATACATATCTCCCTATTGCCCCACCCTCAACCCCCTCCCAGGCATATCCCAACCCCCCAGTGTCTGTGTACATTGGTTATGCTTATATGCATGCATAAAAGTCCTTTGGTTAATCTCTTATCTACCCCACCTCTCCTTAAACTTCCTGCTGTAATTTGACAGTCTGTTTGATGCTTTCCTGCTTCTGTGTCTATCCTTTTGTTCATCAATTTATAATGTTCTTTATTAGCCACAAATGAGTGAGATCATGTGGTGTTTCTCCTTCATTGACTGGCTTATTTCACTAAGCATAAGGCTTTCCAGTTCCATCCAGGTTGCTGCAAATGGTAAGAATTCCTTCTTTTTAATGGCAGCATAGAATTCCATTGTGTAGATGTACCACAGTTTTCTGATCCATTCATCTGCTGACGGGCACCTAGCCTGTTTCCAAATTGTAGCTATTGTAAATTGTGCTGCTATGAACATAGGGGTGCATAAATCCTTTCTGATTGGTGTTTGTAATTTCTTAGGACAAATTCCTAAGAGTGGGATTACAGGGTCAAATGGGAGATCCATTTTTAGATTTTTGAGGAAACTCCATTCTGTTCTCCACAGTGGCTGCACCAGTCAGCATTCCCACCAACAGTGCACAAGGATTCCTTTTTCTCCACATCCTTGCCAACACTTGTCATTTGTTGATTTGTTGATGATTGCCATTCTGACAGGTGTAAGATGGTATCACATTGTTATTTTGATTTGCATCTCTCAGATAATTAGTGACTTTGAACATGTTTTCATGTATCTCTTGGCCTTCTGTCATATTTCAAAAACGTTCTATTTAGGTCCATTGCCCATTTTTGTATGGGATCGTTTATCTTCCTTTTATTAAGTTGTATAAATTGGCTGTAGATGTTGAGATTAAACCTTTATCAGTGATAATATTTGCAAATATGTTTTCCCATACAGTGGTCTTTCTTGTTGTTTTGTTGATGGTTTCTTTTGCTGTGCAAAAGCTTTTTTATTTTGATGTAGTCCCATTTGTTTATTTTTTCTTTAGCTTCCATTGCCTTTGGAGCAGTATTAGTGAAGAAGTTCTTTTGGCATATGTCTGAGATTGTGCTGCCTGTGGATTCCTCTGGTATTTCTATGGTTTCCCTTCTAATGTTTAAGTCCTGTATCCATTTTGATTTTATTTTTGTATTTGGTGTAAATTAGTGGTCGAGTTTCAATTTTTTGCATGTATCTGTCCAATTTTCCCAACACCATTTATTGAAGAGGCTATCTTGGCTCCATTGTATGTTCATGCCTCCTTTGTCAAATATTGAGCATAGTGGTTTGGGTGGATATCTAGATTCTCTATTCTATTCCATTGGTCTATATGTCTGTTCTTGTGCCAGTACCAGGCTGTTTTGAAAGCAGTTGCTTTGTAATATAGCTTGAAATCTGATTTTGAGATCCCACCTACTTTATTTTTCTTTCTCAGGATGGCTGTGGCTAGTTGCAGTATTTTTTGTTCCAGATGAATCTTTGAATAATTTTTTCTAGGTTTTTGAAATAGGTCGTTGGTATTTTAATGTGTAGTGCATTGAATCTATAGATTGCTTTGGGTAGTATGGACATTTTAATGATGTTGATTCTCGCAATCCATCAGCATGGTATGGAAGAAATTGAAGCAGTCATCAATATGCTTCCAGCAAACAAAAGCCTGTACCAGATGGTTACACAGGAGAGTTTTACCAAACATTCAAGGAAGAATTAAAATCTATCCTCCTCACACTCTTCAAAAATATTCAAGAAGAAGGAACACTTCCAAACACCTTCTATGAAACCAGCATTACCCTAATACCAAAACCAGATAAAGACAACACAATGAAAGAATTATAGGCCAATATCTCTCTGTTTACACCTTCCTCTCTTTTTTCAGTGTCCTGTAATTTTCTACATATAGGTCTTTTACCTCCTTAATTAGGTTTATTCCTAGGTATCTTCATTTTTTTGGTGTGATGGTAAGTGGGATTGCTTTTTTAATCTCTCTTTCTGTAATTTCACTATTAGTGTATAGAAATGCCACAGATTTCTTGGCCTTAATTTTGTATCCTGCTACATTGCCGAATTCATTTATTAACTCAATTAGTTTTGGGGTGGAATCCTTCGGGTTTTTTATGTACAGTATCATGTCATCTACAAATCAGGACAGCTTTACTTCTTCTTTTCCAATTTGGATGCCTTTTATTTCTTCTTGTCTAATTGCAATGGCTAATATTTCCAGTACTTTGTCAAACAGGAGAGGTGAGAGTGGTCATCCCTGTCTTGTTCCTCTTCTTAGGGGAAATGTTTTTAGTTTTTGCCCATTGAGTATGATCTTAGCTGTGGGTTTATCATATATGGCTTTTGTGATGTTGAGCTATGATCCTTCTATTTCCACTTTGCTGAGAGTTTTTATCAAGAAAGGGTGTTGGATTTTGTCAAATGCTTTTTCTGCATCAATTGATATGACTGATTTTTATCTCTCAATTTGTTTGTGATGTATCACGTTTATTGATTTGTGGATATTGTTCGATCCCTGCATTCCTGGGATGAATCCTGCTTGGTCATGGTGTATGATCTTTCTGATGTACTGCTGGATCCGATTTGCTAGAATTTTGTTGAGGATTTTGGCATTATGTTCATGAGAGATATTGGCCTATAATTCTTTAATTGTGTTGTCTTTATCTGGATTTGGTATTAGGGTGATGCTGGCTTCATAGAAGGTATTTGGAAGTGTTGCTTTTTCTTGAATATTTTTTAATAATCTGAGGAGGATAGGTTTTAATTCTTCCTTGAATGTTTGGTGAAACTCTCCTGTGTAGCCATCTGGTCCAACTTTTGTTTGCTGGAAGCTTTTTGATTACTGCTTCAATTTCTTCCTTAGTTATTGGACTGTGAGATGTTTAGATTCTTCCTGATTGAGTTTTGGAAGGTTATATTTTTCTAGGAATATGTCCATTTCTTGCAGGTTGTCCAATTTGTTGGAATAGAGTTGATCGTATTATTTTTTAACAATCCTTTGTATTTCAGCGGGGTTTGTTGTTATTTCTCCTCTTTCATTTCTGATTTTGTTTATTTGGGTTTTCTCTCTTTGCTTTTTGGTGAGTCTGGCTAGAGGTCCATCAATCTTGTTTATCCTTTCAAAGAACCAGCTGTTGGTATTGTTGATCTTCGGAATTGTTTCTTTGTTCTTCATATTGTTTATCTCCAGTCTCATCTCTACTATTTCCTTCCTTCTGCTTACACTGGGCTTTTCTTGTTGCTCTCTTTCTAGCTCTCATTTGAGTTGTAGGTTTAGGTAATTTATTACCATTGTTTCCTGTTTTTTTGCAGTAGGCTTGTAGGGCTAAGAACTTACCTCTCAATAGTGTTTTCACTGTATCCCATAAATTTTGTATTGTTGTGTTGTCATTGTCATTTGTTGCCATGATGTTTTTTATTTCTTCCTTGATCTCTTTGGTTACCCAGTCATTGTTTAATAGCATGCTGTTTAGTCTCCATGTGCTTGATTTATTTCTATTGTTTTTTATTATAGTTGATTTCCAGTTTTATGCCACTGTGGTCTGAGAAAATGCTTGATATGATTTCTATCTTCTTGAATTTGAAGAGACTTTTCTTATGACCCAACATATGATCTATTTTTGAAAATGACCCATGTGCACTGGAGAAGAATGTATATTATGTGGCTTTGGAGTGAATTGTTCTGAAGATGTCAATTAATTCCATCTGGTCTAGTGAGTCATTTAGGATTGATGTTTCTTTGCTGATATTTTGTTTAGAGGACTTGTCCAGTTGTGACAATGGGGTATTAAATTCACCAACTATGATTGTATTGCTGTCAATCTCTCCCTTAATATGCTCCAGGAGTTCTTTTATGCATTTAGGTGCTCCTATATTGGGTGCATATATGTTTACCAGAGTTATTTCTTCTTGTTGGATTTTTCCCTTTAGTATTATGAAGTGGCCTTCTTTATATCTTGTTATGTCCTTCACTTTGAGATCTAATTTGTCAGATACAAGTATTGCAACCCCAGCTTTTTTTTCATTTCCATTTGCCTGAAATACCATGTTCCATCCCTTCACCCTCAATCTGTGTGTATCTCTTTTCCTGAGGTGGGTTTTTTGTAGACAGCAGATATATGGATCATGTTTTCTTATCCAATCGGTTACCCTATGTCTTTTGATTGGAGTATTTAATCCGTTTACATTTAAAGTTATTATTTATAGGTACTTATCTGTCGCCATTTTTAATCTCTTCCCCAGAGTTCCTTCTTCGCTTCTTATTTCTTTTTATTACAGCAGACCCTTTAACATTTCTTGCATTGCTAGTTTGGTGGTAATATATTCCCTTAATCCTTTTTTGTCTCTGAAGCTCCTGATTTCACCTTTAATTTTTTTATTGAAAGCCTTGCAGAGTACAGTATTCTTGGATTCAGCCCTTCCTTTGCATGACTTTGTATATTTCATTCCATTCCCTTCTGGCCTGATGAGTTTCTGTTGAGTAATCAGTAGCTAGTCTTATGGGGGTTCCTTTGTAGGTGACTTACTGTTTCTCTCTGGCTGCTTTTAAGATTCTTACTTTGTCGTTGGTGTTTGCCAATTTAATTATAATGTGCCTTGGTGTCAGTTTTTTGGGATTAATTTTGCTTGGGACTCTGTGAGCTTCTTGGATTTGTGTGGGTTTTTTCTTTTCTATATTAGGGACATTCTCTGTCATTATTTCTTCAAACAGGTTTTCTATTCCTTGCTTATTTTATGCTCTTTCTGGAACCCCAATTATGCGGATGTTTTTTTGTTTCATGTTATCCCAAAGTTTCCTTAGGTTCTCCTCTTGCTTTTTAATTTTTTTTTTCTAGAAGCTGCTGTACTTGGATATTTTTTCCTACCATGTCTTCTAGCTCACTGATTCAGTCCTCTGCCTCTTCTATTCTACTTTTGATGCTTTCTATTGAGTTCTTTATAGCAGTGATATCATTTTTTATTTCTTCTTGATTATTCTGCATTTCTTCATCTTCATTTCCTCTTGGCTCTTCTTCATTTCTTCTTTGGTCTTCTTTATTTCCTCTTGGCTCTTACATTGTTTTTTGTCATCCACCTTATGATCATTTCACTGAACTCTTTCTCTGGCAGGCTTATTTCTGCTTCTATTTTGTTTACTCCCTTTTCTGGTGATACCTGCCTTTCTGTTGTATGCGGGCTGTTTCTTCCTGTGCCCATGGTCTTTCTTCTCTGGGTGTCTGGTTATGTAGTTTTCTATCCTTATCCCAGGTGAAATATGACCTTTCTGTGTGTCATGTGGAGCACCTCTGAGTCCGTGGGTCTGCACTGATTAGAGAGTGGTGATCTTAGTGCAATTGCTTTAACTGAGGTACTGACAGCATGATTACAGAAGGCTTTGTGCTTTGTTTTGCCTGCTAATTTTAAGAAAGGTAACAAATAGGATATGGAATTCTTAAACTCGTGATGTACCTAAGATGCCTATGAGTCTGCTAAGTAGATACTCTTGGGAAAGACATTCCTTGCAAGAGAACCTTATGAACACACATATGCTTCAGGATTTTAGTAACATTTTTGGCATCTGTAACATGCTAAGTAAAAATTGTAAAGTGGCCACAGAATAAAGCTACATAGGAAGCAGAAGCTAATTATGGCAAACTTCTACTTTAAATGAGTTTAGATTTTGTCAAAAGATATATGGAACATTTTTATAGAAGAGTGACACTATTGATTTAAATATTAATTCATATTATATACCAGAATTGAATTTTTTTCATTGTTAACCAGGCACCTTCAGAAGAGATTCAGAAGACAACAAAAGAGAGACCAATAACCAATTAAAAATGAGAGTTAAGAATAATGTAGATGAATTTTGCATTAATAATAATCCATGAACTGTGACCTTTAGTTGCATGACTTCTGTAAAGTTTAGTTCATGCTTATTAAAATGGGGAATGCACTGTGTAGTGTGCCTTAAAGATTTCTTATGAGACATAAATGAACAATGTACATGGAAGGATGTTGGTCAAGTGCCTAGATCAATACAGGTTCTTCCTTGTTGGTGTCATTCATAAAAGCTTAAAATATAGCAAAACAACAACACAGAAATAGAAGTTGCTTGATCTTTCTTGCTATAGTTACTAAAGATATAACTCCCAATTTTTCTATTTGGCAATTATTTTTATATTCCTTTATTTTTATCTTCATGTCATTCTGGTGTTTTCTAAACCTTATTATAAAAATTCTCAGCCACTCATTTTGTAGATTTTACTTAAGATCACCTGGTGTCTGAAATCAGAAGAGCAGGCTAATTTTTGATCGTTTTATGTTTTTGTTTATTGATCTTTGCTCTAGTTTTTCTCGAAAACCATTATACCTTGCAGAAGTACTTTAGTCTCTCTTTTAATGGCCATACTTGATACATCTTTCCTACCTTGACTACCTTCCTTAGTTTCATTTTCCTTTCCTTATCTTTCAATCACAGATATCAAGTTTCAGCTCTAGGCTACCCATTGAGGTCGTAGGAAAAAAACAAAACATGTGACTGAGTGACAAGTTAGTGAAGTAAAAAAGCGATGCAAACAAAATTACAATGAACAAAAATATTTGGAAATTAGTCCACTACAATATAGTAAGGCTTTTGGTATATGCAATATAATGCCCCCAAAATAGAAGCAAAAAATCTTTTGTTGAGCTCCTCCTGTTGGCTAAGCTGAATGCCATTTATTAATTTGTGCAATCCTTATAAATAATTCTGCGGCATAATGATCCCAGAGTAAGAAGGTGTCTGCGGTAATAGAGCTTCTTGAGCATAGATAGCTATGATTTTCTTAGCTCTGCATCTCTACATAACAGTGTTCATGGAACACTGTTTCTCTCACATAAAGTGCTTACCGCATTTTCTGAGTGAATGCGCTAAAAGTCATATTTTCAATGCCAAAAGTATATAAATCCTGCAAGCGCATGGTTCATTTTGCTTTAGGATTAGGAGAAACATGCTCAAAGGAGAACTGAGCCAAAAAGCTTCCTTGTAGTAGTTGACTCTTTAACTGGAACTTTAGTAATTTAAGTAAACATTTGCCTATAAATAGACTCCTTACTGCAAACCTATTTTAAAAAATACTCTACTTTTTTATTACCCATTAAACAAAAGTATATATATATAATTCAGCTATTTCAACGATTATTTTGTACTCTAAATGATTTTGAAAAAAAATTAAAAATGATCTTAAGTTTTAAAGCAACAATGTCTTTGTTTCTTATTTTGTCCAGTAATTCCCACTTTTCCTTTGAAAGTTGGTTTCTTTGAGATTTTTTCAAATAATCATTTTCAGATCATGTACTTTCTTTCTTCTCATTAGAACTTGCAGCATAATTCTTATAAAAATTGTATTGGAATATGTGCTTTGAAACTTAAGCAGACTTAAGTCTATTAATATAATTTTCTTTTAAAAATATACTTAGGCTCAGTGCAAAATGTTGCTGAAGGCAACAGTGGGGGCCCTGGTGGTAGCTGCTCAGTTGATGGCAGCAGGAGGGTGTGCTGAGGCAACAATTGCACCCATGGGTGGTATAAAATAGTGGATTCTAAGGAGCTGAGGAATATGGTTTCTAGTTTTAGGTTTCTGAACTACAATGAACAGCCATTGTTGCTAGGTTTTGCTGGGCAGAATAAAAGTGGATACAAGCATGACCATCTGATAAGGGCATTGCATTTCTTGAAGAGCAGCTAAAGCCTTGCGGTTCAAATTAAAATTTGAGACTTGCATCATCGGTACCACGAACTCCTGAAGGGCCTTCTGATTTATACACATTCAGATCTTCAGTTTTCAGTTTGGATGGTAGCTCATCACCTGTAGAACCTGACTTGGCTGTGGCCAGAATCCACAGGTTGCCTTCCACTTCTGTATCATCTCGCACTCACCGTCGTTCACTGGTGGTTCTGTGTTCCTTCAAGATACTAAGCCTGTGCTTGAGATGCAGCAGCCATGTTCTCCAATCCCTCCTTCCCATCCTGATGTGAAATTAAAAAACTTTCCGTTTTATGATGTGCTTGATATTCTCATTGAACCCACGAGTTTAGTTCAAAGAAGTATTGAGCAGTCTCAAGAGGAGTTGTTTAGTTTTACTCTGACCCCTCAATAGGTTATAGAGATATGCATATCCAGGGCTCATTTGCTAGCTGGTGGGACAGATTATAGAGTCCAAGTTCAGCTGGGATTTTGCTTGGGAGAGACAAGTTGCCCTCAAAAAGAAGGCTATCTCAAGAATCTATCTGTAAAAGTAAATGGGAAGCTTGTTCCTTCATCTGAGTACACACCACCACAACCGCTTCCTAATGCAACAATTGAACAGAGGTGCCCTGGATACACTGTGAATATTACATCTTTAGTTAGGTTATCTTCAGCTGTGCCAAACCACATTTCCATCTCTTGGGCATCAAACATGGAAAGAATTACTCCATGTCTGCATATCTTGTACAACAGCTCACATCAGCCATGTTATTACAGAGATTAAAAATGGAAGGTATTAGAAACCCTGATCATTCTAGAGCACTAATTAAAGAAATATTTGTTGCAGATCTTGCAAGTGAAGTTGTTATAACTGACCTTGCAGTATCCTTGATGTGCCCCTTAGGGAAAATGAGGTTGACAAACCCATGCCAGGCAGAGACTTGTATATATCTACAATGTTTTGATGCTGCCTCATATCTGCAAATGAATGAGAAGAAATCCACCTGGGTATGTCCTGTGTGTGAAAAAGAAGCTGCCTATGAAAGTTTAATTTTAGATGGGTTTTTAATGGAAATTCTCAATGACTGTTTCGATGTAGATATGATCAAATTTGAAGAAGATGGCTCTTGGTATCCACTGAAACCAAATAAAGAAGCTAAGGAAGTCTCCAGCCAACAGGTACAGAAATAGAAAGTTCAGGTGTCCTCTTTCTCCCTAAGATTTGTTCATTGATTTTAGCCCCCACTAATCATACAACAGTAATAGTAGCCCCCAGTAAGCATAGTGCAGAGTTTCCAGCCAGTCAGGCAAGGAAGAAGAAAATGCATGTGATTGACTTAGCAACCGAAGATGAAGGCCCCCCCCCCCTGCCAAAAGGAAGTGAATCTTTATGTCAGTAACACAAAGCAGCCCCACCAGCGCCATTCTCGTGTATCAGCCATCTTCCATAAGGTTGCCCCCTGTGACTTCGGTTGATCCTACTGCTATTCCACCTTCATTGACAGACTACTCGCTACCATTCCATCACATGCCAATCTCAAGCATGTCATCAAATTTGCCAGGGGAACTAAGAAGTGATAGTAATAATGAGCTGTAGCTTAGAACATTTTCTGGTACTGTGCAACAGTGAATTCACAATTTATGGAATGGAAACAGTTTGGTTATTTCAAAAAAATATGACTGCCTGCCTTTTTATTACTAGTGATGTATTGTCAGGTGCAAATGGTGCTCAAAAGCTGTCATTAAAATTTGAAAATGTTAAATATTTACATACTTAATCACGTTGTGATCATGTTTTGTTAAAGTTCATGGCTCAAGTAAGAAAAATGTGTTATTAATAAGATATGTAGAGTCAGTTTCATATAAAGACACATTTAAAATCTAAATGCAACAATTTTAACTGTTAATAGAACAAATATTTAGAATGTACTATCCGAATTTTTAACACAATCTACTTTTTAATTAAAAATAATTGACGACAGGAGAGAAAATCGCAGCGGAGTAGACAGAAGCCTCTGCAGCTTTGTCGCTGGGCAGAGGGAGAGAGAGCGGCTGAGAGTCACATTGGGAGTGTTTGTTGGCAAGCTAGGAGTCACTTATCCTCCAGGAGAAGGCGGAGAACTGCTGGAAGAGGCTCTCCCAGCCAGGCAGCCCCATTGCCATGGGGTTTTTGTCCGCCGGAGCCACCAGCGCGAACACGGAGACCGAGCCATCTTGCAGTGGGAGGTGGATGTCTGCGGCCGGCGGCTGGGCACCCATCGAGCAGCCAGGGACCCGGGGACCCAGAACTCTGCTCTCCAATTGGCGCAGACACGTGGCGAAATCAGAGATCCACAGAGCACACGGAAAGGTCAGATTGCGCCTGAGATAAGGGGGAGGTGGATGTCTGCCTAGGTTTGAAAGCTGCGGCTGACGGAGGCACCCACAGAGCAGTCGGGGACCCAGAGCGCGGCTTCCCAGGCAGCGCGGACGTGCAGGCAGTGGATTCGGAGATCCACGTGGCGCGTGGAAGGGTCAGGTCTCCTACCCCCGCACAACAAAGACGCGCACACTGTGGGAACTGGGCTGGGGAAAGCTGCCTCTGGAGAGGTCCGCAGAGATGGTCAGGGCATGATCCCTAAGTGTGAAGGCAAACCCTCTGAGCTATTGACAGAAGAGAGCTCTGGGAAACGACTCATTTTTTTTTTTTTTTCTGGGGCAGAGGGACAGCCTGGGAGTTATTACAGTGTCCCGGCTGCAAAACCTCCACAAACTGACCTTGAGAACCACAGAGAAGCAGGATCTGAGACCAGCCTAGAGAGGTCCTGTGCTTTGTCTCAGAGATCAATTCCGAAACACTGCCACCCTGTGGATGACACACAAATTGACTCTCGCATAACCACAAAAGAATAGAGAGATTAAAACACCACAGAGGAACACAGGGAACTGCAATACCTTCCCTACAGGGAAACAGGAGTGCCAAGCAGAATAATAGTGGAAGTGAAGGACCTTTCTATTTTTCTTCTTTTTTTATTTTTCCTTTTTTTTAATTTTTAATTTTTCATTTTTACATATTTTAATTAAAAGAATATTTTTTCTGCCTCAATTGATTTTACCTTTATAATTATTACATTTTTGTTTTAAACTAGTATTATTAATTACTACTAGTACTTTACCTTTTGGTGAAAAAAAACAAGTATTTTGTTTTCTCTTTATTTTATTTCAGGATTAGAGTTCTACATATTTTCATCTTTCCTTTAGCATAATTTTACTCCAACTAAACTCTACCTTTATGTCAACACTCTCCTCCTAACTTTCCCCATTTTGTTGTCGTGTTTCTCTCTCCCTTTTCTACCTTTAGATTCTCCCTATTTTTCTCTTTACCTGGTTAAAATTTCACCCCATTTATATATCTAATTTCAAATCCCCTACTACAAGTCCATACAAACCTCTCTCTTCTTGTCTTCACTATCCACAAAACGTTGTTTTTTCTCTATGTCCTTTTGTTGCTATTTGCCTGAAAAGTGATTATATCAATTTTTGAAATTTTTTTGTGAGATTGTTTTAGTTTATTCTACTTGTTTTATTTTGCTTTTTGCTTGCTTTGTTTTCTACCTCTCTTTTCCCTCACCTCCCTCGATACCAGTTGCTACTTGCAGTTTGCCTTAATCTCTAGGAACTGGTTGCTGGCCTTAATTGGGATTAGTGACTGTTCTATTGGAGTTGTCTCCTGACATCTATATTTTGTTCCTTCTTTTTCACTTATACACTTTCTTTTCTCTCTGACTTTTTTCTCTTCCTCTTTCCTTCTCCTTCTCCTTTTTATTTTCTTATTTTATTTTATTGTTCATTTATTTATCTTTTTTTTCTCACTCTCCCCATTTGATTTTGGAACTTCTTTCTTTTCTTTTTTCCTCATTTTCCTCTTCTTCTTTCTCTATTTACCCCTAATTTGTCCTTCATGGGTAGTCACCTTATTTGTGATTATTAACATGTTGAATACATTTCTACTCAGTGCCTTGGGTGCTGTACCTGGTCGTGTTGCAGTTTGTGCCTTTCAATCAACGTAGGAGAGAGAACTCCATAACCAGACACCCAGAGAAGAAAGACCATGGGCAGAAAAAGAAACAGCCCACATAAGACAGAAAGGCAGGTTTCATCAGAAAAGGAAGTAAATGAAATAGAAGCAGAAATAAGCCTGCCAGAAAAAGAGTTCAGAGAAATGATCATAAGGTGGATGAAAAGAATGGAAGACAAATTCGACAATATAAGTAAGAGCCAAGAAGAAATGAAGAAGAAGCAAGAAGAAATGCAAAAAGAAATAAAAAATGACATCACTGCTTTAGAGAACTCAATAGAAAGCATCAAAAGTAGACTAGAAGAAGCAGAGGACCGCATCAGTGAGCTAGAAGACACGGTAGGAAAAAATACCCAAGTACAGCAGCTTCTAGAAAAAAAAGTTAAAAAGCAAGAGGAGGGTCTAAGGGAAATTTGGGATAACATGAAACAAAACAACATCCGCACAACTGGGGTTCCAGGAAGAGTGGAAACTGAACAAGGATTAGAGAACGTGTTTGAAGAAATAATGACAGAAAATTTCCCCAATATAGGAAAGAAAAAACTCACACAAATCCAAGAAGCTCACAGAGTCCCAAGCAAAATGAACCCCAACAAACCGACACCGAGGCACATTATAATTAAATTGGCAAACACCGACGACAAAGTAAGAATCTTAAAAGCAGCCAGAGAGAAACAGTAAGTTACCTACAAAAGAACCCCCATAAGACTAGGTACTGACTTCTCAAGAGAAACTCGTCAGGCCAGAAGGGAATGGAATGAAATATACAAAGCCATTGAAAGGAAGGGTCTGAATCCAAGAATACTGTACCCTGCAAGACTCTCAATCAAAACTGAAGGTGAAATCAAAAGCTTCACAGACAAAAAAGGACTAAAGGAATATATTACCACCAAACCAGCAATGCAAGAAATGTTAAAAGGACTGCTGTAATAAAAAGAAAGAGGAAGCAAAGAAGGAACTCGGGGGTAAGGACTAAAAATGGCAACAGATAAGTACTTATCAATAATAACTTTAAATGTAAATGGATTAAATGCTCCAATCAAAAGACATAGGGTAACCGATTGGATAAGAAAACATGATCCATATATCTGCTCTCTGCAAGAAACCCACCTTAGGAAAAGAGATGCACACAGATTGAGGGTGAAGGGATGGAACATGGTATTTCAGGCAAATGGAAATGAAAAAAAAAAAGCTGGGGTTGCAATACTTATATCTGACAAATTAGACCTCAACGTGAAGGATATAACAAGAGATAAAGAAGGCCACTTCAGAGAATCCACGATGGCGGCATAGGTAAACACCTACACTGCTGCCTCGCACAACAATTTCAAAACTACAACTAAAAGACAGAACGGACATCATCCAGAACCACAGGAAAGCTGGCTGAGTGGAAGTTCTACAACTAGAAGGAAAGAGAGGGGCTCACGGAGACCCAGAGGAGCTGCAAAAAGCCGAGGTACGGAGACGCGCGTGAGGAGAGAGCGGGTGCCGGAGTACCTGGCTGGCTTTCTCTGGGGGCGGGGGGGGAAACGAGACTCTCAAAGACATTGAACCCCTTATCTTATGACACTAAACCCCAGATCCAGCCGAAACTCATATGGGGGGAGTTTGGACTGTGAAAAGGGAAAAGTGCAGGGAAATTTAGGGGAGTCGAGAAAGATCAAAAGCCTGGTGGAGCACAAAGCACTGCGCGCAGGACAGACTGCTGATTGTTCCGCTGGCTTTCGTGAGTGGGCGGGAGACAGACCCTCCCAACCGTGCCACTTCTGACTCCACTAAGCCTGTTTCAGGTGAAACCCTGGGGACCTAGACTCGCGTGATCCTGGTGCTCAGGGAAGCCGGAAAGGAAGCAGTTAGAGGCACTACGGGCGCGCGCACAAGGACTGCTCTAGCGATTACCCAGTCACGTGAGACTCAGGGGCCGTGGAGGGCGGGGCCAACTGGAAAGCGAGGCGGTCCCTTAAGCCCTGAGACTCCACCCCTCCCAAGCTCAACAGAGGCTTTTGCGGCTTTGCACGGCTGGTATCATAAAGCTGAATTCAACACAGAAGTTTCCCTGGCATAGTGAAAATGCCGAGACAAGGGAAGGGATTACAAACAAAAGAAATGGAGGTAAAAAAACGACTGTATATAGAGTTCAAGACCACGCTTATAAGGTTTTTCAAGAATATGCTAGAAAAGTTGGATAAGTTTAGTGAGACCCAAGAGGAGATGAAAAAGGTCCAACTAAAGATGAAAAAGGACCAACTAGAAATTAAACATACACTGTCTGAAATAAAAACTATTATACAGAGTCCTAATAGCAGACTAGAGAAAGGCAAGAATCAAGTCAAAAATTTGAAATATAAAGAAGCAGAAAACATTCAACTGGAAAAGCAAGAAGAGAAAAAATCTAAAAATGTGAAGGTAATGTAAGGAGCCTCTGGGACAGCTTCAAGCGTACCAACATCAGAATTGTGGGGGTGCCAGAAGAAGAGAGAGCAAGATACAGAAACCCTATTTAAAGAAATAATGACTGAAAACTTCCCACATCTGGTAAAAGAAATAGACTTACAAGTCCAGGAAGCACACAGAACCTCAAATAAAAGGAATCCAAAGAGGACCACACCAAGACACATCATAATTAAAATACCAAGAGCAAAAGAGAAAGAGAGAATATTAAAAGCAGCAAGAGAAAAACACTTCATTACCTACAAGGGAGCACCCATACGACTCTCAGCTGATTTCTCAACAGAAACGATGCAGGCCAGATGGGAGTGGCAAGAAATATTCAACGTGATGAATAGCAAGAACCTATAAGCAAGAATAATCTATCCAGCAAAGCTATCATTAAGAATTGAAGGGCAGATAAAGACCTTCACAGAGAAGAAAAAGCTAAAGGAGTTCATCAACTCCAAACCAGTATTATATGAAATGCTGAGAGGTACTCTTTTAGAAGAGGAAGAAGAAAAAGGTAAAAGCCAAAAAATTATGAACCACAAATACATATCTATCAACAAGTGAATCTAAAAATTAAGTGAATTAAAATTTTATCAACAGAATAAACTGGTGAATATAAAAGAATAAGGAGCACAGAAAGGGAGTAGACTGATAATTCTCAGGAGGACAAAAATCATAAAGCATCAAACAGTCTGTGACATTACAGCAGAAAGACTAAAGTTACGTGAGGTAGATAAGAGATCAATCAAAGGACTTGTATGCATGCATATAAGCATAACCAATGATCACAGGCACTGGGGTGTTGGGGTATGCGTGGGAGGGAGGGGGGCAATGGGGAGATATGCATAAAAATTAATAAAAAAAAAGAAGAAAAAAGGCCACTTCATAATACAAAAGGGAACA
This sequence comes from Lasiurus cinereus, assembly GCA_011751065.1. NCBI lineage: Eukaryota > Metazoa > Chordata > Mammalia > Chiroptera > Vespertilionidae > Lasiurus > Lasiurus cinereus. The sequence continues at coordinate 16,076,208 of JAAGEH010000005.1, read as the reverse complement.
ATCCAACAAGAAGAAATAACTCTGGTAAACATATATGCACCCAATATAGGAGGACCTAAATACATAAAAAAAAGGTTTAGAGGATATTAAGGCAGAGATTGGCAGCAATACAATCATAGTAGGAGATTTTAATACCCCACGGTCACCATTGGACAAATCCTCTAAACAAAAAAAAAAACAGAAAAGAAACATCAATCCTAAATGACTCACTAGACCAGGTGGAATTAATTGACATCTTCAGAACATTTCACCCCAAAGCCACAGAATATATATTTTTCTCCAGTGCACATGGGTCATTTTCAAAGATAGATCATATGTTGGGTCATAAGAAAAGTCTCTTCAAATTCAAGAAGATAGAAATCATATCAAGCATTTTCTCAGACCACAGTGGCATAAAACTGGAAATCAACTATAATAAAAACAATAGAAAGAAATCAAACACATGGAGACTAAACAGCAAGCTATTAAACAATGACTGGGTAACCAAAGAGATCAAGGAAGAAATAAAAAACATCATGGCAACAAATTACAATGCAACACAACAATACAAAATTTATGGGACACAGTGAAAGCAGTCTTGAGAGGGAAGTTTATAGCCCTACAAGCCTACTACAAAAAAACAGGAAACAATGGTAATAAATTACCTAAACCTACAACTCAAACGAGAGCTAGAATGAGAACAACAAGAAAAGCCCAGTGGAAGCAGAAGGAAGGAAACAGTGAAGATCAGAATGGCGATAAACAACTTGGAGACCAAAGAAACAATTCAAAAGGTCAACAAAACAAAGAGCTGGTTCTTTGAAAGAATAAACAAGATTGATGAACCTCTAGCCAGGCTCACCAAGAAGCAAAGAGAGAAGACCCAAATAAACAAAATCAGAAATGAAAGAAGAGAAATAACAACAGACCCTGTGGAAATACAAAGGATTGTTAAAAAATATTATGAACAACTCTATTCCAACAAATTGGACAACCTGCAAGAAATGGACATTTTCCTTGAAAAATATATTCTCCCAAAACTCAATGAGGAGGAAGCGAAACATCTCAATAGTCCAATAACTAAGGAAGAAATTGAAGCAGTAATCAAAAAGCTTCCAGCAAATAAAAGCCTGGGTCCAGGTAGCTACACAGGAGAGTTTTACCAAACATTCAAGGAAGAATTAAAACCTATCCTCCTCAGACTATTCAAAAACATTCAAGAAGAAGGACCACTTCCAAACACTTTCTATGAAGCTAGCATTACCCTAATACCAAAACCAGATAAAGACTACACAATGAAAGAGAATTATAGTCCAATATCTCTCATGAACATAGATGCCAAAATCCTCAACAAAATTCTAGCAAACCGGATCCAGCAATACATCAGAAAGATCATACACCATGACCAAGCAGGATTCATCCCAGGAATGCAGGGATGGTACAATATCCGCAAATCAATAAATATGATACATTACATAAACAAATTGAGAGTTAAAAATCACATAGTCATATCAATTGATGCAGAAAAAGCATTTGACAAAATCTAACACCCTTTCTTGATAAAAATTCTCAGCAAAGTGGGAATAGAAGGATCATACCTCAACATCATAAAAGCCATATATGATAAACCCACAGCTAACATCATACTCAGTGGGCAAAAACTAAAACCATTTCCCCTAAGAACAGGAACAAGACATGGATGCCCACTCTCACCTCTCCTGTTCGACATAGTACTGGGAGCATTAGCCATTGCAATTAGACAAGAAGAAGAAAGAAAAGACATCCAAATTGGAAAAGAAGAAGTAAAGCTGTCATTATTTGCAGATGACATGATATTCTACATAAAAAACCCAAAGGACTCCATTCCAAAACTAATAGACTTAATTAATAAATTCGGCAATGTAGCAGGATACAAAATTAATGCTAAGAAGTCTGTGGCATTTCTATACACTAATAGTGAAATTATAGAAAGAGAAACTAAAAAAGCAATCCCATTTACCATCGTACCAAAAAAATTAAGATACCTTGGAATAAACCTAACTAAAGAGGTAAAAGACCTTTATGCAGAAAACTACAGGACACTGAAAAAAGAGATAGAGGAAGATGTTAACAGATGGAAGAGCATACCATGCTCATGGATTGGGAGAATCAACTTCATTAAAATGTCCATACTACCCAAAGCAATCTATATCTTCAACGCACTACCCATTAAAATACCAAGGACATAATTCACAGACCTACAAAGAATTCTTCATAGATTCATCTGGAACAAAAAAAGACCGCAGATAGCTACAGCAATTCTGAGAACGAAGAATAGAGTAGGTGGGATCTCAATACCAGACTTCAAGCTATACTACAAAGCAACTGTTCTCAAAACAGCCTGGTACTGGCACAAGAACAGATATATAGACCAATGGAATAGAATAGAGAACCCAGATATCCACCCAAACCACTATGCTCAATTAATATTTGACAAAGGAGGCATGAACATTCAATGGAGCCAAGATAGCCTCGTCAATAAATGGTGATGGGAAAATTGGACAGATACATGCAAAAAATGGAAACTGGACCACCAACTTACACCAAATGCAAAAATAAACTCAAAACGGATACAGGGCTTAAACATTAGAAGGGAAACCATAAAAATACTAGAGGAATCCATAGACAGCACAATCTCAGACATATGCCAAAAGAACTTCTTCACTGATACTGCTCCAAAGGTAATGGAAGCTAAAGAAAAAATAAACAAATGGGACTACATCAAAATAAAAAGCTTTTGCACAGCAAAAGAAACCATCAAGAAAACAACAAGAAAGGTCACTGTATGGGAGGACATATTTGCAAATGTTATCAATGATAAAGGTTTAATCTCCAAAATATACAGCCAACTTATACAACTTAATAAAAGGAATATGAAGGATCCAATAAAAAAATGGGCAATGGACCTAAATAGAACCTTTTCAAAAGACAACAGAAGGAAGGCGAAGAGACACATGAAAACATGTTCAAAGTCATTAATTATCCGAGAGATGCAAATCAAAAAGACAATGTGATACCATCTTACACCGGTCAGAATGGCAATCATCCACAAATCAACAAACGACAAGTGTTGGCGAGGATTCGGAGAAAAAGGAACCCTTGTGCACTGTTGGTGGGAATGCAGACTGGTGCAGCCACTGTGGAGAACAGTATGGAGTTTCCTCAAAAAACTAAAAATGGATCTCCCATTTGACCCTGTAATCCCACTCTTAGGAATTTATCCTAAGAAATTACAAACACCAATCAGAAAGGATTTATGCACCCCTATGTTCATAGCAGCACAATTTACAATAGCTACAATTTGGAAACAGCCTAGGTGCCCGTCAGCAGATGATTGGATCAGAAAACGGTGGTACATCTACACTATGGAATTCTATGCTGCCATTGAAAAGAAGGAATTCTTACCATTTGCAGCAACCTGGTTGGAACTGGAGATCCTCATGCTTAGTGAAATAAGCCAGTCAATGAAGGAGAAGCATCACATGATCTCACTCATTGGTGGATAATAAAGAACATTATAAACTGATGAACAAAAGGATAGATATAGAGATAGTAAAGCTTCAAACAGACTGTGAAATTACAGCAGGAAGATTAAAGTTAGGTGAGGTAGATAAGAGATTAATCAAAGGACTTGTATGCATGCATATAAGCATAACCAATGAACATAGACACTAGGGGTTGGGGTATGCCTGGGAGGGAGGGAGGGTAATGGGGAGATATGTATAAAAATTAATAAAAATTTAAAAAAAATGTGACTTACAAAAAAAATTGACCACTTTTTCAACCATAAAACACTTAGGAAGGTATAAATATATATCAATATAACCTATTGTTTCAATGTGAACTCATGGTGAAATAAACAGCATTTTACTAAACTTATAAAAGAACATTAATCACTATATATGAAACTTCAACTATTTCATGAGTTTTAATAGCTACTTAAAATGTAAAAGGCAAGAATTTGATAATGAAGGTTATTGAAAGGAATAATATCTGACATGCCATATCAAATTTTAGAGATAATGTTTGAGAAAAAGTTGTTTCAGTGAGAAATACGTATACTAGAACATCATTGGATTTTGTATAGATAGCATCTGTGTAACGTTGGGGAGACAGAGTAGAACTTCAACCAAAAGTTTAGAAAAATGTCTAGGTATTTTATTATGTATTACATAATTCACCATATTTATTGATCCCTGAATAAAGTGTCAAAAGATACAGATCAAGTTAATCTCTTAAGTTAACACAAAATAATAAAGAATTACAGTACATCTAAAGAGCTGAGAATTGAAATGATGAAAATAGGAAGTCTTTGCACCTCAGTAGGCAGCCTTCAGTTCGGGAGCTGTACAGCAGTTCAAAAATTATATCAAGCCGGTGTTTATTTAAATTGGAATTATAAAATGGGAATAGTTAAACATTTAGAAAATTAGCACTTTTGAGTGATTTGGCTTCAATGCAAATGTTCCAACAGAGAGAGCAATACTTTCTCAGTTTTAGAAAAGTGTTTGTTATTCAAGTGTTCAGGTAGACTGAGTGATTCAGAAAACATTAAAAGTAATTGGACATGTGAAAATAATAAGCTCTAAAAGCAGCAGGTATAACAAAAAGAAAAATGTTACACCATTTGAAGCAAAATAAGGTTAAGCCAATTAATTGACATGCCAATAAAGTATTTTTGTGACCGAGTCAAGAATGGAGATGGTGGATATATAAAACTCTCAGAAGTATTGTAAGGGTTAGACAAATTTTAAACTAAGTGTTCAACAGAAGCAGAGAAAGGATTTACTGAACAAGATCATTAATATGAAAAGAAACTCTACTTATGGAGATCCATCAACTATTCATGACCAGTTTAATGGGGAAGTTGGAAAAGTTTGTTACGATTCCCTTTGTCCATTGTTGGCTCAAACCCTATTGTATCATATAGCTAATGAAAGATGTACAAAATGAAAAAAGTCATAGCAGCAGTTTTTTTTTTTACATGATTTGTAAATGGAATGATTTCTTTAAAATAATTGGTGATTGTTTTTATCACTTGATAAGCATTTTAAGCATAGCTTCTTTAGAGATTATAAGGGACTAAATATACTTTAAGTTTAGAATTTTAAATAAATCATTCTGGTTATTAAGATATTTTAAATATTCCCACTAATATGCTATAACTTGAGTAACTGTGTAGTATCAGACTTTTACTCTGTTTGCTTGTTATTTAAGGTGACAATGAATGGCAGCAAATAACGATTTATAGAATTAAATAGAAATTGACCTGTCTTAGCGAACTAAGTATTTTTGTTGTTGTTGTTTTTAATGTTTTGAAATCTAGTCAAACAGGGAAGAATAGGGGATCGGACTTGGAATTGCATTGCTAGACTTTTCAGGCATTACATTTTGAATGATTTATTGTTGTAACGCTAATGCTTTGGAATGGTGTACTGGGCAACCTTTCCTGTTATTAAAACTTAATTGATAAATCTCACATCTCTGGTTTAGAAAAATGCATTGGCTTATAACCTAGAAACCCTTTATAAGGTTTAGTTTGTAAGTGAACAGAAATCACCAAGTGGTTGCTTTGGGCAGAGCATGGAACTGTGTGCCCTGCTTTTGATGTGGTATTTTAGATGAAGCTCAATGTGTTGTATTTCTAAAAAAAAATAAATGTGAAGTATCTTAAAAAATAAAAAGATATTTAGCTTGCCCTCATTATATTGTCCATTTAATCATTCTCCTAAATAGCAAAGATTGAATTTAAAATTCGAATATTAACTATCACAGACAGCTGAATTATTGGGGTCTGATATCTGTCAAAAAAATGGCATTTATGTCTTCATCTTTATTTATTTATTTTTAAATATATTTTATTGATTTTTTACAGAGAGGAAGGGAGAGGAATAGAGTTAGAAACATCAATGAGAGACACATGGATCAACCACCTCCTGCACGCCCCCTACTGGGGATGGGCCCACAACCAAGGTACATGCCCTTGACCAGAATCGAACCTGGGACCCTTCAGTCCGCAGGCCGAACCGGGTTCAGCTATGTCTTCATCTTTAGATTGAAGTGTTGAATTTCCTGACTCCTAAAACAGTTTTGTAAAAAATAAGACTACCATCTTTATCTTTTCAATTAAAGACATATTTTTTAAAAATATATATATATTTTATTGATTTTAGAGAGGAAGAAAGAGGGAGATAGAAACATCGATGATGAGAGAGAATCATTGATATGCTGCTTTTTGAACCACGCTCCCTACTGAGTTTAGGGCCCACAATCTGGCATGTGCCCTTGACTGGAATTGAACCTGAAACCCTTCAGTCTGCAAAGGCTGAGTCAAAGCAGCAAGGGCTTGCTCAAAGGCATCTTAATCTGACACTCTTCTTTTGTAGGATGCATTTAAAATCTGTTGAAAAGACCTCCAATCTAGTTTGATTTCTTACATTTCTCATTTTTATTTTACCAATTTTGGCATCTCACATTTGCCTTTTGATACTCAGTATTTCTGCTCGAATTTCATCACCTTCAACAAAATATCTATTAATCAATTTTAGAGAAACTGCTGGGCTTTTATACTTTTTGGGAGTGTTATATTATCATCCTTATCTACAAACCTCTTGAAGACAGAGTATTCTTTTCCTTAATAATTCCTGTCATATTGTGAATGTCTTCCTGTTCCAGTAGTAATTTATATTTGTAATCTATCAGTTTCTGCAGATTTTCAAATATTGATGACTGCCATTATCATTACATAAACAGGAATAGAGATAATTTGCACATTGTATTTAATTCTTCCTTATACTGTTTCTCTAAGCACTCACATTTGACCAGTTCAGCTTCCATATGAGAAATGTTCTTATACATATAACTTAAAAGTCTCTTGCTTAATAGACTTTCATTTACTCTATCTTTTTTTAATTAATTATTTATTTATTTATTTATTTTTATTTTTATTTTATTTTTATTTTTTTCAGTGTCATTAATCATTTCTTTTTCCTTTTTTTATTATTAATTTTTTATACATATCTCTCCATTGCCCCCCCCTCCTTCCCAGGCATAACCCAACCTCCCAGTGTCTGTGTTCATTGGTTATGCTTATATGCATGCATACAAGTCCTTTGATTGATCTCTTATCTAACTTTAATCTTGCTGCTGTAATTTCACAGTCTGTTTGAAGCTTTACTGTCTCTGTATCTATCCTTTTGTTCATCAGTTTATAATGTTCTTTATTATCCACCAATGAGTGAGATCATGTGATGCTTCTCCTTCATTGACTGGCTTATTTCACTAAGCATGAGGATCTCCAGTTCCAACCAGGTTGCTGCAAATGGTAAGAATTCCTTCTTTTTAATGGCAACATAGAATTTACTCTTTCTTGAATCCTCAGAGACATAAGCAGTGACCCACTAATAACTCACATCATTCTTTATAAGTGTTTTTTTGAATTATTACTTGCTCTTCTCTAGAACATGCTATGCCATGGAACAGGGTTTGGTAATTGCTGGGTAGGAAAACACAGAAAGGTTCTATACTCATGTGAATTCAGTCACTGCCACACACATGCTCCTTTGTTGGATGAATGTTAATGAACCTACTAATGGCTCTGTGAAGTTTTAGAGCAAAGAAGAATATTTCACTTCTTTTTCACTCAGCATCTCTCTGATTTCAACATGAACTTCCTTTCTTCTGTAACATCTATGAACACTCCATGAGAAATGCTTTGAGAAATACATCAGTGCTCCTTTTATTGATATTTTTAATCACATAGCACGTTTTCCATGATTAGTTAATGTTATTAGTTTTTAAATGTTATTTTTAGTTTTGAGAGAGAGAGAGAGAGAGATTAGCTGAGAGAGAGAGAGAGAGAGAGAGAGAGAGAGATTAGCTATTCCCCATATATACCCCAACCAGGGATTGAACCTGCAACTTAGGCATGTGCCTTGACCAGGAATCAAAATGACAACCTTCTGGAGGATGGGTTGATGTCTAAGCAAGTGACACTGGCCAGGGATTTATTAGTTTTAATATGTGAATATTCTCATATTTTTGAAGAGTTATCTTACTATATTAATAATCATATATGAAATAGAAAAGAAAAAAATGCTTTCTGACCCTCTGATTCATGGTAGCTTTAATATATTTTTTTACATCTAATAATATCCTATATAATAAAAATATAATATGCAAATCTGAATGGCAAAAAGATTGGTCACTAGGATGTGCACTGGCCACCAGGGGAGCCACCAGGGGGCAGGTGCTCAATGCAGGAGCTGCCCTTGGTGGTCAATGAGCTCCCATAGGGGAGTGCCGCTCAGCCAGAAGCCAGGTTCACAGCTGGCGAGCACAGCAGTGGTGGTGGGAGAAACTCTGCTGCAGGTGGGTGGTAAAGAGTGAGGGGCCCCGGACTGTGAGAGTCCCAGATGCAAGAGGGATGTCTGACTGCTGGCTTAGGTCTGATCCCCTGGGCCTAAGGTGGATATTCCCTAAGAGGTATGGGGACCCTTCCTCCCCCCACCCCCAGTGCACAAATCTCGTGCACCAGACCTCTAGCATCTATACTTCCCTGTTTCCCCAAAAGTAAGATATCCCCTGAAAATACGACCTACTTCCAGTTTTGCCCCTTACTGTAATATAAGACATCCCCCCAAAAATAAGACCTCCTCGATAATAAGGCCTCCCCTGAACATAAGGCCTCCCCAGAATATAAGGCCCCCGAAGCTATCATAAGACATCTGACTCCTGATTTAAAGAGACCTCACACTGCCTGAATAGCTTCGGCTATGCTGTGGCCAATCAGTGAGCTGGTTTGTGATGACAACTACTACCGTACCATATACAGGTAATAAATTTCCTTTTTTGTTGTTCAACAATAAATATGTACCATGTTCTTCTTCATGGAAAAATAAGACATCCCCTGAAAACAAGACCTAGCGCGTCTTTAGGAGCAAAAATTAATATAAGACACTGTCTTATTTTCAGGGAAACAGGGTAATATGTTAATTGGACCAGATAGACCAGATGCCTCCTGGACGTCTGAAACTCCTTCCAGACAAAGCTGCGGCAGCTGTAAGGGCCTTGCAAGGGCAGGCAGCTGTGGCAGCCGGCAGTGGAAGCAGCAGCAGACTGAGGGGGGTAGCGCCTCCCCCTAATAGGCCCTAATGATGGCAGGAGAGGCTGTGCCTGTGGTCCCAGGGTCACAGTCCCAGTGCTGCAGCCCCTCCTTCCACAGAGGCAGCGGGAGAGGGGGCTGTGCAGTCCTGGAGCCTCCACAAAGGCTGGACAGGGTGCAATCACAGTGCTTCAACCTCCCACAGACCTTCCACTAGCTTGACTGGCCCCAGATTGCCTCCCCCTCCAAACCAGTAGGCAGAGCGTGGGGCCAGCACTAAGAAGCAGCAAGCTGGCTTCTGGTTGAGCCACCACCCCCCTTCTGCCCCTGCTCAGCCAGAAGCTGGGATCATGGATGGCAAACACAGTGGAGGTGGCGTGAGCCTCTCCCACCTCCATGGCAGGTGGACAGTAAGGAGCAAGGGGTCTTGGACTGTGAAAGTCCAGGAATGTGAGAGGGATGTCTGAATTCCAGCTTCAGCCCAATCTCTAGGGAGTCCTGGACTGTAATAGGGCACAAGCCAGGCTGAGCCCCCTCTTCCTGCCCAGTGCATGATTTTCATGCAGCAGGCCTCTAGTTTAATATAATGATCATCCTCACTTCTCCTTTCTTACTGAAGAAAACTTTCAATACTTGTGTGCAAAATCAAATGGTCATCTACATTGACCACCAAGTTTTTCTTCCTGGTTCTTTAATCATCCAGTTAAAAGTGTGTACTTTTAAACAGTTTCTTATGATCATAGGATATAAAAATTGCCTTAAGTCCAACTGTATTGAAACATTTCTCTATCACTTAGGCTGAGTATTGAATATTCCTGTAAGGTTACAAAGAATAGCTTTCTGTTCTTATTAAATCAAGAGAACAAGATGAACAGTGAAATGAGTTGAGCCAAAACAAACCTTTGAGTCTCTGCATCATCAACTGGTGCCTACACCATAAGTTGTGGCAGTTCCCAGCAGGCAACTAGCAGTTATCCCAGTGCAGGTCAAAGATGAGCAATGTAAATTAAATGAAAGTATAATGAATCAGTGAAGTATCTGACAGTTTGTTATGACCTTTACTCTGAGTACAACATGTCAATAGAAATCACAGGAAAATAGTTGGTTTCATCTTAATAATTTTGTCTTACTGTATAAAGCAAAACAGATCTAAAGCAAAATAAATGACACACAAAGAAGTGTTTTAAGACAGAAAAACTATCCCATTTAACAACCTAATTTTTCACTTACTAATTGAAGAACTATATATCACCAAGGAACTCAGCTCAAAAAAGCATCGTTTGATGGCTTAAAAATTCTCTATGGCCCTCTTCACGTGTCCCTTATAATTACTTAAGGTGGTTTGGATGTGTATGGCATATAAAAACATAGCTTGGGCTTTGGCTCCTAGGACTGCAGTACATTCCTTGCATTTCCATCTGTGGTCTCTTTCCAAATCAGGATCTGTTAATGAGACTTGTTTCCTAAACATTCATTTGCAGCACCCTAATGAGTATGAGGCAGATCCCCATTGTTTATCCTCTTATGTAATAAAGAGATAATATACAAATTGATTGTCACTCCAACACACAAGATGGCTACCCCCATGTGGACACAAGCTGGCTGCCACAAGATGACCTGCAGGGGAGGGCAGTTGGGGGGACTGGCCTTAAAGGCAAATTGGGCTGGCAGGGGAGGGCAATTAGGGGTGAACAGGCTGGCAAGGGAGGGCAGTTAGGATGACCAGGCCTATAGGGGAGGGCAGTTAGGGACAATTGGGCTGGCAGGGGAGCAGTTAAATGTCGATCAGGCTGGCATGGGAATGTTTCGGGGGTGATCAAGTGGCAGGCAGAAGCGGTTAGGGACAGTCAGGCAGGCAGGTAGGTGAGCAGTTGGGAGCCAGCAGTCCTGAATTATGAGAGGGGGTATCTGACTGCCTGTTTAGGCCCAATCCCTCGAGGGGTCTCAGGTTGGATAGGGTGCAAGCTGGACTGAGGGATACTCCCTCCCATGCATGAATTTCATGCACAGGGCCTCTATATTATAAAAAGTCAGTGCTGTAGGCCATAAAGACCAAACAACCGGTTACCAGGAAGTGCATGGGGGACATCTTGGTCTCTCCCCTCACCTGCAAACTGCTTGCAGCGGCATGGCTTGGTTCCTCCCCCATGGCCCACAGGCTCCAATCGCAGCAAGGCTGGTGGGTGGTGCAGCAGGCGGTGGGCGTGGCAATGCATGTGTGGGTGGTAGGGGCTGCGAGCATGGTGGGACTGTGGTGGGTAGGTGGGTGGGGCGTGAGCACAGCAGGTTGTTGGGTGGGTGGGTAGAGTGCTCACGGGGGTGGGGTAGGGCTGCAAGTGTAGCGGAGTGTGTGCGAGTGAGTGGGGCTGCATGATTTTATGCTTGGGCCTCTAGTATTGTTATGAAGTGCTGAACTCAGTTTGTTTACTGGGGCATCTCCAGTGCTCCACTAGTGGGTCACACACACATCATTGTCTCTGTAGGTTGGGTGGTGCACAGACATTCACATAGGTTCTGGTTGAATGCGCCTCCAGGAGTTGAGTATGATGTCCTTTCTCTTTACTTACCATTCTCCCCCTTTTCTTACACTGAGTTTTACACTGAATTTTCTCTTGTCTTTTGAAGCTGTAATAGTCTTACACCATTGACCATTTTCATATGCTCCTCCTATTGCCTCAGATGACTTTTCTGTTGTTTTTAATTTATTAACTCACACATTCTTCAGGACTCAGTTAAAACATCATCTATTTTCTGAAAACTACTGTGACTCATACTTTGTAACTGCTTATTATGAATCCTAATATTTTAATCCATTGTATTATAGAGTACTTTCACATACCTTCTTTTCTCATGAGTTTGCTTGACTATAACAACTACAACTGTATTAATTCTATTATTGCTATAACAAACTATCACAAATGTGGTGGCCTAAAAGCATTGAAATTTATTACAGTTCTAGGGGGTAGAAATAGGTCTACTGGGCTAGAATCAAGCGGTCAGTAGGGCTGTATTACTTCTGGAGAGATTCTATTTCCTTGTCTCCTCCAGTTTTTAGAGGCTGCTGCCATTCCTTAGCTTCGTGGTCAGCAAACTATGGCTCTCGAGCCACATGAGGCTCTTTGGTCCCTTGAGTGTGGTTCTTCCACAAAATATCATGGCTAGATGAGTCTATTTTGAAGAAATGGATTTAGAAGAAGTTTAAATTTAAAACATTTGGCTCTCAAAAGAAATTTCAATTGTTGTACTGTTGATATTTGGCTTTTTGACTAATGAGTTTGCCGACCACTGCCTTAGCTCATGTCTCTTCTTCCATCTTCAAAGTCAGCAGAATAGACTCTTCATATCTTTCTCTTACCTCCTCCTTTTACTTTTGAGATTCTTGTGGGATTATGTTCAGCCCACCTGGCTAATCCAGGACAATCTTTCAACCTCAGCATCCTTAGGTTAAGTCCATCGAAGTTCCATTTGCCACAGAAGGTAATGTATTCACAGGTTTTTTGAAGTATGACATAGACATTATAGATGGGGCATTATTCTGTTTATCACACTTAACCATCCTTGCACCTATAACATCTTGCATGGTTCCTAGCATACATTTACTACCTGATATATTTTAGTTTGAAGAACTAATGAGTATTGTAGTTGCTAATTTTCAAATATCTTTTACTAGATTGTGAAATTCTTAACACAAGGGAGGATGTCTTAATTTTTTCTGTATCCTTATGCTCGGCATAATGCCTTAGTATATAGAAAATTCAAAATAAAATGTTATTGAATTAAAAAAAATTTACAAGAGAGACAATAGAATTCAGCCTTCAGTAAAAATACCTAATGAAATATCTATTTATACATATAAAAATCTCCTGTTTTCCAGAAGGTATGATTGTGGGTCTGTTAAATCACATTTCAAATTAATTTTGTATCAGGTGAGTGAGAAGGAAAGTGAAAATTACTACAAAGTGCTGTAGCCTCTTCCCTTTGGAATGACTAAGGCTAACCAGAACCTTTCCTACTTTTATTGTCAATTGTCACCTACTGTCTCACTTCCATTATTAATATTGATGATGATGATTCTAGTTCATTTTATGTAAGACCTGTCTGAACTTGGTGAAAAATAAGTAGAAAAATAATAATGTGACAATAACACGTCCCCACCCCCCCAAAAAAAATCAGAAGATATGAATAAGATAGGGGCATAATGCATTTTCTGAAAATATCAAGGACATTATACATTTTTGAGTGGTTGTTCTATTTACATTTTAGTTTTCCCCTACAGAATCAGTTATGATTCACAATCATTGAATTCTGATTCAAGAGACACATTTTGAGGTGTGCTAGATGAATATGGTTATATTACAGTAAACCTTTATATCCCACACCCAGATCCCACAATTATGTTATCATCTAAAAACATTTATTTTCCACTTTCAAATTAATGAGCACATAAATACTGCAATATAGTGTAATTTTTTTTTCTCTGCTGACATACTATACAGTGCTGGGCAAAGAGTAGTCACTCAATAAATAATTGTCTATTGGATTAAATTGAAGCTATTAGTATTAGACCCTTATCTCTTTGTTTCTAACTTCTTTTATTATTCCTCTCTTGTATAAACACATGGGTAAATTTATTTCATCTAAGCAAATACTGTGTGTGGTTTCTTTAATGTATGCCGAATCTTAACAGTCACTCCAAAATTGTCTTTGTTTTCAAAAATGTTTAATTTCCTCTTAAACTCCATGCTTGATTGCATATTACTTACACCCCTATCATACTTGAGTCAATCTAGTAACTCCAGCTTTCCTTCTAAAGATCTGGTGTACTTTCAAGATGTCATTGGCATTGTATTTGCTTATGTTTATTACTTGGCCATACCTTTTAAAATACAAACTTTTCTTGGAAGATTTTTTTTTAAATCATCACAGTTTAAAAAAAATCTAAAGGCAATGATTATGCCATAGTCATTCCTGTATTTCCTCTTTTTTTGCTTTTGCTCATTTTTAGAGAGACAACTATAGGTCTTTCTATTACACAAAACCTTTGTGAAATAATGTTGCCCCCATGATCCGCTTCATTGATAGAATTGTATCATTTACCTCTTTTTCTAAGTTTTCTTCTAAATGTTAGAATGACTTGGGCATGTATTAAAAATAAAAATTATCAGTTATTTCTCCCAGAAATTTTAGTTCAATAATCATGAGTTGGGGCTTAGAGGTATATGTTTCAGTGTTCAGAGATAATTTCTTTCTCTGGAGAATTTAAGAAAAATATGTTATCTTTCACTGACATCTCATGACACTAACATCGGTAATACCAACATGGATCTTTTAAAAATTATATTTATGGTTGAAAGTATTACAGTAAATCTCCTTTCCCTCCCACTGCACACCCCCACTCCAGGCCTTCATGGCACTGTTGTCTATGCCCATAGGTTCTGCATATATGCATATAAGTTCTTCGGTTAATTTCTTCTTCCTTTCTTATCATAACCTAACCACTCTTTTAGGGCTCAAATCTCCTATAAACAGTTCTACTACATAATCTTCTACTTTATGATCCTGAGGATATATCTTCCACTTTAAAGTCTGGAGAGTAAATTGTTTCTAATATGGAGCTGAAATCCATTTTCTTATAGTTTCTACTTATTTCCACACTTTGACCTTTGGGGACACAGAGACCAAGTTATATCTTTAAAATCAGCCATTCAATTATGAGAAAGTGGCTGCTGCACCCACTTGACTCCTTTATTTTACTAAAATTCAAAAATTCAGTTCCATTGACATTTTCCAAATGCCACGAGGTTCCTATATTAATTACCAACCCTTTGACCTACATGTGTTCACTATGGTAGCCACTTGCCAAATGTAATCACTGAGGAAATGAAATGTTACTAAATGTGATGAAGGAATTGAGTTTATAATTTCATTTAAATTTACATTTTTATAGTTATATATAGCTAAGTATACATTAAAGTATAAGTTCAAAATACAGAGACCTCCCTCAGAAATTTTTGTCTAGCTTCATTAGAAGTAAAAAATGAAACTTCAGAAATATATAAAATTTAATTACATGTAAAGAATAAAAAAATATGGTTGTAACGAGGAGCAAGGTAGTTACATTAGTAACAGATCAAAGGTATGCGTTTATTTTTTTCTTAGAAAATATATCATTTGCTAGAAACTCATTTGGGAGAACCTATAGAGTTGGTGATAGTATTTGATTAATTTGGGATAGATGTTTACCTTTATTTTAAAGGCCATGGAGGATTATTGCAAAATTTTAAGCAAAGAAGATTAATTTCCAAGGGGATAAATTGGTGAGGCATGAAGAATACCTTCTATTTGGAATAATTATTAATTTGTTTCTAAAAAAAGAATGGTAAAATACTAGAATTTTTAAGGAAAAAAATGAATTATTTTCGTTATAGAAACACAGTTAGAAAAGGCAAAGGCTCTGAAATATGGAAACTATTTTGAGTCTAAAGGGAATGGCTTCAAGTAGTTCAGTAAGTGTTAAGACTGTATGTAATAGGCTGTATCTTAAATGACATTCTTGGGAGAATCAGCTGGAAATTTGAAATGAATTCTAGCCTATGATAGGATAGTGACTAAACTGCCATGTTGATTCTTTGTGCTTACGCTTTCATTCTATTCATTTATAGTCTGCCTGTTTCAATCATGCATTTTATTTCTTGCTTCCATGACTAAAAGTTCTAAAAAGAAAAGTTTTTTTTGTTTGTTTGTTTGGTCATCATTTAGGTTTGTAATGAAGAACAAGTAGGTATTTAATAATTAAATGAAGAAGGTGGGGAAAGAACTATAGGAGCAAATGTTATAATGGAATATTTAACACTTTCAATGTGAAGCCAGAACTGATTATTGTAATATTGATGAACATCTGCAGTTTATAGAGCAGGAATTGAGAAAGAGAATAAACAACACAACATAAGCCTTTGAAATTAAAATATTTGGATTGACTATAAGCTAGTGACTCCTGAATTTATAACTCTAGCCTCCATTCCTCCCTATAGTTCTTGGATTCTATATCCAACTGTCTACTTAACATTTCCACTTAAATGACAACTAAGTTAGTTATGGCTTCTTAAATATTTACTTCTTTATAATATTTGCCATTTTACATAACACTATTTACATTAAATTTAGCTGGTTGTGTCAGAAGTTTGAAACAACAGAAAATTATTGAGAGAAACCGGTAAAATTATTCAACATGTAAGAGTATGTTTTAGGATTAAGTTTATAATGGCTAACTTTAAGGTAGTCAATTTACGAATACCATTTTTGAGCATGAAGATTTTTGTTTCCCAATAACCTTACAAATTCAGAAACTTAAGATAAATGTAATATAAAACTCTTATAAATATCCTAAATTTATAGATTAAGTAATTCAAATACTAATTTATTTGCTTTTTGCTATATGCACCATCAATCCTAATGCAAAGTATATAGTTAATGTATGAATGATACAGTCAAAACTACCTCTTTTAATGGGCTTACAATTCTATTGCAGAAGATTATAGATATGTATAAATCTTATTGATATATATACATATATACATATATATGTGTATATATATATATGTATATATATATATACACACACACACACACACACACACATACATACACACAAACACACACACTAGTGGCCCTGTGCATGAAATTCGTGCACATTAAAAGGGAATTAATTGGAGAAAATATTTTAATAGTGTTATTTGTCCTTTTT
>JAAGEH010000005.1:15908546-16058943 GCA_011751065.1 Lasiurus cinereus | reverse complement strand
TTGGTTATGCTTATATGAATGCATACAAGTCCTTTGGTTGATCTCTTATCTACCCTACCTCTCCTTAAACTTCCTGCTGTAATTTGACAGTCTGTTAGATGCTTTACTGCCTCTGTATCTATCCTTTTTTTCATCAGTTTATAATGTTCTTTATTATCTACAAATGAGTGAGATCATGTGATGTTTCTCCTTCATTAACTGGCTTATTTCACTTAGCATAAGGCTTTCCAGTTCCATCCAGGTTGCTGCAAATGGTAAGAATTCTTTCTTTTTAAGGCAGCACAGAATTCCATTGTGTAGATGTACCATAGTTTTCTGATCCACTCATCTTGAGATGGGCACCTAGGCTGTTTTCAATTGTGCTGCTATGAACAGAGGAGTGCATAAATCCTTTCTGATTGGTGTTTCTAGTTTCTTAGGATATATTCCTAGAGTGGGATTGCTGGGTCAAATGGGAGTTCCATTTTTAGTTTTTTGAGGAAATTCCATACTGTTCTTCACAGTGGCTGCACCAGTCTGCATTCCCACCAGCAGTGCAAGAGGGTTTCTTTTTCTCCCCATCCTCGCAAACACTTGTCATTTGTTGATTTGTTGATGATTGCCATTCTGACAGGTGTGAGATGGAATCACATTGTCTTTTTGATTTACAAATCTCAGATAAGTAGTGACTTTGAGCATGTTTTCATGTGTCTCTTGGCCTTCTTTCTGTCGTCTTTTGAAAAGGTTCTATTTAGGTCCACTGCCCATTTTTTTATTGGGTTCTTTATCTTTCTCTTATTAAATTGTATAAGTTGGCTGTAGATGTTGGAGATTAAACCTTTATCAGTGATAACATTTACAAATATGTTCTCCCATACAGTGGTCTTTCTTGTTGTTTTGTTGATGGTTTCTTTTGCTTTGCAACAGCTTTTTATTTTGATGTAGTCCCATTTGTTTATTCTTTCTTTACCTTCCATTGCCTTTGGAGCAGTATCAGTGAAGAAGTTCTTTCCACATATGTCTGAGATTGTGCTGCCTGTGGATTCCTCTAATATTTTTATGGTTTCCATCTTATGTTAAAGTCCCGTATCTATTTGGAGTTTATTTTGGAGTGTATGTTGTAAGTTGGTGGTCTAGTTTCATTTCTTTGCATGTATCTGTCTAGTTTCACAAACACCGTTTATTGAAGAGACTATCTTGGCTCCATTGTATGTTCATGCCTCCTTTGTCAAATATTAGTTGAGCATAGCAGTTTGGGTGGATATCTGGATTCTCTATTCTATTCCATTGGTCTATATGTCTGTTCTTGTGCCAGTACCAGGTTGTTTTGAGAACAGTTGCTTTGTAATATAGCTTGAAATTCGGTATGGAGATCCCACCTACTTTATTCTTCTTTCTCAGGATTGCTGTGGCTATTCTCGGTCTTTTTTTGTTCCAGATGAATCTTTGGAAATTCTTTCTAGGTCTGTGAAATATGTTGGTATTTTAATGGGTAATGCATTGAATCTATAGATTGCTTTGGGTAGTACGGACATTTTAATGATGTTGATTCTCCCAATCCATGAGCATGGTATGCTCTTCCATCTGTTTACATCTTCCTCTCTCTCTTTTTTCAGTGTCCTGTAGGTTTCTGCATATAGGTCTTTTATCTCCTTAATTAAGTTTATTCCTAGGTATCTTAATAATTTTTAATGTGATGGTTAATAGGATTGCTTTTTTAGTCTCTCTTTTTATAATTTCAGTATTAGTGTATAGAAATGCCACAGATTTCTTGGCATTAATTTTGTATCCTGCTACATTGCTGAATTCATTTATTAAGTCTATTAGTTTTTGAATTGTTTCTTTGGTTTTTTTCTGTATAGTATCATGTCATCTGCAAATAAGGACAGCTTTACTTCTTCTTTTCCAATTTGGATGCCTTTTATTTCTTCTTCTTGTCTAATTGAAATGGCTAATAATTCCAGTACTATGTTGAATAAGAGTGGTGAGAGTGGGCATCCCTGTCTTGTTCCTGTTCTCAGGGGAAATCATTTTAGTTTTTGCTCATTGAGTATTATGTTAGCTGTGGGTTTATCATATATGGCTTTTGTGATGTTGAGCTATGATCCTTCTATTCCCACTTTGCTGAGAGTTTTTATCAAGAAAGGGTGTTGGATTTTGTCAAATGCTTTTTCTGCCTCAATTGATATGACTATGTGATTTTTATCTCTCAATTTGTTTATGTGATGTATGATGTTTATTGGTTTGTGAATATTCTACCATCCTTGCACTCCTGGGATGAATCCTACTTGGTCATGTGTATGATCTTTCTGATGTACTGCTGGATCCGATTTGCTAGAATTTTGTTGAGGATTTTGGCATCTATGTTCATGAGAGATATTGTCCTGTAATTCTCTTTCATTGTGTTGTCAATCTCTCCCATGATATCCTCCAGAAGTTTTTTTGTGTTTTTAGGTGCTCCTATATTGAGTGCATATATGTTTACCAGAGTTATTTCTTGTTGGAATGTTCCCTTTAGTATTATGAAGTGGCATTCCTTATCTCTTATTATGTCCTTCATGTTGAGATCTAATTTTTCAGATTAAGTATTGCAACCCCAGCTTCTTTTTCATTTCTATTTCCCTTAAACACCATCTTCCATCCCTTCACCCTCAGTCTGTGTGCATCTGTTTTTCTGAGCTGGGTTTCTTGTAGACAGCAGATATATGGTTCATGTTTTCTTATCCAATTTGTTACCCTATGTCTTTTTATTGGAACATTTAATTCATTTACATTTAAAGGTATTATTGATAGGTACTTATCTGTCACCATTTTTAGTCTTTACCCCCGAGTTCCTTCTTTGCTTCCTTTTTTTTTTTTTTTACAGCAGACCTTTTAACATTTCTTGCATTGCTGGTTTGGTGGTGATATATTCCCTTAATCCTTTTTTGTCTGTGAAGCTCCTGATTTCACCTTCAATTTTGATTGAAAGCCTTGCAGGTTACAGTATTCTTGGATTCAGTCCCTTCCTTTACATGACTTTGTATATTTCATTCCATTCCCTTCTGGCCTGATGAGTTTCTGTTGAGAAATCAGTTGCTAGTCTTATGGGGGTTCCTTTGTAGGTAACTTTCTCTTTCTCTCTGGCTGCTTTTGAGATTCTTACTTTGTGGTTGGTATTTGCCAATTTAATTATAATGTGCCTTGGTGTTGTTTTTTGGGGGGTTCATTTTGTTTGGGACTCTGTAAGCTTCTTGGATTTGTGTTTTTTTTTTTTCTTTCCTATATAAGGGAAGTTTTCTGTCATTATTTCTTCAAACAGGTTTTCCATTCCTTGCCCAGTTTTCACTCTTTCTGGAACCCCATTTATGTGGATGTTGTTTTGTTTCGTGTTATCCCAAAGTTCCCTTAGGCTCTCCTCTTGCTTTTTAATTTTTTTTTCTAGAAGCTGCTGTACTTGGGTATTTTTTCCTACCTTGTCTTCTAGCTCACTGCTGGTGGTCCTCTGCTTCTTCTAGTCTGCTTTTGATGCTTTCTATTGAGTTCTTTACAGCAGTGATGTCATTTTTCATTTCTTTCTGATTATTCTCTATTTTCTCTTGGTTCTTCTTCATTTCTTCTTGGCTCTTCTTCATTTCCTCTTGGCTCTTACTCATATTGTTGATTTTGTCTTCCAGTCTTTTCAGCCACCTTATGATCATTTTTCTGAACTCTTTCTCTGGCAGGTCAATTGCTTCTATTTCGTTTACTTCCTTTTCTGGTGATACCTGCTTTTGTTTTTTCATATGCAGGCTGTTTCTTCGTCTTCCTATGGTCTTTTTTCTCTGGGTGTCCAGTTATGTAGTTTTTTCTCCTTATCCCAGGTGAAATCTGAACTTTCCATGAGGCGTGTGGAGCTCCTTTGAAGCCGAGTGTTTGTGCCGATTTGAGAGCGGTGTTCTGGGTCCCCCTGCTGTTCAGTGGGTGCTGCTGCTATAGATATCAGGTCACCTTTGACATCCACTTCCCCCTTCAAGATGGCATGGTATCCGCTTTCGCGCTGGTGGCTCTCGGACACAAAAACCCCGTGGCAGTGGGGCTGCCTGTTCAGGGAAGTCCCATCCAGCAGTCCCCCACCTTCTCTTGGAAAATAACTACCCCTTAACTTGCCAACAAACATTCCCAGTGCGACCCTGAGCTGTTCTCTCTGTCTGCTCAGTGATAAGGCCCTGGATACATCAGGCTATTCTGCTGCCATTTTTTTTTCTCTGTCTTTTTTCTACAATCGAAATGCTGGAGATGAAAGAAAATTAGTAAAATGTATATGAAAACCTTCCTCCTGTAAGAGTCTGGGGCACGCCACAGGACCTAGAGTCAAATCCTTGTCCACCAACCACATGCGCTTCAAAAACACAGGAGACCTAGACCTGACTGGCACCATCTCCATCAAGCCCCGCCAGGCAGGGGTTGCAACCTCAGGTCCCCCATCCCAGCAGCAGGCAGGGATGCACCCTCAAATCCCCTGGCCTGGTGCTGAGGTGAGGGGCGTGGGAGCAGCCTGAGGTCTACAGTCAAGGCCCAAGGGGTGGGGGGACAGCCTGAGGTCCCTCGCCCTGGCAAGGTGCCATGCAGACTCAGGTTCATGCTGTTTGTGATGTTACAACATCCTGGCTAATTGCATATTCCTCTATTATATAATATATATATATATATATATATATATATTATATATAATATATAATATATATATAATATATAATATATAATATATATATATATATATATTTTAAATACATATTTAAAAATATAATATGTATGTATATGCATGTACATGTCCATATAAAATGTGTGTGTGTGTATATATATATATTATATGTGTGTGTATATATATACACAATGTGTATGAATGTATTAATGAGAGAATATGAAGTACTAAGGTGTGAATGCTGTTTATATGTTGCACCCAAGAATTCTCAATGAATAGTTGACATTTGAATAGAAAGACTTAAACATTTAGAATCTAAAACAAAATGTGCTTTTACACCAGTGTTCTGTCATACATAAACATCCTCATCTTTTAATAGTGCTTTGAGACCAGAATATTCGGAATGTCTTTTAACATCTGACTCTCTCTTGCTCCCTATATAGATAATCATTTGACAAATTCTGTTGTGTCTGCTTTAAAAAATATATATCAAATCTAAACAATGTTATAACCATTCCTTTTTAATCCTAGTCTGAGCCACCATCAGCTCTCAGATTTCTGCAATAGTTTCAACTGATGGTCCACATGTTTCCTCTTGCCCTTCTAAAATGCATTTTCTGCAAATTATGTCATTTCTTTGCTGTAAGGCCACCAATTATTTTCAACTCTATTTAATTCTCTACATGATTGCTCCATTGAGTACCTTTCTAAACTTCTTGTCATGTTTCTTATTCCTTTTACTCTTCACACCATGTTGGTGTCCTCAGTGTTCATCAAATGCATTCACTTGTTCCTACCTCAGGACTTGAGGTCTCCCTGTTTCTTGTGCCTAGAATTTTATTCCCAAGACCTTCACATAGCACAGTCCCTTTCTTCAAGACACAAGTCAGTCCTCTCTAATTAGAGAGGCCTTCCTTAGTTAGCCTATAGCATCCCACTATGTTACTGTTTACCCTCTCAATTTGCTTCACCGCTTTTGTTTTTCCTCTTTAGGTAGAATCTCCAACATCTTATTTATGAATTCATTCATGTATTGTCCATGTTTTCTACAAAAACGGAGAGAGTAACTTTGGCATTTTTATCCACAATTAAACCTATGTACCTTAAAGTGTACTTAGCACATAAGAGACTCACAATACATTTCTGTTAAAAGATTGAATACATTAATGTAAAAATACAGAAACATAAAAATTGATAACTAAAGGGATTAAGGAACTCTCTAGACATAATTCTCTCCATACTCATACTGCAATATGAAATATGAAGTTAAAGATATTCTTTTATCAAATATTGTTTTCTTAAAAACTGTCCAAGAAGTTTTCCTTTTTCTAAAAAATTAGTTCAGAGTTATATTATAACCTATACTTTTCCCACATTAAATAAAACAAACTCATTTTAAAGATTTAAAAATGTAATATAATAAAATAAAGTTTCAGTGAAAATTTTTCAATACTTACATTATAATTTTAGTTTTCACTTTAAGTGGATTCACTTTCACACACCTTTCTCTATACCAAATATCTTTGAATATCAAAGAACTACTGTGTCTATTTCTCAGGGAGGTTGTACATTAAACTTTATAATATCTCAATGTGTTATTAACTGTATTTATGTGTATAGGTGTACAATACGATGCCATAACAAAATTTGTTTGGTTATTCAAACAGTTTTTAAAGCTATTTTTAAAATATTTCAAAGTTTACCTTTTTTAAAATATTTCTTGAACAAATCACAATTTCTAGTCATTTCATCTTATCACTTTACATTTTTTAATAATTTCAGAACCATTTAAAAGAATTGGTATGATGCCAACTGAGTACTTTTTTGTAGATGATAAATCAATTCACATAATTCTCAAAGTCACATTTATTATAAGCTACATATTAAAGGAAAGGAAGCTGAGGCTAAGAAAATTTTGATTGACTGGCAGAGTTCAGAGTTGATAAGTGCCAGAGCCAGAGAAGAAGTCAGATCTTCTGGTCAGTACTTTTTCCACTCTTCTGAGTTTCTTTCTATAAGTTTATTTATGCATTTATGCATTTCATCCTTAAAATATTAATGACATCTTTAAATATGTTTCAGTTTATTTACTTGTTTGTTGTATTTTTCCATCTAAAACAAATATGCAAAGATAATAGTTTAAAATATTGATATTTCCCCACTGCAACCTTCATATTAAGCAGCTTATTACCTTGGTACATGAAGTATCTCTTTCCTTCCTTACACTGAACAGCTTGAGTGAGTCCTCACTCTAGGATAGTAAAACAATAGCTACAAAAATCTATTAGAGAAAAACTAAAGATTTGGCCTAAGAATGAGAAGTAAAGATTTAATTCTTGCAAAGTGAGTTATAGCTATAGCTGAGTGACTTATCTGTAAAGTATAGACCTATTCAAAGGACCAAGAGACATGGGATGGGACATACTGCGAGGAAGAAATTTGCCATTCAGAAGCCTGGATGGGAGTAAGGGATTTTGACCTTTGTGAACACAAGTTTCACCAGTGCCAGAAAACTGTATCAGTGCTGTGTGAGCCTAAAGTAGTCCTTCCTTATTGCTGTGTATGAAGACATCAATTTTCAGCAAATTTTTGTCCACTTCTCAGTCATCCAGTTTGGGAGATTTTTTTGTTTTCTCCCAGTCCATCGTTTATTCTCCTATGATTATTGGGCTTTTGTGTTATTCAGTGTTTCCTTTAGGAATTATTGCTAAAACCACAGTTCAGCCAACTTTTTCCTGTTCCAAAAGTTGTGCATGTCTTAATTCCTGAAATCTGTGAATATGTTACCTTGCATGACAAATGGAAAGAACACTAATGTAAGCACAAGTATCCTTATAAGATGAAGGCAAGAAGTCATTAGCAGGAGGTATGCCGATAGAAGCAAGAGAGTAACAGTAGTCAGAGCAAAGGGGTCACAAGAAAAACAATGTTAAGTAAACTCTAAAAGCAAATAACAACAAGAAAACAAAACAAAACAATAACAAAAATAAAATGGATTGTCCCCTCAGAGCTTCCAGAAGGAGCCAGCCTTGCTTACATCATGATTTTTAGGTCAGTGAAACTAATTTTGGACTTCTGACGTCCAGAATTTTAAGATAATTGATTATGTTGTTTTAAATCACTCAGGTTAATAATTTGTTACAGAAACAATACAATATAAATACACTACCCCAACCTATTACAAATTGGATGATACAAATAAGAGGAAGCCAGACAATTGCCCGTTTTCTTTATAAACAAACAATTTTCATTCTCACATAATTTTTGTGTCTGCAGAAGTAAGGCGTTATGTTTACTTCACATGTTATGATAATGGGTAACATAGCAATAATATTTTGTAGTTCCTTCCAGTTACTTTTTAAACTAATTGCTTGATTTGGCATTCAAGACATAGACAAATGGTCATCACTTAACCTATTTTTAATTACTGTCAGAATTTACTGCAGCTGTAAGGCAGGATTGTGAACTTCTTAAAGTCATGACAACTCAAAGTGTCTACAATGAGAAAAAACAATCTGGAGCATGTTATTATGTTTATTTTATATGGAATGAGGTTATTAGTGAAATGATCCTTGGAGACTTATCAACATATATAGAAATAGATTTCAACAAGGAAACTATCAATATCTGAATAATTTCAGATAACTGCAGGTAATGGATGCTCAGATTTACATTCAGGTACAAAGCAAAGGGCCAGCCATTAGTGAGAAAATTGTGAAATTGGTTAAGCCTCTCTTAAGAGAATCTTTCTTGGAACTATTTTTATAACTTTTAAAACCACTATATTCTCATTTCATGTACAACATTTTTGGCCAACTATGCCCTCAGTTACAGAATACCAAAGACAGGTTTAGATTTTTATAATTGATTTCCTATAGTTAACCACATCTTTTATTAAAATACTAGAGGCCTGGTGCACAAATTTGTGCACAGGTGGGGTGACCAGTGATCAGGACCATCTTGCCCATTCCCGATCGGGGCCAGTTGGGGCCAGCGGCTGGCAGGAGGGACTGCGGGAGATTGGCTGTGGGAATGCACTGACCACCAGAGGGCAGCTTCTGCATTGAGCGTATGCCCCTGATGGTCAGTGTGCATCACAGTGACTGCTCAACTGGTCAGTCGGTTGTTTTGTTGCTTAGGCATATATGTATGTGTGTGTGTGTGTGTGTGTATTTTTTTTTAATTTTTCAATTACAGTTGACATACAATATTATATTAGTTTCAGGTTTACAACATAGTGATGAGACATTTAAGTAACTTACAAAGTGATCACCCTGGTAAATCTAGCACTCATCTGACACCATACATAGCTATTGAAATATTATTGACTATATTCCTTATGCTGTTCTTTATATCCACATAACTATTTTGTAACAATCAATTTGTACTCCCCAATCCCTTTCTTTTTTTTACACTCAATCCTATTATCCCCAATGTCCCTGCCATCTGACAATTAGCAGAATGTTTTCTATATCTATGAATTTATTTTTGTTTTGTGTGGTCACTTATTTATTTTTTAGATCCCACATATAAGTGAAATCATATGGTATTTGTCCTTCTCTGTCTGACTTATTTCACTTAGCATAGTATTTTCTAGTTTCATCAATGTTATTTCAGATGGTAAGATTCTATTCTTTTTTTATGGCTGGGTAATTTTCCATTGTATATATGTACCCCTTCTTTATCCATTCTTCTATTGATGAACATTTAGTTTGCTTCCACAACTTTACTGTCGTGATAATGCTACAATGAAGATATGGGTGCATATGTCTCTCTGAATTAGTGTTTTGTGTTTCTTTGGACAGATATCAGGTAGCAGAATTGCTGGGTCCTTTGTCTCTTATTATAGTCTTTGTTTTAAAGGCTATTTGTGTCTGGTATAACAATTGCTATCCCAACATTTTGTTTCTATTTTAGTGAAATATCTTTTTTCATCCCTTATAGTCTGTGAATCTGAAATGAGACTGAAGTGAGTCTTTTGTAGGCAGCATACATAAGTGTCTTGTTTTCTTATTCATTTTTTATTGGAAGATTTTTCTAATAATCCTGTGGCTTTTACTATGAATAATTAATTGCCATTTATTTTAGGAAATCTTACCTCTCTCTTGTCACTGTTGCTGGCTTTCTTTACTCTGTTTACAACGTGAATTTCAATTCTAGAGCTTTACTAGAGGACCCAGAAAGTTAGTTAAATCTCCATTCTAGACAAAAGTGACATAGCCAAAATGCAAGTAAAAACCAAAAAGGTGTTATAAAAGCCATTATGTCAGAACAAGGAGAAAAATTTTACAGAGGTATTTTGAAATAGTTAAGACACTAGTTTAGCTTTACAAAACCTGAGTTTTATCCTGATTTTGGCAAATAATGCCTAGATATTCTTGAGTGCATATTTGAAGCTCAATCTATTAATAGTGTCTAAAATCATCAATAATTACAAAATTGAGTGCAATTTCCTTACCTAATGACACTGTCTGCAGAAGAATAGATGACATGTTTGCTGATATTCTTGATCATGTAATCCAGGAAATTAAATCTGCTCCACTTCAATATTTAATATCCAACTTGATGAATCTACCTACGTTGCAAACGGTTCACAGTTACTGATTTACGTGAGGTATATTAATGATGGTGACTTTAAAGATGAGTTTCTTTTTTGCAAACCTCTTGAAACGACAACTGTTGCACATGCTGTATTTGACATAGTTATTTTCTGAAAAAGCATAAGATCTCTTGGGTAAAGGTTTGTGGTGTTTGCACAGATGGTGCTCCAGCTATGCTAGGATGTCAATCTAGATTTCAACGTTTGGTACTGAATGAGTCACCAAAAGTCATTGGAACTCACTGTATAATTCATCGGCAAATATTAGCAACAAAGACGCTGCCATAAGAGTTACAAGAAGTAATGAAAAATTTCAATTTTTTAAAGACGAGCACTAATTTAAACAGTTGACTGTTTTTGCCACTGTGCAATGAGTTGGATGTGCAGAACAATGCTCTGGTATTTCACACTGAAGTGAGACGGTTGTTGAAAGGAAAAGTTTTAAAATGTGTTTTTGAGCTTTGTGATCAACTCAATACGTTTTTTAATCAGAAAGCAAGACCATAGTTTGAAGCACTTTTCAGCAATAAAAGTGAACTGCAGAAAATAGTTTACATGGTTGACATCTTTGCCATCTTGAATGGGTTAAATTTATCACTGCAGGGACCAAATGCAACATGCCTTGATTTATCTGAAAAGATCTGATCATTTATAATGAAACTTCAGCTTTGGAAAAAAAAAAGATGAAAATAAAATTTACTTGTTGCCTACCTTATCTGCTTTTTTTGAAGAACATAACATTGAACCAGACAAAAGGATTATGATGATAATTTCTGTGAAAGAACATTTGCACATGCTTTCAGACAAAATTTCCTCGTACTTTCCAAATCTACCTGACACCCCCCTTTACCCCCTTTGCACTTACCAGAAGCCCATTAACAGTCAAAGTTGAAGATGTTCCTGAGATAGCACAAGAGGAGTTCATTGAACTTATTAATAGCAATGCAGTCAGTGAGAACTGATTTTTCTACAATGCTAGTTACAAAATTCTGGATCAAGGGTTTGAAATCATATGAGACAGTGTTGCACCTTCTAATTCCAATTCCAACAACATATCTGTGTGAAACTGTGTTGAACCTTCTAATTCCATTTCTAACAACATATCTGTGTGAAACAGGGTTTTCCAGCTTGTTGATTAGCAAGTCTAAACACAGAAGTAGACTTGTTGTGGAAGATGATCTTTGTGCTCTTGCAAAGACAGCCCCGAGAATTTCTGATCTGGTGAGAAAGAAGCTATGTCACCTTTGCACTGACATTGGCTTTTTACTCATACTGTCACAAAATGTAGCAATGTAGTTTACTGTTGTTATAGTAAGACTGTTACTCATCTGGGACCCTCGTGCTGAGGCTCAGGCTGAGGTGCTGAGACCCTCGTGCTGAGGCTGAGGCTGAGGCTGGGACCCTTGTGCTGAGGCTGGGGCTGAGTCTGGGACCCTCGTGCTGAGGCTGGGGCTGAGCCTGGGACCCTCGTGCTGAGGCTGAGGCTGAGGCGCTGAGACCCTCGCGCTGAGGCTGAGGCTGAGACCCTCGTGCTAAGGCTGAGGCGCCGAGACCCTCGTGCTGAGGCTGAGACCCTCGTGCTGAGGCTGAGACCCGCGTGCTGAGGCTGAGGCTGAGACCCTCTTGCTGAGGCTGAGTCTGGGACCCTCGCGCTGAGGCTGAGGCTGAGGCTGGGGCCCTCGTGCTGAGGCTGAGGCTGAGGCGCTGAGACCCTCGCGCTGAGGCTGAGGCGCTGAGACCCTCGCGCTGAGGCTGAGACCCTCGCGCTGAGTCTGAGGCTGAGATCCTCGCGCTGAGGCTGAGGCACTGAGACCCTCGCGCTGAGGCTGAGGCTGAGACCCTCGCGCTGAGGCTGAGGCTGAGGCTGAGATCCTCGTGCTGAGGCTGAGGCGCTGAGATCCTCGTGCTGAGGCTGAGGCGCTGAGACCCTCGCGCTGAGGCTGAGGCTGAGCGTTGCGTCCTCGGCTCTCGAGCCGCCAGGGCACCTGCCCTCAGGGCTTCCGGTGCGGCTCAGGCCGGGCCGGACCTGCAGGAGCGAGCGCCGGTGCTGGTTCCCTTAACCCCTGTGACCCCGCGGCCCCTCGCTCCCCCCCACGTGTGTGTGCTGCCGCTGTGGCAGCAGGAGGAGGTGTGCTCAGTGGGTAGAGCGTCGGCCTGTGGACTGAAGAGTCACTCACGGCGGAGCCCGCGGAGGTCTTGCTGCTCCAGACCCACACGTGACTGATAATTCTCAGGGGGAAAGGGGTGAGGGGTATACAGGGAGAGACTGGACAAAAATCATGCACCTATGGATGAGGTCAACGGGAGGGAGGGAAGGGTGGGAGCTGGGTGGAGGGGTGCTATGGAGGGGAAAAAAGAAAAACAAATGTAATAATCTGAATAATAAAGATTTAATTAAAAAAAAAAGACTGTTACTCATGCTATACCATGCTTCAAGACAAAATTTACTTGTAATTAGAAATAAGTATTTCACAATGTATAATTACATATTTTGTGATGAATCACTATGCTTTATGTTCAATTTGTAACAATTAAAATACATACTGCATATTAGATATTTACATTATGATTCATAACAGTAGTAAATTAAAATTATGAAGTAGCAACAAAAATAATTTTATGGTTGGGGGTCACCACAACATGAGCGAACTGTATTAAAGGGTCATGGCATTAGGAAGGTTGAGAACCATTGTGTTAGTAGATGAAAAGTAACAGGACACTATTCTTTAAATATTATCTCAAGCAATAACCACTATGGATAGATTTTTATATAGACATTCATAAATGTGAAGGTCTTATTTATTTTTTATTTTTCAGTATATTTTATTGATTTCAGAGAGGAAGGGAAAAGGAGAGAGAGAAATATCAATGATGAGAGAGAATCAATGATCGGGCACCTCCTGCACATCCCCATTAGAGATTGAGCCTGCAACCCAGGCATGTGCTTTTGGGCGGAATCAAACCTGGGACCCTTCAGTCTGCAGGCCGATGCTCTATCCATTGAACCAAACGAACCAGGGCTACCTTTTAAATGGACTCCCCAGGATTTATTTAACTGTCATCCTATCTAATAAAATGGAAATATGCAAATTGACCATACCTCCACTAAGCTCACCAGTGAATCAGGAGCAAATATGAAAATTAACCTAACCAAGATGGCAATGGCCACAAAGCTGATGCGAGCAGGAGGCTTGGGTTGCTCCCAGCAATGAGAAAGCCAAGCTTGCTGCCCACCCTAGCTGGCCCTGGACTCCTCTCAAGGCTACAAAGTTTCAATTATAGAAGATAAATAAATCCCAGATACATGCTTCCAGCTGACCCTGAACTCTGCTCAAGGAGGCACTGAAAAAAAAAAAAGCAAAAAAGAGGTCTTGGGAGCTTGTGTCACCAGGGGCCATGGCCAGCTTGCAAACAGCCCTCAGTCCCTCACCCAGTCTGGCCAAGCACCCCAGCGGGACCACCAACCTGATCCGGGACACCCTTCAGGACAAACCAGCCTGCCCCCACATGGCACCAGGCCTCTATCTATACTAATAATAGGGTAATATGCTAATTAGAGTGGGAGACTTTCCTGATGTTCTTCTGGATAAAGCTATGGTGGCAGGGCCAAGATAGAGGTGGTTAGTGGCCAAAGAGGGGGAGAAGTTGTGGGTGATCAGGCTGATGGGGGTCGGAACTATTAGGGGTAAGCATACCAGTAGGAGGGCCAATTAGGAGTGAGCAGTTCATCAGTGGGGGTCAGTTGGAGGTGATTAGGCCATTAGTGGGGGGGCAGTTGGAGGTGATCACAGGGTTGGGGCAGTTTGGAGCGAGCAGGCCAACAGGGGGGCATGTGAGAGTGAGCAGGCCAGTGGGGAGGGAAGAAAGGGGTGAGCAGGCTGACAGGAAGCAGTTGGGAGCAAGCACAGTGGCATGGGGGGCAACTGGGGGTGATCAGGCTGATGGGGGGCACTTGAGGGTGAACAGGCTGGTGGCAGGGGGGAAGTTGGGGATGAGCAGGTGGGCAGGCAGAGTGGTTAGGGGCAATTAGGCAGGCAGGTAGGTAGGCAGGTGAGCGATTAGGAGCCAGCAGTCCTGGATTGCGAGAGGGATGTCCGACTGCTGTTTAGGCCTGATCCCTGTAAACTGGCAGTAGGACATCCTTCTAGGGATCTCAGATTGGAGAGGGTGCAGGCCGGGCTGAGGAACCACCAGTGCACTGGGCCACTAGTTATTATATATTCAGCTTAAGTACCGATAAATAGAAATAAAACCTGACATTAAATATAGTGCAGTATCTCCCATAATAACTTTCAGTTCAGTTTTGAAGGATATTTATGATTAATTAAAAATATGCATATGGCTGAAACCGGTTTGGCTCAGTGGATAGAGTGTCAGCCTGTGGACTGAAGGTTCCCAGGTTCGATTCTGGTCAGGGGCATGTATTCTGGTTGCGGGCACATCCCCAGTAGGGGTGTGCAGGAGGCGGCTGATCAATGTCTCTCTCTCATTGATGTTTCTCTCTATCCCTCTTCCTTCCTCTCTGTAAAAAAATAAAATATATTAAAAAATAAGATAAAATATGCATATGAATCCTTGATATCAACATTAAAACAACCTACAGTTACTGAACACCAGCTGTTAGGATAGTGCAGTTTTTCCAGAGAGGCCTTTTCTGCTAATAGGCAGGGGAAACTTCTGTAGTCAGTCAAAGCCTGGGCCCATCTTTCCTTTTAGTACTTCCTGGGAAAGCAGAGCTCTTGTAAAACCTCCTTTCTCCAGTCTAGATCCCTGCCTGTTTTATTTTTTAAAAATTTTCAATTATAGCTTACATTTAATATAATTTTGTATTAGTTTCAGGTGTGCAGCATAGTGGTTAGATAATCATATACTTTAAAAAGTGTTCCCACTGGTATTTCCATTACCCAACTGCACCAAGCATAGTTATTATAATACTAGAGGCTCAGTGCATGAAAATTCATGCACTTGGGGGCGGAAGGGTCCTTCAGCCCAGCCTGAACCCTCTCACAATCCCAGACCCTTCAGGTAGGGTCCCTAGACCTGGCCTGAGATCAGGGCCTTTTGGGGCTTTCCTTCCCTGGGCTGCAGGCAGCTGGTCCTACTCCCACCACTTGCCATCTGTGCAGCACTGCCCCCCGCCCCCTGCCACTGTTGGCCTCCCTCTGCAGGTGACAGGCTGAGGTACAATGGCTTGGCTTGGCTGGGCCTCCCTCTTTCTTTGCTGGGGGGTGGGGCTACCTGATCACCCCTAACTGCTCACCTACCTATCTGATCACCCCTAACCACTGGTCTGCCTATCTGATTACTCCTAACAACTCTGCCTGCCTGCCTGATTGCCCCTAACTGCTTCTGTGGGGGGTGGGGCCAGCCCAGTGAGGGACTGTCTGCCTACCTGATCACCCCTAACTGCTTGCCTGCCTACTTGATCACCCCATCCCCTCTTCCTGCCTGCATGATTGTCCTTTACTGCTTGCTTGGGGGTGGGGCCAGCACTGACTTCCAATTGCTCAACCTCTGGTCGTTAGTGGTCATTATGACCCAGAGTTTTTATATATGAGGATTATTAAATACTAGAGGCCTGGTGCAGAAATTTGTGCATGGGTAGGGTTCCTCTGGGTGGCCTGCAGGGATTGGACTGAAACCCACAGTCCCATGCTGCCTGCAGCTCCTACCTGCCATTCCTGCTTGTCCTTGCCCTGCTATGCCTCCCAATCAGTCCCAATCAGTAGAGGCTCACCTGCCACAGCAGAACTCACCAGCCATGAGCCCTGAGTCTGGCGCCCTCCCAAGGAGAGTGGACTGTAGGACTGGACTGAAACCAGCTCTCCAACATCCCTGAAGGGGTCCCAGATTGCTAGAGGGTGCAGGCCAGGCTGAGGGACCCCACCAATGCATGATTGGGCTGGGAGGGACTGCAGGAAGGCTCCAGGGCATGTCCAGCCCATCTCGCTCAGTTTTGATCAGCCGGATCCTAGCAGCAAGCTAACCTACTGGTCGAAGCATCTGCCCCCTGATGGTAAGAGCATGTCATTAGCGACTGGTCAACCAGTTGACTATCTGCCCTCTGGTGGTCAGTGTATATCATAGTGAGTGTTTGAGCAGCCTTAGCATATCATTAGCATATTATGCTTTGCTTGGTTCTGTTATTTTGCTGTTTGGTCATATTTGCATATTACTCTTTTATTATATAGAATATTAGAAAATAAAAATACATATTCCATTGAATGTCACTGATCACAAGTAGTTCAAAATGTTACTGTCCTGTAGTTCAAAGACATCGAGTATCTTCAGTAGATTGCAGATAGTGAGACATTCCTATACCAGTTTGCTGTCACATTCACAAATAAAAATGCAGAGTAAATTGCCTCACTCACTTGACTCACATCATTAACAGATGAGAGAGAAAACAGTTTTATATAGATCTCTTATATGCTTTTACGTTTGGTTAGCTTTTGGATAGTTCTCCCTGATGAGGAGCGAATAAAAAAGAATGCTTTCCTTTGCCCTCCAACTGGCTCTGGTAGATACTTTTATTATGATTTTCTCCTAAAGTACTTACCAATGTTTCCACCTCACCTCCTGTCAATATCAGTGAAATATAAAGCTATCTTCTTTATAGGTAACTAGTAGCCTGGTGCATGGATTTGTGCACATTGAAAGGAAATTAATTAGAAGAAATATTTTAATATCATTGTTTGCCCTTTTTCTATTAGAGAAGTGTCAACCAAATTCACGATCCACTATGACAGATGGAAACACATGCTTGAGATTGGCACCAGCAAGAGCTTTATATGTATTGCGCATGCACACACTATCTTAGCCTTTTATACATATAGAATAAACTTGCTTAATTAGAACTACTTTCTAATGTAGTTAAACTTTTGCTAGCCCAGTGAAACACCCCAACTTCTCTTTCAGGTAATTGTCAGCAACACAGCAGTAAATATCAACATGAAGCATATTATCATTGTAGATCACACAGAGAGAACAAAGGGTAAAATATTTAACTACAGCAGTGTTTTACTATATTCTGCACAGTGAGAAAACCTGAAGTTATTTTCAAGGTCCACCATTTCTTACTTCTTTTCGGTCGGGTCAAGTTTCTAAACTTTCTAAATCTTCATTTTCTGGCTAATGAAAAGAAAATAGGATTCCACAGAGTTTCCTGTCTACCTACTCCAGGATCAAATAAGATGAGGCACATGAAAACACTTCATAGACATTTGATTAAAGTGTAAAATGTTTGTACCTGGCTATAACGCAAGTTGTTTTCTTGGACTGAAGAAACTGCAAGGAGGCTAGTTGCTAGGGAGAGGAAGCCCAGAAGTGCTTTGTGACATCATTACCTGGATGGTTGGACACTTGGCATATGAAGATAGTGAATGCTTTCAACCTCTTTTTTCTATCTGATTTACTGGGTTTGAGGTCCATAGTACACTACATGATCTTTTTCATTTCTTTTACTGGGGCTTCTTAGATTGCATTTCTAGATGTTTTTCTCCCAACACTGGAGCTTCTTAGATTGCATTTCTAGATGTTTTTCTCCCAACCTCTCAAGATCTATTCTTTAGTTTTGTCTCATTCAGTACTGACAGCAGTAAGCTTCATGGTTGAACTCCTTGCTGTTTCCCTTGGTCAGTTAAATGGCATAATCTAATTGATGGTATAACCTCATGTGTAAGGATCTCATCTCTTCTTCTTGAGGATAATCTGCTTTCAGTTGTACAGGGAGATGTCTACTTTTCCAGGGGTCTCAGAATTTCACTTCAGCTTTATTTGGTTTATTCTCATGAGAAACCTAATGAAAACTTTTTCTGGGTACAGTCCCACTTATAGAGAAGATATTGCATTATTTGTGGTATGCATGCCCCCCCCAATCGTTTTCAGATCTCTATAAGGAGTCATATGGTATCTTATTCATTTTTTAATCCCTATAATATTGAATACATTTCTTGCACAGGTTAAGAAAAAAATTGGTTTTGCTTTAAGAAAATATCTGTAATCTGTGAAGGATGCCAAAGTTCCTACACTGAAAATTAACTGGGGGCCTTCACCATTGACTATTGGTTTCCAGTAAAGATTAAATGAATGATCTTGATTTATATATTTAAGATTTCTCTACATTTTTCCATTGCCAAAATGAGTAATATTTTGCTTATTAAGTTAGTTTCAGATTAGATATATTCAACATCTATGTTCTAGAGTGTCCTTTGTTATTTTGTCTTTTGATAGTCCTATGGATCTTTGAAGGGTGAGGGGAGTTTGAAAACTGGAATTATAGAGCTATAAGCAGTTACTTTCCTCTCTTTTCTTGGAAGTGTAACTACTCTCAAATTGTATTCTATCAGTTTGGACATTGAAAGTATTTCTCTCCTACATAGATAGGCTACAAATCTAAAAGGATTTTAAGCCTCAAAATGGACCTCAGTGTGGCCACAAGCTGAATGGCACCGAGTGATTTGAAACCACTATGTTTGTTTCAACATATGTAAAGTGATGGGTAATATTAATATCCACTTACCAGGATTGTCATGAAGAAAAAATAATACATATGAATGTACTTCCTAAACTACAAAAACCTTTTAAATGGGAGATCTTGTTATAATTCTTGGCTTTTAATATAAGACAACACCCATGCTTTTAAAAGTCAATTTAAATATAGTGAATAAGCTATAATTATCTACATAGTTTTTAGTCTGTTTAAAATTATATAAAATCAGAAGTTTTATACTCTTTGAGAAAAATTACTAACTGCAATCTATGTTCTTATAGGACCTTTGCTTTAGGATTATTACCTCATAGCATGACTCTTCTAACTTTTGACCTATTTTAGAATCTGTAATCACCAGATTTTTAAAAACTTAAATT
Source organism: Lasiurus cinereus (assembly GCA_011751065.1). Classification (NCBI taxonomy): domain Eukaryota; kingdom Metazoa; phylum Chordata; class Mammalia; order Chiroptera; family Vespertilionidae; genus Lasiurus; species Lasiurus cinereus. The sequence continues at coordinate 16,039,834 of JAAGEH010000005.1, read as the reverse complement.
AGCATTGCAAATTAATGCAGCTGAATTGGATCTCAAGAATGATGGTGGTCTGAAGAAACCAATGTTTTTAAATGTGCAGAAAATTGAAGATTTAAGTTTAGTGCCTTTTCCAGAATTAGGAAACATGATCCCTGGTTTTTCAGTTCATCAAGCTGATAAATTAATAGAGTAGGATCATATGCCTAGCAAAGATTTTACTTATATATAATAAGGAATTGAATTGGAGGAAAACCCATTTTATGTAATTGAAAGCAGAGAGGATTTTTCATTAGAGAATTCCAATTTGAGTCCTAGCTCAGCCACACTTTAGTTATGGGATTCATATCTAGGCAAATTATCTAACCCTATGAATTTTATCTTCCTCAATCATTGAATTGATTATGAGAACCAAGGGAACTTAGTCCATATATATGTTTATATATATATGTAATTTAGCTTGCAAGGTACAAGAAAGGTCTTATGATTACAGAAATAGCAACAATACCCACCCAACTACACACTCCCCCCAAAATTACAGCATAGATTAAAGAGCCTACCTGTTATACTTCAACAGAAGAACTTTCAGCCTCTCTCTTGAAGTCTAGTAAGTAACCCAAAACATATAATAGTGGTATACCTACAAATATAACTCTGGTCAGGAAAATAAGACATTAAAACCATAAAAGAAAAAAATAAAATCAAACATTAAACCATAAATTCAAAATCTTATGATAGAATTTGGCAAATAAATAAATAAGAAGAAAATGAAGTGTGTGAAAAGAGAGCTGTTCAATTATAGTAATGAAAACAGCAGACTTTTTAAAATATCCTAGAAACAATATACATTACAGAATGTCCAAGTCAATATATTTGAATATAAATAGAATATCAACAACAGATGAAAATCAGCCTAAGAATAGAAGTTAAATGAAATATAAAGGATAAATAAAAGTAGATATAGAATTTATACCATGGAGTTCCAACATATGTGTAAGTGGAACTCCTAAAATAAAAACCAAAACCACTATGATTACAATCAAAGAAAATTCTCTAGAATACAGTTATCTAAAACTATATTTTGAGAGCATCTAATGGAACAAGGAAAAAATAATGCTGAACAATGGACTTCAATAAATATACCACTAAAACTATTAGATTATAAGATAAAATTTTCAGAGTTTCTAGGGAAACTATCATGTCATTTACAAAAGAAAAGAAAAATTGATTGGTATTGGACTTTTCAGCAGCAAGCTACAAAGTAAGGCAATAAATAACTTATTAAACAAAAAAAGTAGGAGACAAGCCATTTTACATTAGCCAGGATATTATTTAAGGATCAGGATATATAATTTTATGCATATAATAAAAATAATGAGTCAAGATTGGATGTTTGGTAAGAACATTAAAGAAAACATGAGATTTCTTTGTCTTTTTATATGGTTTTGAACACGGTTAACATTTTACCTATTCAAAAATATTTATACATTAAGATGGGTAAAAAAAAAGGCAAACTCTCTAAATTTGTATACAAACATAGATAAATGATACTAAGTATAAACCATATTTATAATACAAAGGAAAAAGAATTTTATGAAGTTATATGTATACCCTAATGGACACAATTTTAAAACAAATAGCACTATTAAGAGATTTTTACTTTACTTATATAATTAGTTTTGATTATGCTATTAGTATAATAATCTAAAAATATTTCTCATTAAGAAAGTATAAAAATACTAGTGGCCTGGTGCAGGAAATTCATGCACATTAAAAGGGCATTAATTAGAGGAAATAACTTAATGTTGCTATTTGCCCTTTCTCTATAATAGAAGTGTCAGAGATGAAAGAAAATTAGTAAAACGTATATGAAAACTTTCCTCCTGTCAGAGTCTGGCACATGTGACCCAGAGTCAAGTCCTTGCCCAAACACATACACCTCAAAATCACATGAGACCCAGACCTGGCCGCCCCTGCTCACATTGGGCTAGATCCAAACATGGCCAATCTTACCCTTGTCAAGCTCTGCCAGGCAGGGGCCATAAAAAGATCCCTTGGCCAGGCGCCAGGACAGGGGTGTGGCCTGAGGTCCCCCAGCCCAGAATGGGGTAGGAGAAGTGCCTGAGGTCCCCCATCAAGCTCCACCAGGTGGGGGGATGCAGCCTTAGGTCTCCTATCAAGCCTTGCTGGGTGGGGGACATGGCCTGAGTTCCTCCAACTCAGCACTGGGAGTGCACCTTGAGGTTCCCCATCAAGCCCCGCTGGGTAGGGAGCATGACCTGAGGTCCCCTGTCAAGCCCTGCCAGGCAGGGGTGTGTGGCCTGAGATTCCCCAGACCTGGTGCTGGGGTTGTGGGGAGCAGCCTGAGGTTCCCTAGCTCAGCACAGGAAGTGCACTTTGAGGTCCCCATTCAAGCCCTGCTGGGCCAGGGGCATGACCTCATGGTCCCTGGCCTGGTGCCAGGGAAGGGGTCGTGGCCTGAGGTCCCCTGGCCTGGTGCTGGGGCAGGGAGCGAAGTCTGAGATCCCCATCAAGCCCCATCAGATGGGGAACATGGCCTGAGGTCCCTGGTCTGGTGTCAAGATGGGAGGCGTGGTCTGAGGTCCCCTCTCAAGCCCTGCTGGATGGGGAGCACAGCCTGAGGGCTCCTGTCAAACCCTGCCAGGTGGGGGATGTGGTCTGAGGTTCCCTGTCACCCCCACGAGATGGCCTGAGGTTTCCCCAACCCAGCCCTGGGAGTGCACCTTGAGGTCCCCCGTCAAGCCCTGCTGGGTGGGGAGTACAGCCTGAGGTTCCCTGTCAAGCCCTGCCAGACAGGGGGGTAGTCTCAGGTCCTCTGGCCCAGTTTTGGGGTGGGGGTGCGGCCTGAGGTCCCCCGGTAGCACTGGGGTGGGGAGGAGCACCCTGAGGTCCCCTAGCCCAGCACCAGGTCAGGAAGCACATCTTGAGGTCCCCATCAAGCCCTGCCAGGCTGGGGTTGTGGCCTGAGGTCCCCTGGCCTGGCACTAGGGCAAGGGGCAGGATTGTGGCCTTAGGCCCCCTGTCAAGCCCCGTTGGGTTGGGGGTATGGGCTGAGGTCCCTGGCCTGGTGTTGGGGTGGGGGTGTGGCATGAAATCCTCTGTGGCACCTGGTAGAGGCCAAAGCCTGAGGTCCCCTGTAAAGCCCAGCCAGGCAGAAGGGATGTAGCCTCAGGTCCCTGGTCCAGTGCTGGGGTGGGGGGCACAGCCTGAGGTCCTTTGTGAAGCCTTGTTGGGTGAGGGGGTGTGGCCTAAGGTCCCCCTCTGAATTGGGGATGTGGTCTGAGGTCCCCTGTCAAGCACCATAGGGGTGAAGGAGGGTGTAGCCTCTGGTCCCTGCTGATTGCTCCTTAAGGCTCCTTTCTGGGAACTTGGCTTCAGCTGTGGGTGTAGCCATCTTTGTGACAGAGTGATGGTCAGTTAGCATATTCCCTCTTTATTATATAAGAATAGAGGCCCGGTGCATGAAATGTGTGCATGGGAGTGTGTGTCCTTCAGCCCAGCCTGTACCCTCTCCAATCTGGGACCCCTCGAGGGATGTCCAGCTACCCGTTTAGGCCTGATCTTGGTATGATCGGGCCTAAGCGGGCAGCGAGACATCCCTCTCACAATCCAGGACTGCTGGCTCCCAACTGCTTGCCTACCTACCTTCCTGATTGCCCCTAATCACTTCTGCCTGCCAATCTGATCACCCCCTAACCACTCCCCTGCCAGCCTGATTGATACCTAACTGCTCCCCAGCCAGCCTGATTGCCCCTAACTGCCCTTCCCTGTAGGCCTGGTCACCCCTAACTGCCCTCCCTTGCAGGCGTGGTCCTCTCCAGCTGCTCTCCCCTGCAGGCCTGGATCCTCCTCCTCCCCCCCTCCCACCAATTGCCCTTCCCTGCAAGCCCAGTTGCCTCCAATTTCCCTCCTCTGCTGGCCTGGTCACCCTTAACTGCCCTCTCCTGCTGCCCTGATTGTCTACAACTGCCCTCCTCTGCAGGCCTGATCCCTACCAATTGCCCTCCCCTGCTGGCCATCTTGTGGTAGACATCTTATGTCCACATGGTGGCAGGATCTTTTGACCACATGTGGGCAGCCATCTTGTGTGTTGGAGTGATGGTCAATTTGCAGTAGTTTAGGTGTTTGCCTCTGCTGCCATCTTAGTTTCCCTCCCAAATTATTCAATTTAACATGACTGATAATAGCACAAATTGTCATGATGTTCCTCCCAATGTGATGCACTAAGGACAAACTATCACCTATCTAGTATTCTTGCTAAAAATATATTTCACTTGAATCTATTTAGACAAGTAAAAGTGAAGGAAATTTGATCAATGAACTTCTACAGATGCCTCAATAAAGTTAGTGTCAAAAAAGACCTAACTGATGCTGACAATAACAGAATACAGGCTAGCAAATGTCACTGGATTAAAAAAGAAATGACCAGTAAATAAAATATGTTGACAGGAGACAATGGGAAGCAGATACAAAAGTAATTTGGGATAGTGAGGAAATATGGGTATGAATATGAATATGCCCTTTCTATAGAAAATAAGATACTATAGCTAAGTTAAATTTTTGAGTGGATGAATTCTATTGTGATTTTTAGGATAACTCCTTCTTGGAAATTGTATGCAAAAGTATATTTATCTGTGTGGATGCTGGGTTAAGTGTGTATGGTGTGTGTAAAAAAGGGGAAGATTATTTGGAAGTTCATTGCATAGTCACTTCAATTTTTCTGTAGATTCTAAAATGTCAATATAAAATTTGATTAAAGTAGTGAGTATTACTTCTATGAATACTATATTTTAGACATTTGCAAAATTTTCATTATACAATATTTTATTTCCTTAAATAATAATAATGAAGATAATAATAACATTGTAATATTTACTATGCATTAGGCACTACTGTTCTAAGCACCTTACATAGTGTATGCCATTGAACTTCACAATAACTCTGTAGGGTAGGTAATACTATTATTCCTATATTACAGATGAGAAAACTAAGCATAGAAAGGTTAAAAAACTTATTAGTGATTACATAGCTAAATGAAGAAAGGCCCTATTATTTAAATAAGTAGGCTTAATGTAGAACTTCTCTCTTAAACATCATAGGTGGCATAGTTGAGTAATATGCTGTAATTGCAATATCAGTATTGGTTGGTACAGGCCCTTTATATCTAATATACTACTATGTATATGTGTTTGCATATTTATATATATGCATATATTCACACACACACACACACACACACACACACACACACGTGCGCGCGCGCACATCATGAGAAATAAAGTGTTAGATATCAATACTCCTTGTTCTAATGTGAATGTTTAAGACAACAAACAGGGCCAAGGTATGTAGTTCAGAATAAAAGGCTAGGGAGCAAAGCAAAAGCATCTTTTTTCTATGGCAGTGGTTAGTGTTAGAAGTTTGATATTCAGGAGTCATAAATGATTGGTGAGTTACCTCAGCAATATTGAGATAAAATTTCCATTCATCGATTCAGTCTATGTTAACATGCATTTATTAAATGCATATGTGCTATGCCTTGTGGAAGCCAGTTTTACACTGATGATTAATATATCTTTGTCCTCAAACATCTCATAGACTATAAATAATTATGATGCAATTATAATTTATAGTTTAAATAAATTACTGAATTATTATGAGAATCCAAAGAATTCTGATGAGATCATTAGTTGTCAGTGAAACTTTTATTTTTTAAATGAAGATAACACTTAATTCAGCTTTGATGGTAAATAAGAATTTTACAGAAGAGACACCCTTTACTCATCTATGAATTTTAATAAAATATGTTTTTAAAAATATATAAATGACTTAAGCAATCCAAATTCATAAAAGTATTGAGAACATAAGATATGCTGCTTTTGCAAAGAAAACTCAGAAGGATCTACTTAAAAAAAAAAAAGAAGAGAAGGGAAGAAAAACACACACAAAGATTATATCTCTCTATAACTGTTCCTATCGACCCAGTGGACCCCTTGGCTCATAATTTATCTGCAAAAAGGAAGATTAATAGGTTTAATTTTATTTACTTAAAACTTTCTAACCTGACAGAGGACTTGATTTTAGTTAGATATCACTAGAAGAAATTTTAAGGAATCATTGATGTCCGTAGTGAGGGAATAGCCTTCCTTAGTTATGATGCTTGATCTTTAAAACATTGGCAAGTTTATCATAGAACTCTCAACAAAATAAAAATGATGGTCCTGGAAGAAATTCCATCCATATTCAAACCAAGAATTAGATCATCTGATAACAATGAAATGTGTGACTCCACTAGCTGGCTGAAAACTGTGAAATGCATTTCAATGGAGCCCACATTATCTTTTGAGCTGAGGTATATCCATTTCTTCCTGGGAACCGAAGCAAATTTAGCAAATCTGACTTTTAGAGTAACCACAGGAGAATCTCTCATCCTTGCTGGAACAGCTGTGAAGGGGATGCTCTCTAGCTCTGAGCATAAAGAAAGAACCACAAAGATTCAGGCTCTAGAGTTTTCTCTTTTGTGACTGATGTTTCTGCCATTGTTTTTAACCTCTTTTATTTTTCTTGGCAAAAGTTCACTCTCAGATGGTATTAACCAATTTGTCCTTTATCATCTAAAACAGTGATTACTTATTGCTTTAAGTAAGATATGTACTACACTTTCTTGCACACATGTGAATCATTATTTTTTGTTACATTTTCTGATTTAAAATGTTTCCTTCTGAGATTTTATTTGCAGGCTAATTAGATTTTAATATTGTGATTTCACTGGTCCAAATTATTCATGTTGTTAATAGGTTGTAAGGGTATTTTTTTTCTTCTGTTTGTGTTGATTATTCTATAATTAATGTAATGCTCACCTAAGACTATTAACTGAAAAATAGTACTAACTAAATATTTCATCACCATGAAAGGTTTATTCAGGGAAAAGAAAGGATTGCATGGGATGCATACTTACATGGCAAGTCACACACAGTTACTGCCCTGTGTGCCAAAATGGAGAGGAATTTATAAAAGACAAAAAGGAAGTTAAGGGGAGGGCCAGTTACTACCATTAAGCTTTATTTTAAACAGTTCTTCCTTGTAGGATTCTCATGATATAGAGGATTACATAGGGGTGAGAACTTGTCCCCCATAAACCCTAGTTCCTCCTACAAACCCTCTTGACTGATTATGTGTTTGTAGCAAGAAAATTACAATTGCCTTACACAATGGTTTTAGTTCTCTTAAGAAATGTTGAGATTATTGAAGACATTATTCTTAATCCTCAAAGAATCATACCGTAGAACATAAATGATTAAATGCCTTGGATTATCATCATTTGTAAGAAAATTAGTTCAGCAATTCAATGAGCACATTTTAAAGCATCATCTTCTCCAGAGTTGATTTCAAGGCCCTTCAGGAGATCACTGTGGATCAAGATGAAGGAGAACAATTATAATTTCTACTTAATGACTTTCTACAAAATTAGGATAAAAAATAAAACAATATATATTTTGAATTCTAAAAGTTGCCTATTAATATGCGATTGAAAGACAAAGGGGTGACTTTATTGGTTCTCAGTGTGGCTCAGTTCATTGGAGCATCATCCTGTACTCAGAAAGGTCATGGTTTTGATTCCCAGTCAGGGTATATACCCAGGTTGTGGGTTTGTTCCCTGATTGGGGTGCAAACAGAAGGCAACTGATGGATGTTTCTCTCTCCCTTTCTCTTCCTCTTGTTCTAAAATAAAAAATATTTTCTTGGGTAAGAATTTATTTTTAAAAGAACATTAAAGTGATTATTAAGAAAGTGCCTATCACTCGTTCTCCATCTCCCAAAGGAGAGGGAGCTAAGCAATATATGGAATTCACATTCACCTGTTGGAAGGCAGGCAGCCAGATCCAGAGACCTGTGATGACTTCCCTGTCTGTGGTGATAGAAAATAAGATGATCTCCTTTAAGAGTATTGAACTATGTACAGGCTATCAGAAGGGTTGAGATGATTCACAGAATAATTTCAATATTTTTAATGAATCTCTTGATACATATAAATGAAGTTATTAACCTTCCATCACAAAAGCATATACTTTTGGTTGTTTGTCTATTAGTTGTGGTTTATATACATTCTTCTTCAAGGCAGGCTGTCTGGAACTCTTGGGGCAAGCAAACTTGACTCGCAATGGGTTTGAACTAATAACTCTTGATTCATTAGCACCAAGCAAATTGATATTGCTACCTGAAACAAACCACACTGTGATATCTTAGGGGAGGAAAGTTAATTTGGATTTCAATGTATAATTTTTTGGAGGCAAAGAAAGTAGATATAATAAATTATAGAGCCCTCTTCATTAGGATTCTATGAGTCTATAAAAGAATCTTATAGAAAGATGCAGATAGATTTTTCTATACTTGACAAGTGAATCTTTTAGAATAATGCAAAGCCCAAACTGAAATGACTAAAGCATACAGAAAGGCAAGATTATTTTCTTTCTGACCTGATTTGCAGATCCAAAATGCAACTTACTGATTCTTTTTCATTAAGCCACTAGCCACTTTATATAATTACTCCACTTGGTCAGCAATTGAGCCTGTTTTCAGATGTAACAGTTTTAGAATAGCATTAACACACAAAAAAAGAATTCTCCAGTAAAAGATAAGCATTTTCCAAAATGAATGACTTGGCTTAAAACCTTCCTGTTTAGTATAAAAGCAAAAGATAAATAAGATATATTCTCACTGTGGAGCAAGGTGAAGATGGTAGTATATTTCTGCAGGCATAGAAATAGGAATTAAATAATCCATATATCTTCTGCCTGTGAAGTGAGTAAACCTTGGAGAACAGGACTTGAAGTGATGACTTCAGAGAAGTAAACCCTGAGCAAATGGAAGACTGGAGTATGGCAGGAAGGAGCCGGGTATCAGCCTGGTCCAACTGAAGGGAGTGCTACACTAGGAGGAATTGAAAAGTTTGCCCGCCAAGAAAATGAGTAGATAATGCAATAATTTATTTCTACCTGTATTTGCAAGCATTCTATTAGATACGACAGGGGGACGACTTTCTTGCAATTTTGTAAATGCTTCCCAGAGGAAAGAACATGAGACAGCATAGATGCCTTTTATAAATGACAAGTAACTACCTGACTGGATTATGTCATATAGAGCAGCTGGACAAGGCTGCTAATAAAATATGAATATGGAATATTCTTTTGAGAATGACCATTTTTCCTTAAGTGGAGAACATTTTTCTCCTATGCAGAGCTATAACTGAGTTCCTTGATTATGAGCTTAGGTGAACCAATTGAAGCTTGGGACACTGGGAAAGACAGACAAGTAAGACTGGCCAAGTTCCCACTGTCTTTGACTTCTGTAAGGGTCAGTAAAACCATGAGGGTATGTCTCATTTTCTCTGAGCCCTGTTGTGTAGAACCTGATGACAGACTGTGAACCTCAAATATAACAGGCTCCTGACTTCCACATTTAACTGTTTGGTACTCTGAAATCCTTAGGAGACCTGTCAATCAGCTTCCTGAACCTGAAGTGGGGTCTGAAAATTTCTTGAGTTTAATTAGCTTAATGTAGAAGAGAAAGCAAATGCTTCTCCCTCTTTTTTAAAACATCTCTAAAATGTGAAACTTATGCTATTTAATTTAATTCAACCTCTTAATTCTCAGCTTTGGTGTCTTAGGCCATTACCTCTTTCTGCTATTTGGCTGCTAAAGGAAGGAAAATATACACCTTCTCACACCCACTTTTTTTGAGGTCCATTTCTAATTGTGACTTGCTTATCTTCAGCCATATGCATATTTATCAGTAAGGATTTTTACAAAGAAAGATAGAAGTACCCAAAATTCATATTTATTTATTTATTGTCTTGTTGCAGTGTACTTAAAACCTTACCTATTTTCTTAATTTTACATGTATATGTGATTTGTGTCCATAGGATTACTAAGAGGCAGAGTTGAGGTTTGAATTCAGCTATGCTACTTCTGATTCACTACATGCTCAGGAGGTGGGAGGAATAAGGAATGGAAAGTATGCACGTAGGATAACTTACAGCCAGCAGCTGCATCACATTATTTTTCTAGAATATAATTTTCAAATGCTCCTTCCAACAGTGAAGGCATCATTCTTCCCTTCCCCTTCCCCGACCCCCCCCCAATATAGTTTAATTAGATAACCTGACTCTGACTGGTGTGGCTCACCTGATTGAGTATCATCCCAGGCACAGAGAAGTTTCTGGTTTGATTTTTGACGAGGGAACATGCCTGGGTTGTGGCCTAGATCCTCTTTGGAGAAGAGTCTATTCAGGTCCTTGACTCATATTTTAATGGAATTATTTTTTGTCTTTTTTTGTTTGTATGTTTTTAGTTGTATAAGTTCTTTATGAATATTTGATATTAGTCCCTTAACAAATGTATCATTGGCAAGTATGTTTCCCCAGTCAGTGGATTGTCTTTTCTTTTTTTAAAATAAATCTTTATTGTTCAGATTATTACAATTGTTCCTCTTCTCCCCCCCCCCATAACTCCCCTCCACCTGGATCCCATTCCACCCTCTGCCCTTACCTCCCCTCCATTGTCTTCATCCATAGGTGTATGATTTTTGTCCAGTCTCTCCCTGCACCCCCCTCACCTCTTTTCCCCTGAGAATTATCAGTCCACTCCCTTTCTATGACTGTAATTCTATTATATTCACCAGTTTATTCTGTTCATCAGATTTTCAATTCACTTGATTTTTACATTCACTTGGTGATATTTGTTGTTCATAATTTTTATCTTTACCATTTTCTTCTGCTTCCTCTTCTTAAAGAATACCTTTAAGCATTTCATATAATACTTGTTTGGTGCTGATGAACTCCTTTAGTTTTTTTTCTTATCTGTGAAGTTCTTTATCTGCCTTTCAATTCTGAGTGATAGCTTTTCTGGGTAGAGTAATCTTGGTTGTAGGTTCTTGCTGTTCATCACTTTGAATATTTCTTGCCACTCTTGTCTGGCCTGCACAGTTTCTGTTGAGAAATCAGCTGACAATCGAATGGGTGCTCCCTTGTAGATAATTAACTGTTTGGTTTTTTTCTTGCTGCTTTTAATATTATCTCTTTGCCTTTTGCTCTTGGCATTTTAATTATGATGTGTCTTGGTGTAATCCTCTTTGGATTCCTTTTGTTTGGTGTTCTGTGTGCTTCTTGGACTTGTAAGTCTATTTCTTTCACCAGGTGGGGAAGTTTTCAGTCATTATTTCTTCAAATAGATTTTCAATATCTTGTTCTCTCTCTTCTTCTGGCATCCCCATAATTCTGATGTTGGTATACTTGAAGTTGTCCCAGAGGCTTCTTACACTATCTTCACATTTTTGGATTCCTTTTTCTTTTTGCTTTTCCAGGTGAGTGTTTTCTGCTTCTTTGTATTTCAAATCTTTGACTTGATTCTTGCATTCCTCTAGTCTGCTGTTAGGTCTCTGTATAATATTTTTTATTTCAGTCAGTCTTTGTTTAATTTCTAGTTGGTCTTTTTCATCTTTAGTTGGTTCTTTTTCATTTCTTCTTGGGTCTCGCTAAATTTATCCATTTTTTTCTAGGAAATTCTTAAAATACTTTATAACCATGGTTTTGAACTCTATATCCAGTTGTTTGTTTTCCTCGATTTCTTTTGTTTCTGATTTCTTCTTTTGTCTCCACATATTTCACTGCTTCTCTGAATTGGTAGAATAACTTTCTGTGCTAGGTGTCCTATATGGCCCGGTAGCTCTGCCTCCCCAGTTACCTGAAGTGGACACTCTTGGTGCACCCCTTTGTGGACTGTGTATACAGTCTTGTTGTAGTTAAATCTTGATTGTTGTTAGCATCACTGGGGGAATTGACCTGCAAGCCAATTGGTTGTGAGAATCAACTGTATTTGCACCTAGAGAACTTCTGTGCTGGACTCAACTTTAAGACTTGCAAGATTGCAACAGCCTCTGTGCTGGGCTTGGATGTGGTGGAGTCTCAGGGCTGAGCAGACAGCCTTGGCTTCCTCTCAGCCCTGCCCTACATGGCAGTCCCTGGGTCTCAGTGCCTCTGGGTAATTGCTGCAGCCCTCTCTTTGCGCACCGCACTTGCCTCCAGATCTCTGCCTTTCCGGCTCCCCTGAGTTTCTGTGTGCTCTAGGGACTCTATGAATCTGGGTCCCCAGGGTCTCACCCAAAACTGGGATTCAGTGCTGTTGGACCTGGATTTCAGTACTGTTGGGAGGTTCTGTTTTCCCCCTGCTAGAGAAAGCCATCAGCACAATCAGCAGTCAGTGTTCTGTGTGCACACTTTTGTGCGCACTTTTGCAAGTCCCCAGACCTCTGTCTTTTGTGGTTCCCCTAAGTTTCCCTGCACTCCTTCCTTTTTACAACAGTCCAGACTCCCCCATATGAGTCTCACCTGGAACTGGAGTTCAGTGCAGTCAGAAGTGGGGTTCAGTGCAGTCGGGATTTTCTGTCTACTTCCCACTAGAGTAGTGGTTCTCAACCTTCCTAATGCCGCAACCCTTTATGACAGCTCCTCATGTGGTGGTGACCCCCAACCATAAAATTATTTCCGTTGCTACTTCATAACTGTAATTTTGCTACTGTTATGAACTGTAATGTAAATATCTGATATGCAGGATGTATTTTCATTGTTACAAATTGAACATAATTAAAGCATAGTGATTAATCACAAAAACAATATGTAATTATATATTGTGAAATATTTATTTCTAATTACAAATAAATGAAATTTTGTCTTGAATCATGGTGTAGCATGGGTAACAGGCTTATTATGACAACAGTAAACTACATTGCTACATTTTGCTACACTGAGGAGCGGTGTGTTGGTTCCTAAGACCATGGGAAATAGGTGTTTTCCAATAATCTTAGGCGATCCCTGTGAAAGGGTCGTTCGACTCCCAAAGGGTCGCGACCCACAGATTGAGAACTGCTGCACTAAAGGAAGCCAGCCAGACCCGCTGCTGCCCATCCTCTCCACAAGTGTGTCTCTGTACCTCAGCTGTTTACAGCTCCTCTGAGTCTTTGTGAGCCCCTCTCTTTTCTTCTAGTTGTAGAATTTTCACTCAGCCAGCTTTCCTGTGGTTCTGAATGATGTCCATTCTGTCTTTTAGTTATAGTTTTGAAATTGTTGTGCGAGGCAGCAGTTTAGGTGTTCACCTGTGCTGCCATCTTGGTTTCTCTCTCTGGATTGTCTTTTCACTTTGTTGGTTTTCTTTCCTGTATAACAATGTTTCAGTTTGATGTAGTCCTATTTGTTTTTCTTTTGTTTTCCTTGCGCAACGAGAAACAAATGGGACTACATCAAACTAAAACTGATGCCAGTTGTACTTCTTGAGGGCATCATTTGAAGTGTAGCAGTGGAATTAACACCAGGCATGAGTCATGTGAGCTCCTTCTTAGTTACCAGTTACCTTCCCAAAACTCAGTATTCCTTTAAGCAAAATGAGAAGAACCCAGTATGAATAGTAGATAGTGGAGGGAGCATGGATTTTTGAAGTCCCTTTGTGAAACTGACCAAGTGACTCAACTTTCTGAGCTTCAGGTTTTACATTCATAATCTAAACTTATATCTAAGAAATTATCTATAAGTAAAAATGGCATGAACTTTTGTGGATTTTAAATTAACTATTATGTTTCTTAACAGCATTTTGTTGTTTTTTGACATCTTTTGTTGTGGTTGTTACTTTGAATATACCATATATCTGTCAGGATGAGGTGAGGTTGTGCTGAGGTAACAAATACTACTACTACCTCAGTTGCTTACAAGAGCAGAGGATGCTTCTCACTCATGCCTGTTATGTGTCACCTGAGGCCCTGCTCCACATTATTTTCAGTTGGGAGCACAGATTGATAGAGTCTCTGTCTACAACACTATCACTTATTGCAACAGTGTGAATGGGGATAGGGAAAATCCCATATTAGCTTTTTAACTTTCTGCTCAGATGTGACATGATGTCACTGCTACCTAGATGTTATTTGCAAGGCATGTCACAGAAGTCTTAATAGATACCCATGCCAGAGAGCCTAAGTGCATGTGTGCACACACAGGTAGGCCTGAGAAACACAAAGAAAAAAGGCAATCTCTATTCTAATGAACCCTCCATCTAGTAAAGAAGACAGGTATATTGCACTTTATTTGTCTAATTAAAGAATTTGAGATACAAGGGAGAACGAAGATAGATATTATTTTTTTATTTTTACATTGTTAACACTTGAATAAAGCTCTAGATCATGCCCTTATTTATGACATTTTTTTTTGTTCTCTGATATTTTTTAAGGGCAATGTTAGATATATCCATCTTGCTGCATGATTACTGAAGCACAGTTTTTGTAAATTAATCTTCAGCATGTTAAAACCACAATGAATAGGTCTTCAGTTGCTCCAGTCATTCAACATTTACTTTTTCCTAAGTGGGAAAACAGAACCATTCTCACAGTTGGAATGCCAGTCTCAGAGCTCTAGGTTGCAAGGATCAAACTGTCACTTTGTGAAGTAAAATAAATTCAGAAAACTAATACTACTTTTGAAGTAGCTACTGTCTTATTTCTATGAAAGCATTATTAAAAATGTTAATGTGTCTAGTTTTACTCTTATTTACTTCAAAATAAATCCATGGCACAGTGTTGATCTTACATAATACTGAAGGGTATGATGTTTAATTAAAACATACTAGGCATTGTCTACCTGTGTCCAATTGCTCTGATTGTACACTTCTTAAAATTTAAGACACTATAACATTTTCTATAGTTGGCCTTGAAATAGTGGAGAAAATGCTCCAAGTGCCATCTTTTATTCAGTGTCTTGAAGCTTTCTCCTTCTGTCCTCCCAATACTCTACCTGTTGGCTTTGCATGTCTAATCACTTTCTGCCTCACACCCCTTTCATAGATGACCTAGGTAGCTACATATGCTTTTCTACTTTACAGCACTTCCCTGTCTCACTTACCGGGTCTATGTGCCATGATCAGGGCCTGTAATGATGTGATGCCATTATCCAAACTCTTCAGAAGTATATCCCTGAGCCTGTGGTGGTCTTATGGTTCAGTACATACTTCCTTCTCACTTTCTTCAAGCATAGGGCAGCATTGTCCTTCTCTGTTCCCTTTAAAGTTAGATATGGCTGTGTGATGTTCTTTGACCCTTGAAATGTGAGCAGAAGAGGTGTGTGTCACATGTTTCTTGGAGTTTTTAGGAGCCATTGCCAAATTGACATTCCCAATTTCCTTTCCTAGTTATCAGAGAAGTTGAGTCACTCTGGGTCACTGAATGACTATGAAAGCAATGACAGCTTGCAAACCTTAGTTGGACATTAATGTCTGTTATATTTAAGTCATGAAATGTGATGTTATTTGTTATTAGGGGTTCAGTGCATGAATTTGTGCACCTTGAAATGAACCTTGGATCGTGAGGCTATGGTGGGCACATGGGTGGGTCTTGGCCCCATCTATGTGCCCCCTGCCTGGACCCTCCCACCATGGTCCCCGGTCCGCTGTCTGCTGCAACCCAACTCCTGATGCTGCTGCTCCCACACGCTGATGGCACTGGCCCCACTCACACCTGCTGACAATGTGGAGCTATTGGGGCCAGCGCCATCAGCAGGTGTGAACAGTGGCTGTTGTCCCGATCACCCCGCAGGAGCAGGGGAGGTGGAGAAGCCCTCAGAGGCAATTGGGGCCAGCAACTGCCGCTCACACTCACTGACAGCACCAAGTGATCAGGACCAGTGCTCGACGCTAGCAGCAGGTGCGAGTGGCGGTTCCAGCACCAGCTGCAAGTGCAAGTGGAGCTGGTGCCGACAGTGTGTGAATGGTGGCTCCTGGCAGCCTGTGTGAGAAGAGCTGTTAATGGCAGTGGGTGTGAGAGGGGCCATCGACCGCAGTGGGTGAGAGAGGGGCTGTTGACCGCAGTGGATGGGAGAGGTGGCTGCCAGTCCCAAGTGCCCCTCAGGAGCTGGGGGAGGTGGAGGGTTCATTGGGGTTGGCAGCTGCCACTTGCACCCACTAACAGCACCAAGCAATTAGGGCCAGCACTGGGTACTGGTAGCAGGTGTGGGTTCCAGCAGCAGGTGCGAGCACCCAGTAGGACTATGGTATGCGGGAGCAAAGAATTTTCAGTAACCACCAGAGGCTGGCCCCAATGACAGCCACTGGTGCCCCACTTTGGTCTGGTGCCCCCACTCACTGCTTCACCATCCCTCTGTGGCCGAATACTGCAATGGTCTACGCTCTGCCACCTGCTGCTCATGCCCACTATATTCCCCTCGTGCCCCCTACTGGTCAGCACACATCATAACGACTGGTTGTTCAGTTATTTGGTTCATATATAGATAAGTGTTCATCCTCTAATGTATGATTATGGGCATAGACATCTGTTTTAGAAGAGTTCATATCCTATCAATTTATGTTGATCTTTTTCTTTTCTTTTTAATTCTCAAATCATTAAAAAAGGGAAAAAGCCCTGAAAGCAGAATTCTAACCCTAATTGGAACAAAATTCCTGAAAAAGGTAATTTTTAACATGTTTAGATAAATATCTCATTTAAGTTTCTTCTAAAAACTTATCTGCAGAGAATTGCAGTGCCAGAATGATTGTATCTCTAAGAAATATTTTGGCATTTACAAGGCCAACATAAATTTGGTATTGGAATTTGCAGATCATTCTCAGAGCATAAGATTAAAAGAAAGAGCCTTAAAAGTGTTCAGCTGGTATATATCAGAATCTTCCCTTTAATAACAGAAGGGAGCAAGACTGAAGCCTTACAAATTTGGTGTTTTATATAAAGGAATAATGTTATTTATCCCCAGATCACTGATTTTATCAGTCTTAAGTCAATTTCCTAAAGTTTTTGATGACTTTTATGAAAAAGTAGGTGGTCTAGTCTGGCCATAGATCAAATAGACAGATGTGTAGGTCATAAAAACAAGGCTTAAAGATGTAGTCTGTTGTGGCTGTATAAAAGGAACTAAAGACTAAAGGAAAGTGACCAATAAATCATGCCACTGGACAGTTAATTTAGGCAGAAAAGTGGCCTGAAGCATTTGCTTAGAACACTCTTCTTTATAATTTTTATCATGTGTGTGTGTGTGTGTGTGTGTGTGTGCATGTACGCATGTGCATGCACATACGCCTGTACAATATCAAAACTAGAATTTGCCTTAAAAAAACAATATATTTTTATTGATTTCATAGAGGAAGGGAGAGATAGAGAGGTAGAAACATCAGTGATGAGAAAGAATCATTGATCAGCTGCCTCCTGCACGACCCCTAGTAGGGGCCAAGCCCACAACTGGTACATGAACCCCGACTGGGATTGGAACCATGACCTCCTACTTCATAAGTTGACACTCAACCACTGAGCCTTGCCTGCTGGGCTGCATTTTGTTTTTATACACTGGTGAAGGAGTAGAGAGATTAGAAAAGTTTCAAATTCCCAGGCAATCCCTGGAAACTTTTTATTTAGTGGGTCTCTGGTGAGCACAGAAATCTTATTTTCAATATCATTTTGCTATTAAAGACTTTGATTCTGACCTAATTGAGAATAAGACCTGGGCATGTAGCAGGTGTTCTGTTCATGTCTGTGAAAGCTGGCAAATAAATACTCATTCAGATACAAATATATCTTCTTGCTGTATTAATGTTTTTTAATTTTTAGTTCACTAAAAACAGTCCGATTATACATGAATAGATGTAAAAGATACCATTCTTTAATTAAAAATTGTACATTTTGATACATTTCTTGACTCTTCTCTGTCTTGGATTTTTTTTTTGCATTTTTAATATAGGTGTTAATAGTATGCACTCTAGATGGTTTTAAATATAGGAGTAGGAAATAGGAAATAATTATTTTCATTAGCTTAGATTTAACTGACCTACCTCCTTCTCAAAATCTAAGCACTTTCTCCTGATGCTGTAACTTTCTTCAAAAACCATTTACTCTCTTGTTCTATGTTTTTAGACTTCATTCCCTTTCTCTTCACTTCAAATTTATTTCAGTTGGAAAAACAACAATATCAATAAAAATGATTTTAATTTTTATAAAAACTTTTATATAAATATTTTAATGTAATCAGTTTGCTACCACCTAGACATAAGTAGAATTATAGCATTTAAATGGTAGAAGCCCAAAGTGCATGTAAACATAATATAAAAGAACTTAATAAATAAAACAGTGGTGCTTCTAAATGAAAAAATAAAATGCTGTAAATATAATGATGTCTACAAATACCTAGCTCTGAAACTATTTGGACAAGGATTAGATATTTATGAATAATACTAGAGTCCCAATGCTTCATCTGGAAGATGGTCCGAATGGTCGTTCTGTTGTTCAGTCTGATTAGCACAGTGGTGAGCAACTGTGGCTCTCGAGCCACATGAAACTCTTTGTCCCCTTGAGTGTGGCTCTTCCACAAAATACCACAGTCCGGGTGAGTCTATTTTGAAGAAATGGCATTAGAAGAAGTTTAAGTTTAAAAAACTTGGCTCTCCAAAGAAATTTCAATCATTGTACTGATGATATTTGGCTCTGTTGACTAATAAGTTTGTTGACCACTGAATTAGCATATTAGCTCTTTATTATATAAGATTTATATTGTAAAAATTTCCAAAAATACCAGCCCTGGCCTTGGGTTCAGTGGTTAGAGCATAGGCCCACACAACAAAGATTCTCAGGTTCTCTTCCAGGTAAGGGCTGAGTAGAGTAATCTTGGTTGTAGGTTCAGGCTATTCAGTACTTTGAATATTTCTTGCCACTTCCGTCTGGCCTGCATAGTTTCTGTTGAGAAATCAGCTGACAATTGTATGGATGCTCCCTGCTGGGTAATGAACTGTTTTTCTCTTGCTGCTTTTAAGATTCTCTCTTTGTCTTTTGCTCTTGGTATTTTAATTACGATATATCTTGGTGTGGCCTTCTTTGGATTTTTTTTGTTTGGTGTTCTGTGTGCTTCCTGAACTTGTAAGTCCATTTCTTTCACCAGGTAGGGAAAGTTTCTAGTCATTACTTCTTCCAATAGGTTTTCAGTATCTTGCTTTCTCTCTTCTGGCAACCCCATAATTCAGATGTTGGTTCGCTTGAAGTTGTCCCAGAAGCTCCTTACACTATCTTCATATTTTTGGATTCCTTTTTCATTTTGCATTT
Source organism: Lasiurus cinereus (assembly GCA_011751065.1). Lineage (NCBI taxonomy): Eukaryota > Metazoa > Chordata > Mammalia > Chiroptera > Vespertilionidae > Lasiurus > Lasiurus cinereus. The sequence goes on along the minus strand of JAAGEH010000005.1, from coordinate 16,020,715 downwards.
CCAGTTGGGTGTTTTGCTTCTGGTCATCTGAGCAAATGGTCACCGCTATATTTCAGATCTTTTACTTGATTCTTGTGATCCTCCATTCTGCTGGTCCATCTCTGTATTTTATTTATTTATTTATTTATTTATTTATTTATTTATTTATTCATTCATTCATTCATTCATTCAGGTATTACATATGTGTCCTTATTCCTCCATTTCCCCCCACTTATCATTCATGCCACCACTCCATTGTCTGTGTCCATTGATTAGGCTTATATGCATGCCTTTGGTTGGTCTCTCCCCTTTACCCTCATCATCCCCTCCTTTCTCTTAGGTCGAAGTTTTGATTGATGTTTCTCTGTCTCTGAATCTATTTTTGTTCATCAGTTTATGTTCATTATATTTCACAAATGAGTGAGAACATGTGATATTTATCTTTCTCTGCCTGGCTTATTTCACTTAGCATAATGATCTCCATCTCCATCCAGATTGTTGCAAATGTTAAGAACTCCTTCATTTTTACAGCAGTGTAGTTTTCCATTGTGTAGATGCAACACAGTTTTTAATCCACGCATCTGCTGATGGGCACCTAGGCTGTTTCCAAATCTTAGCGGTGGTAAATTGTGCTCCTATGAACATAGGGATGCATATATCCTTTCTGATGCATGTTTCTAGTTTATTGGGATATATTTCTTGAAGTGAGATCACTGGATCAAATGGGAGTTTCATTTTTACCTTTTTGAGGAAACTCCATATTGTTCTACACAGTAGCTGCACCAGTCTACATTCCCACCAGCAGTGCACAAGGGTTTCTTTTTCTCTGCATCCTCAGCAGCATTTGACATTTGTTGACTTGTTGATAAGAGCCATTCTGACAGGTGTAAGATGTACTGGATTGTTGTTTTGATTTGCATCTCTCAGATGATTAGTGACTTTGAGTATGTTTTCATATGTCTCTTGGCCTTCTTTCTGTTTTCTTTCGAAAAGTATCTATTTAGATCAGTTGCCCATTTTTGACTGGGTTCTTTATTTTCTTTTTGTTAAGATGCATGAGTTCCCTGTAAACCCTTATCGTTGATATCATTGGCAAATTTGTTCTCTCATGCAGTAGGCTTTCTTGTAGTTTTATTGGTAGTCTTCTTTGCTGTGCAAAAGCTTTTTATTTTGATGTAGTCCCATTTGTTTATTTTCTCTTTAGTTTCCATTGTCCTATGAGCAGTATCAGTGAAGAAATAGTTTCGGCATATGTCAGAAATTTTTCTGCTTATGGATTTCTCTAGTATTTTCATGGTTTCCCATTGTATGTTTAAGTTTTTGATCCATTTCAAGTTTATTTTTGTATATATTTTAAGTTGGTGGTCTAGTATCATTTTTTTGCATGTATCTGTCCAATTTTCCCAAAACCATTTGTTGAAGAGACTGTCTTGACTCCTATTGTATGTTCATGCCTCCTTGGGCATAGTGGTTTGAGTCAATTTCTGGGTTCTCTATTCTATTCCATTGATCTATATGTCTGTTATTATGCCAAAACCAGGCTATTTTGAGAACAGTGGCTTTGTAAAACAGCTTGATATCTGGTATTGAGATCCCACTTACTTTGTTCTTTCTCAGGATTGCTGTAGCTATTTGGGGCCTTCTTTTCCTGATGAATTTTTGGAATATTTTTTCTAGGTCTATGAAATATACCATTGCTATTTTAATGGGAAGTCCTTTGGATTTATAGATTTTTTTGGGTAGTATGGACATTTTGATGATGCTGATTCTACCAATTCATGAACATGGTATGTTCTTCCATCTGTTTATGTCTTCCTCTATCTCTTTTTCAGTGCCATGTAGTTTTTCATGTAAAGGTCTTTTACCTCCTTAGTTAAGTTTATTACTAGCTATCTTAATTTTTCTTGGTGCGATGTTAAATGGGATTGCTTTTTAAATCTCTCTTTCTGTAAGTTCATTATTGGTGTATAGAAATGCCATAGATTTCTTGGCATTAATTTTGTATCCTGCTACCTTGCTGAATTCATTTATTAAGTCTAATAATTTCTTGATGGAGTCTTTAAGATTTTCTAAGTACAATATCATGTCATCTGCAAAAAAGTCAGTTTTACTACTTTTCCAATTTGGATGCCTTTTATTTCTTCTTATTGTGTGATTGCAATGGCTAGTACTTCCAGCACTATGTTGAACAGGAGTGGTGAGAGTGGGCATCCCTGTCTTGTTCCTGTTCTTAGGGAAAATGGTTTTTGTTTTTGCCCATTGAGTATGATGTTGGCTGTGAGTTTGTCATATATGGCTTTTATTATGTTGAAATATGATTCTTCTATTCCCACCTTGCTGAGAGTTTTTGTCAAGAAAGGGTGCTAGATTTTGTCAAATGCTTTTTCTGAATCAATTGATATGACTATGTGATTTTTATCTCTCAATTTGTTTATGTGATGTATCACATTTATTCATTTGCATATATTCTACAGTCCTTGCATTCCTGGGGTAAATCCTATTTGGTCATGGTGTATGATCTTTCTGATATACTGCTGGATCCTATTTGCTAGAATTTTGTTGAGAATTTTGACGTCTATGTTCATGAGGGATATTGGCTGTGATTCTTCTCAGACCAACGGTGATCTGCTTGTGTGACTCCTGTTCCTCATGTGGGAGTGAACTCCTTGTGCTCTTGATGCTCCTCAGACAGGGATGGGGTATTAACCCGGCTCCTTCTTGTTGGACAGGTGCAGGCTTTGTGTGGGTGCTGTTCTTCGGAGGACCAGTGTGGACTGCCCAGGCCTGCTGCTCTTTGGATGTGGCAGCCTGCTTATGTGGCTGCTGCTTCTCATGTGGGGGAGACTGCTCATGAGTCTGTTGCTCCTTAGAAGGGGGTGGGCTGCTCACATAGGTGCTGCTACTCAGATGGGGATAGGCGGCTCACACAACTGCTACTCCTTAGATGGGGGCATGTGGTTCATGTGGTTCTGCTCCTCGAAAAGGGCATTCTACTCACATAGCTACTGCTCCTTGGATGGGGGTGGGCTTAATGCACAGTTGCTCTTTCTTGGAAGGGGGATGGCTGCTCCTGCGGCACAGCTGCTGCTCTTCAAACAGGTGCAGGGTGTGGGCTTCCTGCAGCTGCTGCTTCTCAGAGGAGGGCCGGCTGCATGGGGCTGATGCTCCTCAGTAGTGGATGGGCTGCTCAAGTGGCTGCTGCTACTTGGATGGGACAAGCTGCTCATGTGTTTGCTGCTTCTCAGATGGATTAACTGGCTGCTTACTCAGCTGGTGTTCATTGGACAGGGGCAGGCCATGTGAAGCTGCCGCTGTTAGGCCTATGGTGGGTTGCTTGCAGGGTTGCTGCTCCTTTGACAGAAGTAGGGTGCTCACGTGTCTGCTGTTCACGTGTTTGCACTGCCCTGGGCCAGCAAAGAGGATTTGTATATTATTTTTTATTTCAGTCAGTGTATGCTTAATTTCTACTTTGTGCTTTTTCATATCTTAGAGGTTCTCATTAAATTTATTGGCTTTTGCTAGAAAATTCTTGAAAAACCTTATAACTCTGGATTTGAACTCTATATCCTGTAGTTTGCTTTCCTCCATTTTTTTCATTTGTGACCTGTTTGTCTCTGCATTTTGGCTGGCTTTGTGTGCTAGCTGTCTTATAAGGCCCAATAACTCAGCTTCCCCAGTTATCTGAGTTGGACACTCTTGATGCACCCCTTAGTAGGTTGTGTGCACAGTCTTGTTGTAGTTAAGCCTTGACTGTTGTTGGTATCACTGGTAAGAATTGACCTCCAGGTTAGTTTGCTGTAAGGATCAGCTGTGTCTACATTGGGCAGACTTCTGTGCTGGAGACACCCTTATGAGGCAAGACTTGCTTCAGTGGGGCTTTGGTGCTCACTGAATCTACCCCCTGACTGTGTCCCTTATGGATCTTAGGAGTTATAATCTGGATGGTGTCACTCTGACCACTGAGTACACTGGCTCTTAGATCTCCAAGGAGGTGCTAATTTAGTCTCTGCCTGAGTCTGCCCATTATGAGTTATGGAGAGATCTGCAGATTCCTCTTCTTTGTTTGGGTTTTGGAGGTGCCCATATGAGGCTCAGCTGTGAAGCAATGCAGGCTGCTATGGGGCCTTGGGCCTTCTTTTGGATGTTCTGAGTCTTTCTGACTCAGCTGCAGTTTGTTAGTTAATTTTAGATTTCTAAGGACCAGGCCATTCATATGAAAAACCTCTGCACATACCTTTGCTGGGGGGTGGGGGTGGTGAGGTCTCAGGGTGGAACAAAAAGCAATGGCTTCCTGTCGGCCCCACCTTAAGAGGCCCCTGGGCTGCAGTGTTCCTTGTTAATTGCTGCATGCATCTCTGAGAGAAAGCCTCCCTTGTGTTCTGCCTAATGCCAGACAATCCAGTTTCTCCCCATATGAGTCTGGTCCCCAGAGTCTCATCCAGAACTGGAGTTCAGAGCAGTCAGGAGCTTATGTCTCCCTCCTGCTTGAAGAAGACAGCTGAGTCCTCAGTTGCCAACCCTCTCTACATGCGCCCTTCAGTACCTTTGCCTTTACTTCTGCACCTCCTCTGAGTATGTGTACTTTTCTCTTTCCTTTTAGTTGTAGGATTTTCACTCTGCCAGTCTTCCTGTAGTTCTGGATGATGTCTGTTTTGTCTTTTAGTTGTAGTTTAGAGGTGGTTGTGCAGGGTGGAAAGTTCAGGTGTTTACCTATGCTGTCATCTTGGTTTCTCTCTATAAACCTACTTTTGCCAATGCCTATCTCTACCAGCTCATCACAATTTGATTCAAGAAACTATTTGAAAGAAGAATACCCTGTACAATGACCAGAAGAACATTTAAATCTAAAAGTATATTAAAAGCAGAAAGTTAACAAAAATGTAGGGTAATTTTTGTGAAGCCCATGATTATATATGCTGATCAGTTTCTTCATCTACTTTTATAAATAGCTGATTATGACATTTTGATTTCCTACTAGTTATTTTGAATGAGTTGAAGGTAGACATTGCTGAAAACAAAACAAAAAGTGACAGGGTAGGAACATGGGAGAGGCCGTCATGAACAGTTTAAAAGTAAAAGAAATGACTCATGTATGTCCTCCTACAGAATCCCAAAGTAAATTCTATGAAACTGTATGAAGTAAAGGTGTGTACTCAAGCCTATCGCTACTATGTACATCATAGCCCCTGAAATTATAAGAGAATGTTTTAATGTCTTCAGGTAAGGAAAGACAAATATTTACTACTTGTTATTAAGCCCCTCTTTTTCCCCACCTCAGTATGCCTTGACAGATGCTAATCATCATCAGTATCAGCAACAGCACCACCTACATTATCATCATTATCATTGTTAAGTGCATTCCTGATGTTTCAATATGTTTGTTGCATATTTAAAGTAACTAAAAAGGCACATGTCCTAAGTTCTGGAAAGCCACATTTTGTAAATTGTGTATATTTAGACACTAGAGTCCCAGTGCATGAAATTCATGCACTGAGTGGTGCAGGGGGAGGGTCCTTCAGCCAAGCTTCTGCCCTCTCGCAGTCTGGGAACCCTTGGGGGATGTCTGCTTGCTGGTTTTCTTCTGACTACTTTTAAGATGTTCCCTCTTCCCCCACCTCCTCCTCTTCCTCCCTCTCCCTTTCTAATGCACCCAGGTATTAATTTTCTTTCTCCTTACAGTCCTCATAGACCAGGACCCCTCAGGGGATGTCCAATTGTCAGCAGTTGAACATCCCTCTCACAGTCTGGGGCCCCTCATTCCTTACTGCTCACTGCTCATTGCTCCTTACCAGCTCGGCCACAGAGGTGGGAGAGGCTTCTGCCATTGCACTTGCCAGTTGTGAGCCTGGCTTCTGGCTGAGCGGCCCCTCTGTGGAAGCACTGACTACCAGGGTGCAGCTCCTGAGTTGAGCGTCTGCCCCCTAGTGGTCAAGGCGCATCATAGTGACTGGTTGTTCTGATCATTCTGCCGTAATGGTCGCTTAGGCTTTTATTATATAGATAATTTACATGTAATAAAATTCACTTATGTTTACAAGTACAGTTATATGAATTTTGACAAATGTATAAAGTACTGTAACAACTGAAAACTTTCCTGTGTCCATTTGTAGTCCCTTCCTCCAACCCCTTATACCTAGCAATCATTGACAGATTTTTGTACATATAGTTTTATGTTTTCCAGAATGTCAAGTAAATAGAATCGGCCAATATATAGTCTCTTATTAGCATAATACTTTTAACATTCATCCATGCTATTTTATATTTTAATAGTTTATTCATTTAATTGCTGAGTAATTTTCCATTAAATGGTTATACCATAGTTTAAATATCCATGCAGCAGTTTTACAGAAGTGCACATTTATAAGTAAAGCTGATATAAATTTTTGCATACTGGTGTTTGTGCCCAAGTAAAAATGTTTAGATAACAAATTAAAGTGTAACTCAATGTCACATGAACATGCAAAGAATATATAGGTCCATAAACATTTTATTGAGGGAATGATTAATACTTACTTCAATAACAATGTTTTACCTATTATATTCAGAAAATAAATCCTAGGGTGAACTGTTTGTTCTTTATCACATATATACATTCATGAGTTATAATATGACATTCATTCTGTTAATAACAACCATCATTAAAAGTATAGGCATGGAGAAAACTGTAAAATAATTTATCTTAGTTATTATTATTAACACTAGTGGCCTGGTTCACAAAATTCATGCACAGGGGGAGTGGTGTGGAAGGGTGTCCCTCAGCCCAATCTGCATCCTCTCCAATCTGGGCCCTCTCATGGGATAACTAGCAGTCAGACATCCCTCTCACAATCCAGAACTGTTGGCTTCAAACTGCTTGCCTGCCTGCCTGATTGCCCCTACCTGCTTCTTCCTGACAGCCTGATCGTCCCTAACTGCTCCCCTGCTGACTTGATTGTCCTTAACCACCTCTGCCTTGGCCCCACATCTGGGACCCAGGCTTCCCTCCCTCTGGTCAGCCATAGGCACCCAGGTTGGCTGTAGTCACAGGGGATGGTGGGCAGGTGGCTTCGCCTGGGCTGCAGCCACAAGTGCTGGTGCCTGGGACTGCGGGGTGGGCGGCTTCTCCATCTACCAGGCTATAGCCAGCCATAAGTGCTGGCACCTGGATCACAGGGGGTTAGCTTCTCTGTCTTCCCTGGGATGCAGTGTGGGCGACTACTCCGGCTGGCTTCAGCCTGGAATCATGGGGCAGATAGCTCTTTGTCGCCTGGGTCACACCCAGCCTCAGGCACTGGGGTCCGGGTTTTCCATCTCCTCCAGAACTTGGGGCAGGCAGATGTGAGGCTTCTGCTGCTGGCTTTGGCCTGGGATCATGGGGCAGGCAGCTTCTTGGTCTCCCTGGCTGCAGCCAGCCTCAGGCACTGGTGCGGGACTTCTTTGACTACCACAGGGCAGAGTGGCTGGGGAAAGGGCTGCCACCATCATTTCAGGTTAATTTGCACACTCACTCTGATTGGCTGTTGGACATAGCAGAGTTATGGTAATTTGCATGTTTCTCTTTTATTAGTGTAGATTAGTAGCATTATTTACATTGCAATGGCAATGTTAAGAATCTCCCCTAATTTCTACTTTTCTCCTATTAACATGATTCTTTGCTATAGGCTATAGAAGACACTAATTGAATAAGGAAACCAATATATTTGCATAATGTGAAGAAAATTAAAGGGCTTTAATGAAATAATCAGTTCTTCATTCATGTTCCAAAAAATGAGAAGACTCAAGTTCCCATTCTTTCTAAAAGTGGTTATGAGATCCTTACCTCCTTAGTTAACCTCTCTCCCTCTTCTACTGTTGACCAAGGGAAGAAAAATCTTTCTATATATAGGAATATTAATCTACCATTAAATGGGTTCTGATAAAAAGACAAAATTGTGCAGTAAAGGCATGAATTATCTGTTTCTCCAGACCTCACTACCTAAATTATTGGGAGCTAACCTGGGCTGGACTGGCCATACAGATAGATTTAAATGGTCATATATTCACATGGCTTGGAGATGGGGTTACAGGAAAATGTTTTCTCATTCTACTAATTCACTTTCTAATCCCTTTCATGTCCATCATTATACTGAGTGTTTTGATTAGAGATATATATCCTACACTATTTTCGAAACCCATACATTTTGAAATTTAAAGCAATGCTTTAATAAAATTGTACAGTAATGTTGTCGTAAGTCTCTTAGGGATTCTGTATTTGTTTTGACTATGACTGATGAAGTATTATGCATTTGTCATTTGAAATATGTGAGTAATCATGGAAATAGCTGAACATATGTTGTATATATACATAATTTTATTTTACATACTCTGATAGTGCACTCATGTCACATTGTGTTCTGTGTTTATTTCTTTGGTACTTTTTCACCATTAATATTAAGATTTATGTGACAAGTATAATTGTGATTGCATATGGGAAAATGGCACCTTCGAGTCTAGAGGGTACCTAAGTCTTCAGTACAGTTCTTGAGGCTACTCAGTATAGCAAATTTTGGGTTAATCACTATCCCAACCTTAATAATTTTTAATTAACACAAAAGACTCTATGGAGCCAGAAGAGTTCATTGATCTAAGGTTAGTAAGTGGACTTCCGAAGCCTCGGAGGATATACACATAGACTAGGGTGAATATTCATAGAACTAATAGCTCCAATAAATTTTACTACAGCTAAGCACAAAGAATCTATGAAATCTTATTAAGATGTTTATTTCATTTATAAAGGTTTTCACTGCCATTTTTTGGGGGGCCTGGCCATTTGAGAATGAGTATATTTGACTTTTGCTAAGAAGCATCTAATTTAACATCCTCCCCCCCCCCCGCCCCCGTGATTTCTCCAGAGCTCTTGGTCTACCTGGTATAGTTGAGGTTGCCCTTGGCAGCTGTGGAGGTTTCTCTGTTAAAACAATAGCTTTGTTCTCCCCAGTAGAGGCCTTCAATTCTCCACTTAATGAAAATAAACTGAGGTTCTTTTGCTCTGTCTCAGAATCAAAGATTCTCCAAAGTCTTGACTCCCCCATCTCTTCCCCAACCCCCCAAGAAAATATGAGTAGGAAGAAGAAAATGTGAGCTCTGGTTGTTTACCTATCAGAGCAGTGTTGTTTCTTTTCTTTTCTTTTCTTTCTTTTCTTTTCTTTTCTTTTCTTTTCTTTTCTTTTCTTTTTTACATGATAATGAAAGATTTTTCTCAATTCATTGTAATTACTTGCTTGCTTTCTCTTTGCAAAAAATAGTCTTCCTGCTTTTATTTTGTTTATTCTAAGACCGGGTAGTGTGTGGCACATTGTATGTTTTGAATAAATGAATGAATCAAAATATAAAGCATCGTTCCACTTATAATTGTACTCAGTTTTTTTCTGAATTCCTTGAACACAAGGGAAAAACTGCAAGCTTGGTCTTTCTAAAAAAAATACAGTATTGTTAATTATAATCACAATGCTGTGTATTAGCTCTCTAGAACTTATTACCTTCTACCAAGTTTGCACACTTTGACCAACATTTCTGCAATTTTCCTGCATGCTTGTTGTGTGTTTTTTGTGGCATTTTCAATTTATGTGAATAAAATCACCATTCACCTACCTCATTGTCAAAAACAGAACAGAAATTTTCATAAATATCTCTCCTCTTTCCCCTCTCTCCAATTTATCTTCACCACCAGATCTTTTTCAAATTTATCTTCTTATATATTTTTCACCTAACCCAATACTCACACTATCTCAGTTATCCCTTAGAACTTGAACATTGGCTATGGTTTCCTAATGTGTCTCCCTATGACAATTATTATCTGCCTCCGATGCAGCCTCACATAAACATTTTTTTGTTGTTATAATTTCTATTTTTTTCAACTTTTGGTTCATACTTAATATATTTAAGATGTCTCTGGTTACTCCTAATTCCCTCTCAGAAATACATTTAAATATATTTTCCCTGTAATCCCATATGCTTCCTATTGTTATGCCCAGAGTTCGGGGTCCCCAATAATCAACCATCAGGGAGCCTTTTCCGATGCAAAAGCAGAGTCTTTATTCAAACCCGGATTTGTCTCCAACCTTCGTTCTGGCTCAGCAGCAAGAGAAGAGAGGGAGCCAGCCAAACAATGAGTTATATGGGGTAGGATATTGGGAGGGCTTAGGGAAGTAAGGAGGGTTACAGAGATTGGTCACTTGAATTAGGGTCTTTCTGTGGTTTAGCATAATTAGGACTCCCGCTGTGTTCCTGGAGCTTCATTGGTCCATTTAGGTGGTGGTTGGGGAAGCTAGGACATTGCTGGCACACCTGTGGCCCCTCCCAGAAAAGGGAGGGGGTTTAGGCAGGGGGCCCAGCCCTGTAAGAAAAGATGGAGGATAATTCATTTCTGCTCTGTCCTTTCACTATGAGTATGTACCATGACATACTTCATTGTTCTCCTCTTCTGTCTCTTCCATTAAAATGCAAACTCTTTAACATCAATCATATATTTTATTGCCTAGGTTCCCATATAGGAGGCATAGACAAATGCCAGTCATTGACCATATAGTTGATACAGTAATAACTTATGATATCTCGAGGGAAAGAATTTTCTGAGACTCGCACAGGAGGATGAGTGACTTTTATTTGCATAGAACATAACAGTGGGGTTCAAAAGTCCAATTTCCCTTAGTCCTGTCACAGAAGTATAGCTGGGGTGTCAGTAAAACTACAAGCACAACCAGTGTCCAGAGTTTCTGTGCCATGCTGGAATTGGGTGCAGTTAAGCATCAAGCTAACAGAAATCCATTAGTCCATTGTGTGTAGGGTCCACAAAGACAATTTAGATGGATGCCCAGTAAGGTCTGAGTGATGTGGAAAGGTGCATAATTGTCTGCCAGTCATACATGAGGACAAATTAGTAGCCAGGATGGCTGTGACCACTGCGAGCATATTTAAACAAACAAAAAAGTTCTTTCTCTCTCTCTCCTCTCTCTGGTGCACTGGGTTCATAGCTTTCCTGTGGCAGGAGATGCACTCCCCCATGCACACATGGCACATGGCAGGTTGGACCCCACACGTCGACTAATAGACTAACTATCTTGGATACTGAATCACACCTGGCTGCTCATGGAATGGAAACTCTAGACACTAGCCCTCCTTCTGGCTCTTCTGAATTGCCCCTGTTTCAGGACTGGCTTGGGAAAAATGGGACTCGATGCCAGTAAAATATTCTACCACATCACATCCTTCCATGAAGCTTCTGAAAATTCTTATTTCAGTATTGCCCCAAGAACTCCACTCTTATAAACAAAGGAGGAATTCTACTTGTGTATACCTCTGGCAGCAGAACCATATAGTGGCATCATATTTTTTTAGTGTTTGTTGGATCCAGTCTCTTCCTTTGAATTAGAACTGCAATACAGCCTTTGGTTCTGAGAGTCATTCTAAAGGAACAGAATCATAAGACTGTGTTCTGAATTGGTTATGAGGTTTCCAGAATTGGTTCTTTTTATATGATTAGATTTCCAATAGCAAAAGGTCCATTGATGTATTACAGTGATTGTGGCACAAGTATGCAAAATATCATCTTGGATACTCTTAATCAAATGTTTATAGAAGGTAAAGACCTTATATTTGATATCTTAGAACATTTTGGCTGGTTGGTCCTTGTGGTGCCAAAATTAAATAAATAAATAAATAAATAAATAAATAAATAAATAAATAAGGTGGAGAAAGCAGGAGCTCAGGATTTTAAATTAACAGCTCAACTTGCACATAAATGACTAAAAATTTCTATGTCTGCTCTGAAAGAATCATTTCTCATAGTCATGGAGCTGAGATTTCTGAAACACAAACCCAGACTTTTATTTTATGAATGACTGTATTATAATGCAAATTGAATTCTCAACCTCACAGCATGTATGCTATTAAATAAGGTTATTGATTTGGAAGGAATGGGATCTTGAAAATTGGAATGGATTTATATGGGCATATTCTGATGAAGTAGGAAATATTAACATCTAAAATCTATTCAATTTTTTTGAAATATATTTTTATTGATTTCAGAGAGGAGAGAAAGATACAAATATTGATTGGCTGATTCCTGCACATCCCCAGCTAGGAATGGAACCCACAACCTAGGCATGTACCCTGACTGGGAATTGAACCCTGACCTCCTGGTTTATAAGTTGATGCTTAACCAGTGAGCTTCACCAGCTGGGCTGTTCAGTCTGTTTTGGTAGTAAAGCAGCCCTTCTATCTCTGTTAGAAGAGACTCAAAACATTGTTGTGCTCTATCAATCAGAGTTGGAGTTATGAACTTCAGATAATCAGTAGAATTTAGCTCAAATCCATCTCACAGTGGGCCCAGTAACCACCAAACTCATCCCGTGTATTACTTTGGCTCATTTACCTAGTAATATGAAAAGCTATAAGTTTTGAGTGGCACCAAGAACAGGAAATGGTTCTGAAACAGGTCTAGGCTGCCTACCAAGGTGATTGGTTACTTGGTCCATAATGATGCACAGACCCAGTGGTTGAAGTGTCAGTGTCAGATACAGATTCTGTTTGGCTGTTCTCAATAGCAGTGATTTTCAACTTTCTTCATCTCATGGCATACATAAATTAATTATTAAAATTCTTTAGCACTCACAAAATATATTTTTATCTAATTTAAAAAATAGGTAGAGCCGAGACTGGTTTGGCTCAGTGGATAGAGCGTCGTCCTGTGGACTGAAAGGTCCCAGGTTCGATTCCGGTCAGGGGCATGTACCTTGGTTGTGGGCACATCGATCCGCATGCAGGAGGCGGCTGTTTGATGTCTCTCTCTCATCGATGTTTCTGACTTTCTATCCCTCTCCCTTCCTCTCTGTAAAAAATCAATAATTTATAAATAAATAAATAAATAAATAGGTAGAATTTTGATTCATTCACACTGGACAGTTATTGTGCTGGTTATTGCCATTTATTTATTTGATGATCTAAGAGAAAAGAGGTCAGTGTCCCTGATTAAATTGGTACTTCATATTTAAAAATATTCTTGCAGCACATGGTTTGAAATTTTTGCTCCATAGATAAGTCACAGTACAGGTTCTTAGCATTTGGGGGCAAAGCCATAGAATCCTTTGTGAATAACTTATGTCCTTTTAAAAAACAACTTTTGGCCTTTTACTGGGCCTCAGTATAGAATTAATGCTTAACCATGAGCCACCAAGTTAGCAGGCAATCTGTACATCTATCATGAATTGTGTATTGTATGACCTAGTTAGCCATAAAGTTGGGTCAGGCTCAAGCCAGCCATGAAGGCACAAATAAGTTATATGAGGAGGTGGCCTACATGTCTGTAGTCCTCAGTTCTGCTGCATTACCTCCTTTCTTTTAGCCTATGTCTATGGCCTCATAGGGAGTTGCCTATGGTCAGTTTACTAAGGCTAATAAGAAACAGAAACTTTGGATCTGCTTTACAGATCTTAGAAGTGGATCTGTGTGATATGCATGTATCAGCCCAAAGTGGATAACTGTAGCACTGCAGGCCTTTCTGGAACATTCCTGAAGGACAGTGGTGGAGGAAAGTCCTTTTAGTTGGTAGAATCTTGAACAATGAATCTAGTTGTCCATTTTGCTTGAAAGTAGTAGTCAAATGTTTGAGAATGTAGATGTATAGGCTATGACCCATGATTTGTCTCAGTGGTCAGCAACTTGGATGGAATATAATTGAAAAAGTGGTGATAAGGAGGTCTGTGAAAAATAGCCTATCTAATAAAAGAGTAATATGCAAATTGACCATATCTCCACTATACCACCAGCCACACCCACCACCCAATCGGGAGCAAGTATGTAAATTAACCCCAACCAAGATGACTGTGGCCATGGAGAGAGCAGGAGGGAGGCTTACGTTTTCCTGGCGATGGAGGAAGCCAAGCTTTCTGCACACTCTGGCGGGCCCACACCTCTACTCAATGCTACAAAGTTTCAATTAAAGAAGATAAATAAATTCCAAAAAAAATGGTGGCAGCCACAGAGCTGGAGAGAGCAGGAGGCTAGGGTTGTCCCCAGTGATGGAGGAACCAAGCTTTCCGCAGTCCTGACCTGCCTTGGCCTCCGCTTAAGGCCACAAAGTTTCAATTATAGAAGATAAATAAATCCCAATAGAAATGGCTGTGGCCATGGAGCAAGCAGGAGGCTTGGCTCCGCTCCAGGCTACAAAGTTTCAATTGTAGAAGATAAATAAATCCCAGATACCAGGGCCTCTGCTTGGGTTGCTAGGAAGCGTGGCTGGCCTGAAAACCACCACAGGCCCCTCACCCAGGCCACCCCATACCCCAAGGAAACCTCTACCCATATCTGGGACACCATTCAGTGCGAACCAGCTGGCCCCCACCCATGCACAAGGCCTCTATCCTATCTCATAAAAGAGTAATATGCAGATTGACCATCATTCCAACACACAATATCGCTGCCCCCATGTGATCAAAGATCCTGCCCCCAGGTGGACACAAGATGGCCACCACAAGATGTCCAGCAGGGCAGGGCAGATGCAAGGGACCAGGCCTGTAAGGGAGAGCAGTTGTGGGTGATCGGGCCAGCAGGGGAGGGCAATTGGGAGGGACCAGGCCTGCAAAGGAGAGCAGTTGTGGGTGATCAGGCCAGCAGGGGAGTGTAGTTGGGAGGGACCAGGCCTGCAAGGGAGAGCAGTTAGGGGTGACCAGGTTTGCAGGGGTGGGCAGTTAGGGGCAAACAGACTAGCAGGTGAGTAGTTAGGCATCAATCAGGCTGACAGGGGAGTGGTTATGGGGTGATTAGACTGGCAGGCAGAAGCGATTACGGGCAATCAGGAAGGCAGGCAGGTGAGCAGTTGGGAGCCAACAGTCCTGGATTGTGATATCGATGTCCGACTTCCCATTTAGGTCTGATCCCCAGGGAAGTCGGACATCTCTCAAGGGGTCCCAAATTGGAGAGAGTGCAGGCTGGGCTGAGGGACATCCCCTTATTGCCCCGTGCATGAATTTCATGCACCGAGCCTCTGGTATATAAATAGATCTCTGAATGGACAAAGAATACAAAAATATCTGTACCTCATGTGAATGCTCAGCAAAGTGTTCTCTCAGCAGGAAAGGATTTTAATAATCAAATGGATAGGAGGGTCAGTTACATACCAGTCAGCCTTTTCCCCCAGGCACTTTCTGTCATTGCCTAATGGGCTCAGATAAAAAAGTGCCTGTGGTGGCATAAATGGAATTTATATATGAACTCAGCAACAGGAACCAGTGAAGCACTCACCAGTGTTGACCTGGCCACAGCCTCATGGGGGGATTGCCCATTCTGTCCACAGTGGCTATACCCTGGGTCAGTCAGGCAGCTACTAGGTAACAGGCTAATCAAGGTAGATTGTTTCTATAATGAAAATGGCAGAACTTCATTCTTACTGGAATAGGCACTTTCTCTGTGGTTAGTACTTTTTCACTTCTACGCAGGACAGTTCTTTCATGTTAAATGGAAGTACTGTATTGTTTGGAGATTAAATCTTATTTA
Organism: Lasiurus cinereus; assembly: GCA_011751065.1. Classification (NCBI taxonomy): domain Eukaryota; kingdom Metazoa; phylum Chordata; class Mammalia; order Chiroptera; family Vespertilionidae; genus Lasiurus; species Lasiurus cinereus. The sequence continues at coordinate 16,005,226 of JAAGEH010000005.1, read as the reverse complement.
AGGAGATGTGTACAGGTGCACAATCAGCAAGAATAAGGTTGTGATGGCTGATATTTTTGTGTATCAACCTAGCATGGCTATAGTACCCAGGTATTTAATAAAGCACCAGGGTAGATAGTGTTGTGAAGTTTTTTTGTAGATACAGTTAGTTATCTACAATCAATGGGTTTAAATATTGGAGATTAGCCATAGTAATATAGAAGGGCTTCATTCAATAGTTTGAAGTCCTAAAGAACAAAAACAGAAGCAATTCTGCCTCAAGACTGATGCCTCAATTTCTGACTGAGATTCCTGCCTGCCAGCCTGCTATACACAGTTTGGATTTGCCAGCCGCTGCAATCCTATGAGCTAATTCCTTAAAATATATGACTTAACAGATATTGATTCTGTTTCTCTGGAGCACCCTGACTAATACAAAGTGTTTATTCAATTTACTTTTTAATGTAATTACTGACCCAGTAGAATTATGCCTGCCATTATGCTATTCATTTGTTTTTGTACCTTTTTTTTATTATCCCCTTGTTTTATGATAGAGATTTTCTAGCCTAAATACTATTCTATTTTTGCCTTTGCTATATATATTGAGATATTTTCTTCATTGTCTTCCTGGGGAGAATTATAATTTATATCTTAACTTACAGTTATCTAGTTCCAATATAGTTTTAATAAGGTAGAAAGCATTGACTCCAATATAGCAGTATTTCTCTTCTTTTGTACTCTTATTACCTTACGAATTATTTCTTTATATACTATAATCCTATTAACTCAGTTTTATTTTTATTGCATTATGCAGTTGTCTTTTAGATGATAGGAAAAAGAGTTATAAACAAAAATACATTTTTGGTTGAAAATGAAAGTTTTAAAAAAATATTATTTTTTCTCTTTCAGAACTGCTGTGGTTTTATACAAATTTTAGAATGTTTTTTTTCTATTTATATAAAAATACCATTGGAGTTTTGATAATGATTGAATCTGTAAGTTGCTCTGGATAGCATAAATATTTTAAAATATTAATACTTCCTAACAATCTTGTGATAGAAGAAATAAACCCATGCATATACAGGCAATTAATTTATGGTAAAGTAGCAACTTATATACATGGGGAAAAGATGGCTTCCTCAGTAAATGGTGTTGGGAAAATTGAATAACCACATGCAAAAAAATGAAACTTACAACAAACATAAAAATCAACTCAAAGTATTTAAAAACATCAACTTAAGAGCTGAAGCCATAAAATTCCTACAAGAAAACATAGAGGATAAGCTCCTTGACATCAGCCTTGGCAATGAATGGCTTTTATATTTGAAACCAAAAGCACATGCAACAAAAATGAAAATAAACAAGTGGGACTGTATCAAACTAAAATGCTTTTGCACAGCAAAAGAACCATCAACAAAATGAAAAGGCAACCTATGGAACAGGAGAAAATGTTTCACACAACATATTCAATAAGGTGCTAATGTCTGACATATATAAATAACTCAGTAACAACAATAAAACCAACAAACCAAACAATTTACTTTTAAAATAGACAGAGGAATTGAATAGACATTTTTCATGGAAATCATACAGATGGTGAAAGGGTACACGAAGAGTACAAATCACTAATCATCAGGAAAATGAACATGGGAACCATGAGATAACACCTCGCACATGTTAGGTATCACTTTATTAAAGGGGCAAGAGATAATAAGGGTTGACAAGGACATGGAAAAAGGGGGAATACTTTTGCACAGTTGTAAAATTGTTGGTGCAAAATGTCAAGTGATGCAGCTGCTAAGGAAAACAACAGTATGGAGATTCCTCAAAATACAACTGTCAGATGATCCAGAAATCCTATACAGTACGGAGATTCCTCAAAATACAACTATCAGATGATCCAGAAATCCTGTTTTGGGGTTCATAACCAAAGGAAATATAAACAGGTCTTTAAAAACATGTCTACACTCAAATGTTCACTGCAGGATTGTTGGGAACAGCCAGGTGTATATAAATGGAAGATTGGATAAAGAAGATGTGAGGTTATACAGGGAGGAGCAAAGGCAGGTTTACAATTGTATTGAAATAGTGTATTCTTATATTATTTATGTATGTATGTATTATGTATTATCTTCCATATGTGTAACTGTAAATTTACTTTTCCATACCCTGTATATATGTTTTATAAGTATATAATGATATATACAGGGTATGGAAAAGTAAATTTTATAAGTATATATCGGTATATACTTATAAAACATATATACATATGTATCCACAAAATGGAATAAAAATAAGTTAGGACAAAGGGACATATTTACCATGTAACAATGTGAATGAAACTTGAGGATATCTTGCTAAGTGGAATAAGTCAGAGAAAGAAGTACTGTATGATATTACTTAAATCTGAAATCTAAAAGAGCCAAACTCATAGAAAGAGACTAAGACCAGGGCCTGGGGAGTGGGGAAAATGAGGAGATGCTGGTTAAAGTGAACAAGCTTGTAGTTATGTTAAATAATTTCTAGGTTGTATTGTAGAGTATAGTGATTATACTTAATAATATTGTATTATATATTTAAAAGTTGTTAGCAAAGTAAAACTTAAATATTCACACCACCAAAATGGGCAATTTTGTGATGGGGGTTACTAAAACTGTGGTGGTAACCATTTTGTAATACACTAGGTCAGCAAATTCATTAGTCAACAGAGCAGCAAACCACATAGCTCAGGAGCCGTGGTTCGCTGACCACTGCGCTAGGTGTACTGGTTAATAATGCAGATTTTTTTTCAAAAGATGGAGTTACACATATGGTGATATATATGCGATTTGATATGTATGTTATTTTGTTGTATTGATAACAAACTTCAAAACTTCATATGTCAAATTTGCTGAAGGTGTTAAAATCATAAATATTTTTACATTTAAAAATGTCAAATTTTGTGCCAAAAAAAGAGCATTGGTAGGAAATTTTAATTCATTATTTTGAAGAAAAGTGCTGCTGAATACTTTAGGAACCTTATGGTGAACATGCTCCATCTCAAGATACATGTGAATGCTGGTTTAAATGTTTTAAAATTGATGATTTTGATGTGAAAGACAAAGTACATCCAGGTCAACCAAAAAGGTTTGAAGACAAACAATTACAAGCATTATTAGATGAAGATGTGTGTCAAACTAAAAAACAACTTGGAGAAAGATTAAACATTGCTCAGAAAAGAATTTCTGATCGTTTACAAGCAATGGGAAAGATTTTGAAGGAAGGAAAATGAATGCCACATCAACTGAATGAAAGACAAATGGAAAACTGAAAAGTCATCAGTAAAATGTTGCTTCAATGGCATGAAAGTCTTGTTTGCATCGAATTGTGACTAGTGATAAAAAGTGGATTTATTTTGAGAATCCCAAATGCACAAAATCATGGATTGATACAGGTTAACCATCAACATCGATTGCGAGGCCAAATCGCTTCGGAAAGAAGACTATGCTCTGCATTTGGTGGGATCAGGAAAGGTATGGTGTATTATAAATATCTAAAACCAGGTGAAACCATTAGTACTGATTGCAACTGACAACAAAGAATCAATCTGAACCACACTTTGATTGTGAAATGGCCAAAATGTTCCAGAAGACAGGGCAATGTAATTTTGCTTCATGATAACGCACCATCTCACACTTCAAAACCAGTTAAAGACATGTTAAAAGATCTTGCCTGGGAAGTATTAACCCACCTTCTGTATTCACCAGACCTTGCTCCTTCAGATTACCACTTGTTCTGATGGATGGCACATGCACTTTCTGAGCAGCACTTCAAAACGTATGAAGAAGTGGAAAATTGGGTCTCTGAATGGTTTGTCTCAAAACAAGAGAAGTTCTATTGGGACGGTATCCACAAATTACCTGAAAGATGGGGAAATGTGTAGTTAGTGATGGACATTACATTGAATAAAGCACTTTTGATGTTTTTTTTTGAAATTATCATGTTTTCTTTGATTACAAAATTTATTATTAACCGGTACATCTAGTATAAAGGTATCACGTAGACATGTGGTACACCTTAAACTTACACAATGTTATATATGTTGAGTATATCTCTATAAAACTGGAAATCAAGAATTAATACAGTGTGGCCACTCTAGAAATCAGATTTCTTTGGGGTCTGGTGTGTTTTCATGGTGCCTTGCTCTTGTTTTTGTTGTTGTTGCTACTGTTTGCTTATTGACATTGCAGGATGTGAAGTCTGTATTTACTATTGTGTACAATAACTGAAGTCCCTTCTCAGTTAGCTTTGCAGTGAAGTAATAATCAGTGAGATATTTCTTTAAATATCTTAAAACAGTGAACAACCATGTTCAAGCCACAGATAAGTGACTCCGCCTTCACTTCTTGCTTGCACAGGGCAACAACATCAGCCAAAGACCGGAGTTTGAGACCACTCAGTTCATTCCTCAGCATGCCCACAAGTTTGTACTTGTGTGCCGTTCTGTATTCTTCTGGAATATGTTGCTGCTTTTCAAAGACCTATGTCCATATATCATTTTCAGATATTTCTTTTAAGTTGTTAGCCATAGTATTAACAAAGTGCAAAGGTATTGTTTTTGGAAAATGGCCTTTGGAATAGGGCTTTTCCCACAGAGCAAGCTACCAAGTTCAGGTCAAATAATGTCATGCCCTATGATTAGAATTTTTTCAAGGAGGGGTCAGACAGGAAGAGCTAATTAAGTAATTATTAGTATTATTGACATTGTAGCTTCAAAAATTTAATTCACTTGCAATATAACACTGTTCTTCTCTACTTGGCTTTGTGTTATAATCTCTCTAACCTTGTGAGCTAGGCAAAAAACTGTATTTGTATTTTGCCTGCACAGTTGAAGAAAGTAACTGTTAAAGGTTTGAGGAGCAACTTAAGGTCACAAAAGTAACAACGGGTGGACCAAAGATGGATACATACCTTATGTCTAAGTATTTCTTGTTCAGTACTGCTTATTAATGATAAAAGGAACATTATGGATTTAAGACCATAAGGTTATTTAAAGAAACGGAGTTAAAATAATTTTCAGAGTAAAAATTAAAATAATCAAATAGAACATGACTACATGATTTTTAAAAACCCATATTCCTAGGGCAGACCAGTACGAACTTGATAGTCCCAGAACATGTATACAGAGTACCTTTAACATAAGTTCAGAAACTCAATAAGTATATAACCTTATTCAGTATAATTATATGATTTGTTCTACCTATGTTTGAAATTGTTAATGCATTTTTTAAGGAGTTTACTGTTTAGATAAATCACAGATAAAAGCTGAAGCAAGAAATAGAAAAAAGAAAATGCTTTGCTTTCACTAAAATATCAGTTTTATTCCTAGAAGTGGGATTACTGGATCAAATGGGAGTTCCATTTTTTTATTTTCTGAGGAAATTTCACACTATTCTCCACAGTGGCTGCACCAATATGCAGTCCCACCAGCAGTGCTTGAAGGTTCCCTTTTCTCAACATTCTTGCCAGCACTTGTTAGTTGATTTGTTAATGACAGCTGTTCTGACTGGTATGAGGCAGTACCTCATTGTTGTTTTGATTCGCATCTCTCAGATGATTAGTGACTTTGAGCATGTTTTTATATGTCTCTTGGCCTTCTGTATGTTGGTTTTTGATAATTGTCTATTTAGGTCCTTTGCATATTTTTTGATTGGATTATTTAACTTCTGTTTGTTAAGTTGTATCAGTTCCCTGTAAATTTTAGAGAATTAAAAGTTTATCAGATATAGCATTGGCAAATATGTTCTCCCATGCAATGGGCTCTGTTGTTGTTATGTTCATGGTTTCTTTTGCTGTGCAGAAGCTTTTTATTTTGATGTAATCCCATTCATTTATTTTGTCTTTAGTGTTCATTATGCTAGGACCATGGTCGGCAAACTGTGGCTCGCAAGCCACATACAACTCTTTGGCCCCTTGAGTGTGGCTCTTCCACAAAATACCATGTCCTGGGTGAGTCTATTTTAAAGAAGTGGCATTAGAAGAAGTTTTAAGTTTAAAAAATTTCGCTCTCAAAATAAATTTCAATTGTTGTACTGTTGATATTTAGCTCTGTTGACTAATGAGTTTGCCGACCACTGTCCTAGGAGATGTATAGGTAAATTGCTACTTTATGCCCAGAGTTCAGGGTCCCAATAATCAACCACTAAGGAGCCTTTTCCGATACAAAAGCAAAGAGTCTTTATTCAAACCCGGGTTTGGCTCTCAGCCTCTTTCTGGCGCAGCAGTGAGACTAGAGAGCGAGCCGGGTGGGAACAATGAGTTATATGGGGTAGGATAATTGAGAGGGCTTAGGAAAGTGACGAGGGTTACAGAGATTGGTCACTTGAATTAGGGTCTTTCTGTGGTTTAGCCTTATTAGGATCCTCGCTGTGTTCCAGGAGCTTCATTGGTCCATTCAGGTGGTGGTCGGGGAAGCTAGGACATTGCTGGCACACCTGTGACCCCTCCCAGAAAAGGGAGGGGGTTTAGGCAGGGGGCCCAGCCCTATAGGACAAGATGGAGGTGAGTTCATTTCCTTTCACTACAAGATATGTCTGATATTTTGCTGCCTATAGATTCTTCTAAGATTTGTATGGTGTGTTGTCTTACATTTAAGTCTTTTATCCATTTTGAGTTAATTTTTTTGTATGGTATAAATTGGTCGTCTAGTTTGTTTATTTTTGCATATATCTGCCCAATTTTTCTAACACCACTTATTGAAAAGATTGCGTTGACTCTATTGTATGCTCTTGCCTCCTTTGTCAAATATTAATTGAGTATAATGGCTTGGCTTGAATTATAGGTTCTCTGTTCTGTTCTATTGGCCTATATGTTTGTTCTTGTGCCAGTACCAGGCACTTTTTAATATAACTTGATATTACCCAAAAGCAAAAGTATCAATCAGAAAGAATGTATGCATCCCTATGTTCATAGCAGCAAATTTACAAAAGCTTAAGATTTGAAAACAACCTAAGTGCTCATCAGCAGATGAGTAGATTAAAAAACTATGGCACATCTACACAATGGAATACTATGCTGCTATAAAAAAGAAAGAACTATTACTATTGATAATAGCATGGATTGACCTAGAGAGCATTATGCTAAGCAAAATAAGCCAGTCAGAGAAAGATAAGTGTCACATGATCTTATTTATTTGTGTAATACTAGAGGCCTGGTGCACGAAATTCATGCATGGTTTTTGGGGGGGGGGGGCTGTCCCTCATCCCAGGCTGCACCTTCTCCAATCTGGGACCCCATGAGGGATGTCCAACAACCCATTTAGGCCCAATACCACCAGGTTCAAGCCTAAATGGGTGGATGGACATCCCTCTCACAATCCAAGACTGCTGGCTCACAACTGCTCGCCTGCCTCTGCCTGATTTCCCCTAACTGCTTCTGCCTGCCAGCCTGTTCACCCCTAACCACTCCCCTGTCAGCCTGGTTGATACTTAACTGCTCCCCGGTCAGCCCGATTGCCCCTAACAGCCCTCCCCTGACAGTCTGGTTACCCTTAACTGTCCTCCCCTTCAGGCCTGGCCCTCCCCCCTAACTACCTTTCCCTGCTGGCCCACTGGCCCCCAACTGCCCTTCCCTGCTGGCTTACCTCTCCCCCCCTACTGTACTCCCCTGCAGTTCTGGTCCCCCCCCAACTGCCCTCCTCTGTTGGCCTAGTCACCCCTAGTTGCCTTCTCTGCTTGCCTGGTCCCCCCCAACTGCCCTCCCCTGCTGGCCTCGCCAGCCCTAACTGCCCACAACTGCCCTCCCTTGCAGGCTATCTTGTGGTGGCCATCTTGTGTCCACATGGGGGCAGCCATCTTGTGTGTTGAAGTGATGGTCAATTTGCATATTACTCTTTATTAGATAGGATAATGAACAACATAAACTGAAACAAAATTAGATCCATAGACATAGAAATGTAGAACAGACCGTCACATCTCAGAGGGAAAACAGGGAAGGATAGGAGCGGGGGTGGGAGGAAGGAAGGTCAGAAGTCAAACAAAGAACTTGTGTGCATATAAGCATAACTACTGGACACAGACAATAAGGGGGTGAGGGCCTGGGCTTGTGGGTGGGGCAGGCTGGGAGAGGACAATGGAGTATAAAGGACACATATGTAATACTTTCAACAATAAGAAAAAAAAGAAGTATAAGTTAGCAGGTATAGAATAGTCATGGGGTTGTAAAGCACAACTCAAGAAATATAGTCAATAATGTAATAACTATATATGGTATTAGATAGTACTAGATTTATTGGAATGATCATTTTTCAAGTTATATAAATGTCCAATACTGTACCTCAACTTTAATTGAAAATTTAAAAATGTTATTTAAAAAAAACAATAAAATTTCAGTTATAATTAACAGGAATAGTGCATAGTGCACAATTATCTTTTATATTAATTAAAATAAGATAAATTATATAGTTAATTAATATTTTAATTAGCTATCATATAGTTAAATAATTATTATATGGAATATTTGTAATGAATAGAAGCAATGAAAATACATTTTGCACTTATATTTAAGGAATGCTACTTTAAATAGTCACCAAAATATTTGCTCCATTAAGGCTTTCATATTTCATTTAGGTTTTCTGGGCATAAGGCTGAATCAATATGAGAAATCTCAAATGGAAAACTGCCTCAAAATCTCATAATTTTCCTCAACATTGTCAACTTGTAACAGAAGACCAGAGAAGAACCAAGCAACCCTTAGAGAGATGGAGGTACACTTTATTATTTTTATTACTCATGAGCCTAGAGAAAACAATATTTCAAATTCTGGGCCACAACATGGAGGAAGTTTCCCTATTTATATGTTTTTACCTTCTTTGTCTCCCAAATATTGTTTTTTTCTGGTCTCCTTTGCAAGTTTTTAAAGAGCCCTATGTTCTGGGGCTTTGAGACCTCAACCAAAGGTTTAGCCTGGCACCAGCACTCGTAACTTCATCTGGGAAGGTTTATGGCCTCTTTGGAATGGGAAGAGTCTTCTTTTCCTTGTTATTTAAGCAAGAAAACATTTACAGAAGCCAAAATAGCAGGGTTAAAATTTCAAACAGCAGTTTTTATATAAGGTGATGTTTCAAACTGACAATCTGCTTTAGGAAACAGTTGATGAGCCTTTCTCCACGCTGCTGGTACTTGAGCCTGATGCAGGGTTTGACCACTTCTTTCAACAAAACAGAAGTGGATTTTCAAGAATAACTGAATTTCCTGAAGAAAGGAAAGTGTAAATTCAAAGGATCAGCAAGCAAATTTGATATGATGTAAACCTCGATGTCCACCAGATCTGAGAAGTCAGCAGAGAAAGGAAATGCTCTAGCAGGTAGCAGCAAGCTTAGTAGGAAAGCTACTCGGTACCCTGGTTGGAAAAGACATAATGTAAATTCATTTGAGGTCTGTTTCTGGTGAGGACAGTAGAACCCAACTGTTGCCTTGTTTTGCTTTACCCTTTAAACATTAGGAAGAGTTCACATTTCTTCCAGAGACACATCTTTGGTAGAGATGGAGTTCTTTGAGAAATCCTAACTTTAGAATAAGGTATTTAGGCTTTGACTCAATTTGATAAATCACGTTGTTAGCTACTATATATCAACCAAGCTGATCATTTACTGAACAAAGACAAGAAAATCATTTCTCATATAGGAAGGATTGTGTGAGAAATAACATGAGTATTATGTGAGAAATAGCCACCACATCTGGTTTTGTAGGGATTGGTAAATATTTGATATAGATTTGAGTGTATATGTGTGTTTATGGGGAAGGGAGTTCATTCAATAGATATATAGTACTATTTTTTTAAATTGTTTATTATTTAAAGAATTTCATATGTCTCATCCCTTCCTCCCCCCCCCCCCCCCACACACAATGACCTCTCCCCAGCCGTTTCCACTCCCCAGCACATACTCTCATTCCCTTTCTGTTTGTATTCATGGGTTATGCTTACATGTATGCATACAAGCCCTTTGGTTGATCTCTAACCTCCCCATTCCCCTGCCTTCCCTCTGAGGTTGGATGGTCTGTTCTGTGCTTCTGGATTTACTATTGTTTATCAGTTTATGTTATTCATTATATTCCACAAATGAGTGAGATCATGTGATATTTATCTTTCTCTGCCTGGCTTATTTCACTTAGCATAGTACTCTCCAGGTCCATCCATGCTGTTACAAATGGTAAAAGTTCCTCTTTTTTATAGCAGTATAGTATTCCATTATATACCACTGCTTTTTAATCCATTCATCTGCTGATGGGCACTTAGGCTATGTCCAAATCTTAGCTATTATAAATTGTGCTGCTTATGAACATAGGGGTACATATATCCCTTCTGATCCATCTTTCTGCTTTCTTGGGATATATTTCTAGAAGTGGAATTATTAGGTTAAATGGGAGTTCCATTTTTAACTTTTTGAGAAAGCTTCATACTGTTTTCCTCAGTGGGTGAGCCAGTATGCATTTCTATCAGCATTGAACGAGGGTTTATCTTTCTCTACATCATTGCCAGCAATTGCCATTTGTTGATTTGTTGATGATAGCCATTCTGTCAGGTGTAAGAAGGTACCTCATTGTTGTTGGTTTTATTTCTTTTTAATATATATATATATTTTTTATTAATTTTTTATACATATCTCCCCATTGCCCCGCCCTCCCTCCCAGGCATGCCCCAACCCCCCAGTGTCTATGTTCATTGATTTTGTTTATATGCATGCATACAAGTCCTTTGATTAATCTCTTATCTACCTCACCTAACTTTAATCTTCCTACTGTAATTTCACAGTCTGTTAGAAGTTTTACTGTCTCTGTATCTATCCTTTTGTTCATCAGTTTATAATGTTCTTTATTATCCCCCAATGAGTGCGATCATGTGATGCTTCTCCTTCATTGACTGGCTTATTTCACTAAGCATAAGGCTCTCCAGTTCCAACCAGGTTGCTGCAAATGGTAAGAATTCCTTCTTTTTAATGGCAGCATAGAATTCCATTGTGTAGATGTACCACAGTTTTCTGATCCATTCATCTGCTGACGGGCACCTAGGCTGTTTCCAAATTGTGGCTATTGTAAATTGTGCTGCTATGAACATAGGGGTACATAAATCCTTTCTGATTGGTGTTTGTGATTTCTTAGGATAAATTCCTAAGAGTGGGATTACAGGGTCAAATGGGAGATCCATTTTTAGTTTTTTAAGAAAACTCCATACTGTTATCCACAGTGGCTGCACCAGTCTGCATTCCCACCTACAGTGCACAAGGGTCCCTTTTTCTCCGCATCCTCGCCAACACTTGTCGTTTGTTGATTTGTTGATGATTGCCATTCTGACAGGTGTAAGATGGTATCGCATTGTCGTTTTGATTTGCATCTCTCGGATGATTAATGACTTTGAACATGTTTTCATGTGTCTCTTGGCCTTCCTTCTGTCGTCTTTTGAAAAGGTTCTATTTAGGTCCATTGCCCATTTTTTTATTGGATCCTTCATCTTCCTTTTATTAAGTTGTATAAGTTGGCTGTAGATTTTGGAGATTAAACCTTTATCAGTGATAACATTTGCAAATATGTTCTCCCATACAGTGATCTTTCTTGTTTTGTTGATGGTTTCTTTTGCTGTGCAAAAGCTTTTTATTTTGATATAGTCCCATTTGTTTATTTTTTCTTTAGCTTCCATTGCCTTTGGAGCATATCAGTGAAGAAGTTCTTTTGGCATATGTCTGAGATTGTGCTGCCTGTGGATTCCTCTAGTATTTTTATGGTTTCCCTTCTAATGTTTAAGTCCTGTATCCATTTTGAGTTTATTTTTGTATTTGGTGTAAGTTGGTGGTCCAGTTTCCATTTTTTGCATCTATCTGTCCAATTTTCCCAACACCATTTATTGAAGAGGCTATTTTGGCTCCATTGAATGTTCATGCCTCCTTTGTCAAATATTAATTGAACATAGTGTTTTGGGTGGATATCTGGGTTCTCTATTCTATTCCATTGGTCTATATGTCTGTTCTTGTGCCAGTACCAGGCTGTTTTGAGAACAGTTGCTTTGTAGTATAGCTTGAAATCTGGTATTGAGATCCCACCTACTTTATTCTTCTTTCTCAGAATTGCTGTAGCTATCCGTGGTCTTTTTTTGTTCCAGATGAATCTATGAAGAATTCTTTCTAGGTCTGTGAAATATGTTGTTATATTTTAATGGGTAGTGAATTGAATCTGTAGATTGCTTTGGGTAGTATGGACATTTTAATGATGTTGATTCTCCCAATCCATGAGCATGGTATGCTCTTCCATCTGTTAACATCTTCCTCTATCTCTTTTTTCAGTGTCCTGTAGTTTTCTGCATAAAGGTCTTTTACCTCTTTAGTTAGGTTTATTCCTAGGTATCTTAATTTTTTTGGTGCGATGGTAAATGGGATTGCTTTTTTAGTTTCTCTTTCTATAATTTCACTATTAGTGTATAGAAATGCCACAGACTTCTTAGCATTAATTTTGTATCCTGCTACATTGCCAAATGCATTAATTAAGTCAATTAGTTTTGGAATGGAGTCCTTTGGTTTTTTTATGTACAATATCATGTCATCTGCAAATAAGGATAGCTTTACTTCTTCTTTTTCAATTTGGATGCCTTTTATTTCTTCTTCTTGTCTAATTGCAATGGCTAATACTTCCAGTACTATGTCGAATAGGAGAGGTGAGAGTGGGCATCCCTGTCTTGTTCCTGTTCTTAGGGGAAATGGTTTTAGTTTTTGCCCATTGAGTATGATCTTAGCTGTGGGTTTATCATATATGGCTTTTATGATGTTGAGGTATGATCCTTCTATTCCCACTTTGCTGAGAGTGTTTATCAAGAAAGGGTGTTGGATTTTGTCAAATGCTTTTTCTGCATCAATTGATATGACTATGTGATTTTTATCTCTCAATTTGTTTATGTGATGTGTCACGTTTATTGATTTGTGGATATTGTACCATCCCTGCATTCCTGGGATGAATCCTGCTTGGTCATGGTGTATGATCTTTTTGATGTACTGCTAGATCCGGTTTGCTAGAATTTTGTTGAGGATTTTGGCATCTATGTTCATGAGAGATATTGGCCTATAGTTCTCTTTCATTGTGTTGTCTTTATCTGGTTTTGGTATTAGGGTGATGCTGGCTTCATAGAAAGTGTTTGGAAGTGGTCCTTCTTCTTGAATGTTTTTGAATAGTCTGAGGAGGATAGGTTTTAATTCTTCCTTGGATGTTTGGTAAAACTCTCCTGTGTAGCGGTCTGGACCCGGGCTTTTATTTGCTGGAAGCTTTTTGATGACTGCTTCAATTTCTTCCATAGTTATTGGACTATTGAGATGTTTTCTTTCCTCCTCATTGAGTTTTGGGAGGTTATATTTTTCTAGGAAAATGTCCATTTCTTGCAGTTTGTCCAATTTGTTGGAATAGAGTTGTTCATAATATTTTTTAGCAATCCTTTGTATTTCCACAGGGTCTGTTGTTATTTCTCCTCTTTCATTTCTGATTTTGTTTATTTGGGTCTTCTCTCTTTGCTTCTTGGTGAGCCTGGCTAGGGGTCCATCAATCTTGTTTATCCTTTCAAAGAACCAGCTCTTTGTTTTGTTGATCTTTTGAATTGTTTCTTTGGTCTCCAAGTTGTTTAGCTCCGCCCTGATCTTCACTATTTCCTTCCTTCTGAGTACACTGGACTTTTCTTGTTGCTCTTGTTCTAGCTCTTTGAGTTGTAGGTTTAGGTAATTTATTACCATTGTTTCCTGTTTTTTGCAGTAGGCTTGTAGGGCTATGAACTTCCCTGTCTAGACTGCTTTCACTGTGTCCCATAAAATTTGTATTGTTGTGTTGTCATTGCAATTTTTTGCCATGATGTTTTTTATTTCTTCCTTGATCTCTCTGGTTACCCATTCGTTGTTTAATAGCATGCTGTTTAGTCTCCATGTGTTTGATTTCTTTCTATTGCTTTATTATAGTTGATTTCCAGTTTTATGCCACTGTGGTCTGAGAAAATGCTTGATATGATTTCTATCTTCTTGAATTTGAAGAGACTTTTCTTATGACCCAACATATGATCTATCTTTGTAAATGACCCATGTGCACTGGCGAAGAATGTATATTCTGTGGCTTTGGGGTGAAATGTTCTGAAGATGTCAATTAATTCCATCTGTTCTAGTGAGTCATTTAGGATTGATGTTTCTTTGCTGATTTTTTGTTTTGAGGATTTGTCCAATGGTGACAGTGGGGTATTAAGTCTCATACTATGATTGTATTGTTGTCGATCTCTCCCTTAATATCCTCCAAGAGTATTTTATGTATTTAGGTGCTCCTATATTGGGTGCATATATGTTTACCAGAGTTATTTCTTCTTGTTGGATTTTTCCCTTTAGTATTATGAAGTGTCCTTCTTTATCTCTTGTTATGTCCTTCACTTTGAGATCTAATTTGTCAGATATAAGTATTGCAACCCCAGCTTTTTTTTCATTTCCATTTGCCTGAAATACCATGTTCCATTCCTTAACCCTCAATCCGTGTGCATCTCTTTTCCTAAGGTGGGTTTCTTGAAGACAGCAGATATATGGATCATGTTTTCTTATCCAGTCGGTTACCGTATGTCTTTTCATTGGAGCATTTAATCCATTTACATTTAAAGTTATTATTGATAAGTACTTAACTGTTGCCATTTTTAGTCCTTACCCCCGAGTTCCTTCTTTGCTTCTTCTTTCTTTTTATTACAGCAGACCTTTTAACATTTCTTGCATTGCTGGTTTGGTGGTAATATATTCCCTTAGTCCTTTTTTGTCTGTGAAGCTTTTGATTTCACCTTCAATTTTGATTGAGAGTCTTAAAGGGTACAGTATTCTTGGATTCAGACCCTTCCTTTGCATGACTTTGTATATTTCATTCCATTCCCTTCTAGCCTGACGAGTTTCTGTTGAGAAGTCAATAGCTAGTCTTATGGGGGTTCCTTTGTAGGTAACTCTCGGTTTCTCTCTGTCTGCTTTTAAGATTCTTACTTTGTCGTCGGTGTTTGCCAATTTAATTATAATGTGCCTCGGTGTCGGTTTGTTGGGGTTTATTTTGCTTGGGACTCTGTGAGCTTCTTGGATTTGTGTGGGTTTTTTCTTTTCTATATTGGGGAAATTTTCTGTCATTATGTCTTCAAACACGTTATCTAATCCTTGTTCAGTTTCCACTCTTTCTGGAACCCCAATTATGCGGATGTTGTTTTGTTTCATGTTATCCCAAAGTTCCCTTAGACTCTCTTCTTGCTTATTAACTTTTTTCTCTAGAAGCTGCTGTACTTGGGTATTTTTTCCTACCATGTCTTCTAGCTCACTGATGCGGTCCTCTGCTTCTTCTAGTCTACTTTTGATGCTTTCTATTGAATTCTTTATAGCAGTGATGTCATTTTTCATTTCTTCTTGATTATTCTGCACCTCCTCTAGGTTCTTCTGCATTTCCTCTTGGTTCTTACTCATATTGTCAAATTTGTCTTCCATTCTTTTCAACCACATTATGATCATTTCTCTGAACTCTTTCTCTGGTAGGCTTATTTGTGGTTCTGTTTCGTTTACTTCCTTTTCTGGTGAAACCTGCCTTTCTGTCTTATGTGGGCTGTTTCTTTTTCTGCCCATGGTCTTTCTTCTCCGGTTGTCTGGTTATGTAGTTCTCTCTCCTACATTGATTGAAAGGCACAAAGTAGAACACGACCAGGTACAGCATACAAGGCACTTTCCGTGTGCTCTGTGTATCTCTGGTTCCCCACCGTGTCTGCGCCGATTGGAGAGCAGAGTTCTGGCTCCCGGGGTCCCTGGATGCTCAATGGGTGCCCAGCCGAAGGCTTCAGACCACCACAGACATCCACCTCCCACTGCAAGATGGCTCGGGCTCTGCGCCTCGTTGTTTTTATTTGCATCTCTCAGATGATTAATAACTTGACCATGTTTTCATTTTTCATATGTCTCTTGGCCTTCTGTATGTTGGCTTTTGAGAATTGTCTATTTAGGTCCTTTGCCCATTTTTGTTTGTCTATCTCCCTATTAAATTGTATGAGTTGCCTATAAGTTTTGGAGATTAAAAACTTATCAGATTGGCAAATATGTTGTGCCATGCAATGGGCTCTCTTATTTTGTTGATGGTTTCTTTTGCTGTGCAGAAGTTTTTTATTTTGATGTAGTCTCATTTGCTTATTTTCTCCTTAGTTTCCATTCTCCTAGGAACTGTATCAGTAAAAACATTGCTCTGACATATATCTGATATTTTGCTGCCTATTCTTTTTATCTCAGTCAAATAGCATATTTTTAGGAGGAAGTCTCCTAGTCCTTTTTCTTCCCATTTTGTAGATAATTCCTTAAAATAAAACAGTAAAATTGGCACAGCTGTTTTTTCTTTAACTACTGTAAAGTTGTTAGCCTAATACACTAGAGAAAATCAACAGTTAAATCTATGATCTCTAATTCTACAAATTAGGAGTAGGTGCCATATGATGGATTTGATAAATCTGTGATTATGTTATTAATTTATTCTTTTAGAACCAACTGTGAGCTTGCAAGCAGTATTGTAATCAACATTCAAGAATGTTGAGATTTGCCCCAAATAACATACCCTGCAATATTGGCACAAGTGTATCTGTTTATGTTAAGACTGGGACAATATAAATGTTTTCCTATTTTGTGTTTTACATCCAAAGACAAGACCGTGTACACAAACAATATTGTACTCAACTTTCTAAGTTTAACTTTTCTAGAACTAAGTTTATATTTGGGCTCTGTCCACATGATATAACATGTAGAAGATAGTAAAAAAATGGAGTATTGTTAATGACATTATTCAGAATTATCCAGATGAACAATGAAAAGTAACATTGAAACTTTATGTTCAGGTAGTTCATTATATTAGAGTATCATTTAACTTTTACCTCAAATTTTTAACGGGATGAAAGTGAGCATTGACATGTATTTAATACTAGGTTTACTTTTTTTTCAAATTCCAGAAGATGGGGTTTACTAATGATTCTAGAATTCTTAGAAAAAAGTTAAAAAATTATAAATATAGGGTGTCCCCAAAAATGTATACAAACTTTGAATAATTATAAAGGAAGTGTTTGTTAATATGCATTTCATTTTCAATATTGATCTATCAGCTGTTAAAGTGTTTATACATTTAAAGGAAACACCCTGTATATATATCAACTTTCAATATATTTGGTATATATAAAAGTAAAGTAATTTCAGTGGAAGCAGTTAATATATTTGAAAGTTACGTTTCTAAAAATGAATGCTCAAGTATGTGTTATAGACCAGAAACAATAATAAATTTATTTAAAAAAATACTTCTTGCCAATGAAAATTCAAATTTGCTTAAGTGAATAAAAAATTGTCAGTTTCCAAAAAAAATACTGCAAAGCATTACTTCTAGTTTCTTTAAATTAGACACGTTCATGCATGTCTAAAATAATTAAAATTGTCTTTTTATATTGAATTAGTATGGCCAACTAATTCAGATAAAATTAAACATCAAATTTCAACTATTGAAGCACATGAAAAATGTGATAATTATGCAAATATGATTTGTTTGTAGACAAAACTTTTTTCTCCTCCTGACTTTGTCCTATCTAGCTCCAGTGTTCCTGAACAAATTAATAAAATGCTCAAGACCACAATTTTCTCATCTGTATGAAGGAAATGGTGTGGTATCTACCTCAAAGGTTGTTGAGAAGAATAAAATTGTTTGCTTATATAGATGCTTGGCCCAATGCCTATAGTAAGGTAATGACTCTCTTTCAATAATAATCAATACACTTGACAAGGCAATTAATGTTATTGTGCTACTTGAGAAAACCTAGAAGAGACTCCTAATTTTTCTTCAAATACTTTTTCTTTTTTAACCATTTTTTTCCTGCAGAGGTATTTTACTACTTATTTAAATAATCATATTATAGTAATGATGCTGGTGATGATAATGATAACTGTCTTTATTGAGTACTTTCCTTATGCTAAGCAATGTGCTAAGGACTTTAATATATTATTCATATTTGTTTAACCAAATAGAGTCACTTTAATTTTATTGTGGAATTCATTTGGACAACTAGATATCACAGCTGGCAAGGTAGCAGGTGATGTTGGAAAATGCATGCCAATGCAACCATTAATATTGTAGACAAACATGCACACAAAAACTAGACAGACTAAACTACCTTGTATAAGGCTATCTTTATTCAACAATAGTAGAATTAGACTATAACCATTTACATTGAGAATCCTATGCCAGTATCATTGCTAAGTTGCCATGCAGCAAATAATACCTTGATGGGATATGTTCTGAAGATACACCTGTGGCAATGGATTTGGAGTAAGAAGACTTGGGTTTGCTTCCTGGCTTAGAAAATAAAAAAAAAAGAATTCTTAGGAAATCAGTTACACAATTAATCAAGTTCCTATCTATGAAATTGAATAACCAACAATCTTTTGTCCATTTTAGTGATTGAAAATGTACTTAAATAACAGTGATAGTATTATGTGCTTGAACCATCAAGCTGGCTTTACTTAGTCTATATAATAAAAGGCTAATATGCAAATAGACCAAATGGCAAAACAATCAACCAGTTGCTATGATGTGCACTGACCACTGTGGGGGGTGGCTCACAGAACATGACGGGCTTTGGCTGTGGCAGGATAGTGGAGCAGGTGAGTGGGGGTGCCAGACCAAGTTGGGCATCAGTTGCTGTCAATCAGGGTGAGCCCCTGATTGTTACTGAAAATTCTTTGCTCTCATGCCTCGGTTCCACCTGACACTTGCACCTGCTTTCACCTTCTGCTGGTGCTGGCCCCAGTCACTGTGCACTGTCAATGGGTGCGCATGGGGCTGGTGCTGTCAGTGCATAGGAGCTGCAGTGTTAGGAGTGGGGCTGCTCGCAGACAGGGGATGAGGGGCCGGGTGGGGGCGCAGAGGATGGGCCGAGATCCGCCCCTGTGCCCATGGTAGCCTTGTGGCCCACAGTTTTTTTCAAAGTGCATGAATTCATACACTGGGCCCCTAGTATTCTTATAATTTCTTACATTGATTGGATTCAGGTGTGGTTCCTGTTACTATAACTGAGTACTGAACCATTACAAAACTTGATCACACAAAACAACCATTTTATTATGTCTTAGACTCTCTGGGTGGGAAATGCAGGAAGATCACAGCAGAGATGGCTTGTGTCTATGCTGTGATATTGGCACCTTTACCTCTAATGACTTCCATGGCTGAGAGTAATTTGATGACTGGGGGATTAAATTATGTGAGAGCATCTTTACTCACAAGTCTGGTTACTGATGTTGGCTGTTTGCTGAGACTTTCAACTGGAGTGCTTGCATGTTGTCTCTTTATGTGTCTTGGCTTCTTATATTATGATGGCTAAGTTCATAGAAGAAGCTTACTGATTTAGTTGCCTGTGGAGAACAGTCATTTCAAGAGAACTAAGGGGAAACTGCATGACCTTTTGTGATCTTGTAACATATATGACATCACTGTATTATTACTTAAAGTAGTCACTAGTCATTTAGTATTCAAGGAGACAAACTATATATCCCAACTCTTCGTGTGAAGATGGTCAGATAATTTGGAGGTCATGCTCTGGCTGGTATGGCTCTGTGGTTTGGAGCATTGTCCTCTTCATGGAAAGATTGCCAGTTGATGTTGGGGCACATGCGGAGTTTGTAGGTTCAATCCCAATTAATGTTTCTCCTCCCCCTCCTCCTCCCCTCCCCCTACCCCCTCCCTCTCCCTTTCCCTCTCCCTCTTCATCTCAAAAAAACAAAAAGATTTTGGAGATCATGTTTCAGAATCACTAGATACATATTGTTGTACTACTGGTATATATAGATTTATTTTATTTTTTCCTTTTTCCAAGCTAGGAATACAACATTTCTCTTAGTAGGGAATTCACATTCTTACTCTCTCTCATCCAAATTAATGAAAAATAGTCTATTTAAGTAGCGGTACAACTAGCTAAACCCCACTCATTTTTTTCAATGTTTTCCATGATTGTTGAATATGTGAAAAGCTCTTGTGATTTTTTTATCTTGGCATGATGAAAGCTTGAAATTCAATATTTTTTAATATATGAAAAATTCTCTCATCTTTTCTGATTGTAAGTCCTATTTTAAAAAATATGTTTTATTGATTTTAGAGAGAGAGAGAGGAGGAGGGAAGAAGAGGGAGAGAGAGAAACATCGATGAGAAGGAACTATCAATTGACTGTATCCTGTACACCTCACACTGAGAATTAAGCCTACAACCTGAGCATGTGCCCTCAACCTGGAATCAACTGGCAACCTCTGGATGCTCTGGAGGATATTCAACCAACTGAACCACACCAGCAGAGGCTGTAAGTCTTATATATTTTAAAACTCTATGCAGTAACCAAGTGAAATTCAGAATAAACACATTTTGATATAATTCAAGCATATAAAATTTCTTTGACTTAAAATATAACCTAATTGGGAATGAATTAATCAATAATGTGGCCTTGAATTACTGAGGTATTAATTTGGTCTATTGATTTACTTTTCCTATAAAATATGTATATGATATTACTTTTATAGATGAATATAAGTAATATAGTACTTCATTTGTTTATGTTCTATAGCTAAAAGCAATAATAAGTCAATGTGACTCTAAAAAGTTATGTAGCTCATGTTAGTTATTTTTGGCAAATATTGTTACTGCCAAAGAATACATATGTGCAAAGACTATTATTCCCTCTTAAATTTTCTACCCAATCAAAATAAAAGCTAGTTTCAGACCATAGTCTATTGCATTTACATTTGAATATCTTCAACAAAGTGTGATAGTTTAATTTCTTTCTCATCTCAGTAACGAAGAATGCTACTTCATAGTTTTGGTAGCATCACAGATGGGGGAAAGCAAGGTTGGATTTTATTGAGAATTTGAAGCTTGGTTTAAGGTGGGCGTGTCAAATGTGAGGACATGATTAGGATTTGGTTTTGATTATGGTATATTGGTTTAGTATTGATGAAAATAGCAAAGCAAGGATTTTGAGTTGAGAAATTCAAGGAGTCTTAACTATCCCTTGATGTCTTATTGCAGAGTCAGTGGGTTATTTGATAACTTTCTATAACAAAAAAGTTGCTTGCCTGGACAAGAGTTTCTAAGAGTAATACAATTTTGTCACTGAAGGCAATGTAATAGTAAGTTCACTCTAATGTAGACAGATGTATGGAGGTTCTCAGTAGAATCATTTATCAGGACAAATATACTAGTGAATGGGAATGAAAAAGAAAAATACTATAGTGAACTTGTTTGAGCTCTTGCGCCTCAGTTTTCTATTGTCTTAAGGGCTCTGTTAAAATCATGAATTTGAAAATATGTTACAATTTTAAAAAAACAGTAAAATATCAGTTAACTTTCTAGTTATTGTCAGACACACAATCTTCAGAAATCGTGGTTGAACATGGCCATTTTAGAAACAAGTGTCAAGGGTGGAGGCTTTTTTAGGTTTGCAGACCCTTTTCATTTAAAGAATAAATATCTCTAAAATATCTTAGCTAATCCACATTTCTTAAATACTGTTAATTTTACCAGTGGAACTCATTTATAATTTCCATTGTGCTGTTAGCAAAATTTCTGGTTATTAAAAGAAAAAAATGGCCCACTTGCTATAGTGTTAGATATTTTTTATTTTTTATTTTATTAATTTTTATACATATCTCCCCATTGCCCCCCCTCCCTCCCAGTCATACCCCAACCCCCCAGTGTCTATGTTCATTGGTTATGCTTATATGCATGCATACAAGTCCTTTGATTGATCTCTTATCTACCTCACCTAACCTTAATCTTCCTGCTGTAATTTCACAGTCTGTTTGATGCTTTACTGCCTCTGTATCTATCCTTTTGTTCATCAGTTTATAATGTTCTTTATTATCCACAAATGAGTGAGATCATGTGATGCTTCTCCTTCATTGAAAATGGATCTCCCATTTGACTCTGTAATCCCACTCTTAGGAATTTATCCTAAGAAATCACAAACACCAATCAAAAAGGATTTATGCACCCCTATGTTCATAGCAGCACAATTTACAATAGCTACAATTTGGAAACAGCCTAGATGCCTGTCAGCAAATGAGTGGATCAGAAAACTATGGTACATCTACACAATGGATTTCTATGCTGCCATTAAAAAGAAGGAATTCTTACTATTTGCAGCAACCTGGTTGGAACTGGAGAGCCTTATGCTTAGCGAAATAAGCCAGTCAATGTAGTGTTAGATTTTGATTACACTGATTTAGAATTCCAAAATGGGATAAAGAACCATCCTGCTCTAGGCTAAAAACCAAAGCTGTGTATGCCAAAGTATGTAAAAGAAAAAATGGCAAAATGCATAATAGTTATAAAGGATGAGTCCAGATGATTCCTACAAGCAGAAGGTGAAGTGAAGCAAGTATACATTTATAAAAAGGAGACAATTTATATTGTGTCTGAGAATGACCAACTGGCTGTGTCAGTTGATGAAGGTGTATTGATTTTGGAGGGAGAGCAAGTAGCCAGGTCATCTACCTTTAATATTAAATCTGGTTCAATATTCTGGTGAATGCACTGGTTTTGTTGTTCCTATATTCACAAAGGTTTTTGAATTCTCAGACACTTCATTGCCCAGGATAGATTGCCATTCTAGGCAATTTCCCTGTCCCTCAAATTAAGTTTTGCTTCTTTCTCTGCAGTTATGTATTTTGTTGTTGTTTTTTCATGTTTGTTATTTTGTTAATCCTCACCTGAGGATATTTTTTCTATTTAATTTTAAGGGAAGAAAAGGGAAGAGAGAGAGGGGGTGGTGAGAGAGATGTGAGAGAAACACATTGACTGGTTGCCTCCCAACACATGCCCTGACTGGGTCTTGAATCAAGCTGGAACTGAGGTATGTGCCCTTGATCAGAATCGGACCTGTGACCCTTCAGTTTGCAAATGGATGCTCTTAACCACTGAGCACAAACCAACTAGGGCTGCAGTTATGTTTTTGCTTGACTCTCATAGCTATTAAACTAAGTGCTCTTCCAGGGAAAGCACTCTTATTTATATTTATAGTTGTTACTAGAACTTAGTAAGTTCTCAAAAAAATCTTTCTGAATGGAAACACTAATTTAGGCTAAAACTAATAGAGAGTAACAGGCCAATGTAATTGCTTATATTGGGTTAACTTGGCCAATTTAAAGGAAAACAAGATTGCACAGTGAAACAACATGGGTTGTTTGAAATTTTTATTCTAACCTACAGAAAATCTGTTTGCCTGTGGCATTTATTCTAGGTCTAATTCAAAATGGTAGTTTGTGGGCACTGTCACCATGGGGAAAGTTAGAGTCTGGTTCCAGTAGGGATGTGATTGGCACTGTTCTGGAATGACTTTGTTTCTGTGAGAGGCCAACTTAGAGGAAGTGCTGACAGCTGAGGCATTAGACTCTGGATCAGGAAGGCTGTTATTGATAGGAAGAGGGCAGGAAAATGGGGAGGATGTGGTACAATTGATTCTTGATTGATACCCGGAGCTGAGAGCTGTGGGCAACATATCCCTCATATCCCCAAGGAAATGTGGGCAATTCAATACCCCTCTTAGGCCGAGAAAACCAGCTTTGTCCTACTTAACATCTTGCCAGACTACTTAGTAGAGTTGTATAGCTTTGGGCACCATATCTTGGCAAACAGGCAGGCTGTAACTTTTCGCTGAAAAGACAAATGAATTTGGCACAGAATTTTTGACTGTCATTTCTGTGTGATCATAGCAAGAATACTAAAGAACTTTTACATAGTAGGTGCTCAATTATTGCATATTAAAGCAGAAAAATTTCACCTAGTCCCCAAACTCTTGATAACTTTATTGACTTTATAACTCTCCTATGTACCAACTTTGTTTATAGTGCTTTATGAACATGAATTTATTACTGAAAAATCCCTCTCCCAACCTATATTTAATTAATAGTTGCTTTTGAAAGCAGATTTTACAACTAGTAAGACTTTCATATACGTTATTTAAATCTCATTGGGATAAGAGTTTTTAATTATTATTGCAAATAAATAACTTTTAAGATCTGATATGTTAAGTAAGATAAAACATACTCTACACAATCCTTTTAGATGATAATTTCACATGTTTATAATCTACGAGATCAAATATTTCATCTTGTGTATTTTTATATGACCTCCTACATGCTTTATAATTATATCTATTATTTATTAAATTCCAAGTACACTAAGTTCTTAACAGGTAATGCCATGCAATCCTTGTATCCAAACTCTCTGAGGTAGGGGGTAGAAGTAGAAGTCAATTCTTAGGCTGGTTTATTGCTGGTAAATTGTATCAACAAAATGCTATCTTTTAAAAGAGCTAAAAAAACCCCAAAAAAAACAAAAAACAAAAAACAACCATACACACACACACACACAAAAAAAAAAAAAAACAAACCCACACAAAACAAAAACCTAATTTGCTATCTGTTTCCTGAAATTTGACATACTTCATGATCAAATTCCAAGATCTTTTTCAGATTCACCTTCAATTACATTATTATATAGTCTCATTCATTGTTCCCTCTTCCAGACACACATTTATTTTCCCTTCTCCTGTCTTTGTGTCTATCATTTTATCAGTGTGGAAGAACAGGCTTCCCTGGCAGTTATTTGAAGTCCTACTTGAATATTGAAATCTTGTTTGAGTGTTCTAAAACTTCACTAAAATTGTCTATCTGTCTGAAAGATGATGTTTTGTTGTTTATTCCTATATTTTATCATTGTAACTGTTTACTAATATTGCCACCCACTTTGCTTTTCTATTGATAATTGCATTTTGTGCTCTATAGTGCATAATTTAAGAATATTTTATTTTGACTCTCAACATAACCTTTGAGAAAGTAAGTGTATTATTATTCTAATTATAAGAATGTATAAAGGAGGCTTAAAGAATTTAATGGCTTGCTCAGTTGTGATGTATAGGGGGGCGGGTTGTGTGTGTATATAAACACACAAATGAGAAAGCCCTTTCCCTTCCTCTGAACTGCACATTTTGCTAAGTATTTTACCACGAGTTACTTTGTTTATTCTCATTAAAACTTTTTGAATAATGGGTTGTTATTCTATTCATTTAATATGAGAAAACATAGGAAGAGAGACATTAATTAACATTCCTAACTTTATACTACTAATAATTGATAAATCTGGATTTGAACAAAAGTTCTCTAACTCTAAGTCTGTCTTTCTTTTTCTTATGTGTTAACTGTTTCTTAACATGTTATTATTTAGTCTTACATTCTGCTAACTAAATCTTCTTCTCATTTCCTCTGTGCCTATACTCTACCCTAAAATTCACTCAGGCATCTTGCCTAAAGTCTGTCTGTCTGGGAACATTATCCAATCCATTCCCCATGATTGGAGATTTCCCACTGAAATCCAAGCTTTTATTGAGATCAAAGCTGTTTGTCAGACTGTGGAGAATTTTGGTGCAAATAGAAAAAAAAGAAATCCATATAGGTGAATGTAGTAAAAAGTACTCATGGAGGTACTCCAAAATCAGGGCTTGTTGTGTGGTAAACCTAGATCCCCTTCCACTGGGTAAATTTAACTCCAGTGGTTTGCTATGCGGGTCAGGGATATATTTCAGTTATATTCACCCTCTTGGCCAGGCACTGGCTCTGATTGGCTCTGCCTATAATTGCAGAACTATGGCTGCATGTATTTTATTGATCAATATCCCCACTTCATACTGAATATACCCCAAACTTTAAAAATGTATGTCCCCAC
Organism: Lasiurus cinereus; assembly: GCA_011751065.1. Classification (NCBI taxonomy): domain Eukaryota; kingdom Metazoa; phylum Chordata; class Mammalia; order Chiroptera; family Vespertilionidae; genus Lasiurus; species Lasiurus cinereus. Next base: position 15,979,472 of record JAAGEH010000005.1, on the reverse strand, counting down.
TTGCGGGCAGAGTGTCCTTATAAATAACTTCTGAATCTACTGTAGAACCACAAGAAATTCTCTAAGTTTGAACTCATATCATCTGCCATTAACCTGCTTACAAATACAACAAAAAGTTCTGTTGTTGTTATTATTTTGAATAGGATATTTAAATTTCTGATCAATGCTAAATTATGGTGAACTTGCAGGTTAATATACTGTGTAATATTTCTATTTCTATAAATTTGGTTATGAAACTTAGTACCTCATCTTAAAACTGTTTCTTTTCTTAATAGTTCTGCCTATTTTAGGATGCTAGCTTCATTCCTAATGCTATTTCAAGCATCTCTATTCACATCATGCAGAATTGGGATCTTTTTTTCCCATTATCTATTACCAGTTGGCAATCTTAGAATCTTTGTGAGTCCAATGCCAGATCTCTTATTTGACCAATTAAAGAATTTTAGTAGTTCCAAGTTCTTTCATCTCTTCATAAAGAAACAGGATAAGGGAGTAGAGAGTAACAGGGAGAGGGTACTAATTAATTAATTAACTTATTAATTAATTAAATCTTCACATGAGGATATTTTTTTCATTGATTCTAGAGAGATGAAGGGAAAGGGAGAGAGAAACATTGATGTGAGAAAGAAACATCAATCAGTTGCCTCTCATATGTGCCTCAACTAGGGATTGAACCCACAACCTGGATATGTGCCCTGACTAGGAATTGAACCCACTGTCCTTTGGCACATAAGATAGGACAATACTTTGATCACGGAGGTATATAGGTCGGGGCTGTTTCATCTCTTTTTATTGTACCCTCATTTTTTCTTTCTGTATCTTACGACATCTATATCAATTTCTCATTTAAAGTTAATGATTAAATCTTATTATATCATGTTTTAATATCAACCCTAATGTCCAGGAAGGTAAAATATGATGAGCCTGTCTTGTTCTAGATCATAAACACTTTCATAAGCATTTTGTAATATATGGGTTTATAACTGTGAGTATGCAAAAAACAGAATATATGTATTGTATTTTCCATAGGAACAACTATAAACCTATTTTTGCCCCAACCTGTATTAATGTTTGGAAATGCAAGGAGGCATGATAAAAAAAAAAAAAGCCTAGACTTTGAAATCAGTTGCCTAGAGTTTGAATGTTTTCTTTACCATTATTATCTCTTTGATCTACAGAGATTGCACTTATAGTACTCTGCTATTTTATCAATTGATGCAGTATTGTTGGGAAGATGAGCAATAATTCATTTAGAGTGTCTTACATAATATCATTGTTTATAGTAGGTTCCCATAAAAATTGTTGTTGTTTTTTTGATTTACTGATAATCTGATAAGTTTTAGTAGCTTGCCTACTTTGGAACCAAAATCTGATCAATACTGAACTTAAATCTTATTAATAATTTATTTAAAAAAAAAATATATATATTTTATTGATTTTTTACAGAGAGGAAGGGAGAGAGAGAGAGTTAGAAACATCGATGAGAGAGAGACATCAATCAGCCACCTCTTGCGTGCCCCCTACTGGGGATATCCCCGCAACCAAGGTACATGCCTTTGACCAGAATTGAATCTGGGACATTTCAGTCTGTAGGCTGATGCTCTATCCGCTGAGCCAAATCGGTTTTGGCTATTAATAATTTCTAAACACTGAAATAAAGTCCATGGTTTCTATTCTGAAGAGCCTGCTTCAGGGTTATGACTCATATTCTACCTACTTATTTGGCTTTACTTCTTTTTGTTCTTTCTTCGACATTTTTCTTGAATTTTTTCACATTAGTAATGTGAAGTTACCTTGTCATTTACCCCCAGACTCCATTTATAGAAGAATTTGGTACATTCTGCTTAGAATATTCCTTTGAAAACTTGTCTGTCTATTGAATCTAAGTATCTTTTAAAACATGGCTCAAATGATATCCTTTAAATGGCTTTTTTTTTCCTGTACTGACCACTCCTCTACCTCATATTCACCAGGTAAAGTTAATCATGAAAGTTAGTCATGTTCATTAGCTAATGGATCTACTTCCACATACAACACCCTGATGACTTTATTATGTATGTGTCTATGACACTGTTGACATTTATGTGTGTTTGTATGTAGACACATATAATTACAGCTAGACCCCGAGCTTCCTCAGGGCAAGGATAGTTTGTCACTCATTTTATTTCTATGCCTAGGACATTGCCTGAGCTGAATTTAAAAATATTGAATTACCAATGGTCTGACAAGCATAATGTTGCACCTTGTTCTCCATCTTTAATTAACTAAGTCTGGCTTCCTGGAACACTGTCTTAGAAGGATTCTAAGACTGGATCCAGGGTACTAGGAAGTGGTAATATGTTTGGGCTTTTTGTTTGTTGTGTGTTTGTTTAAATGTTAACATGACTTTAGAAAATTATATGTTTATCACCTCTTTTTCCTCTCCTCTTGCTACTATCTATACTAAAGCTTAACATTGACATGTATATTCTGAGATCATGCCTAATAGATTTGGCTTTTTAAGTACATTCCCTTTATGCTATATAATATTATATTTGTAGTAGAGGCCCAGTGCATGATATTCATGCACTGGGCAGTGGGAGGGTGGGGGGGGTGGGGATGGGGGTCCTCAGCCAAACTTGTGCCCTCTCACAGTCTGGGACCCCTTGGGGGATGACTACCAAAGGGTCCTTAGCGCTGCTGCAGAGGTGGGAGAGGCTCCTGCCACCACCATTGTGCTTACCAGTCGTGAGCCCAGCTTCTGGCTGAGTGACACTCCCCCTGTGGGAGCACACTGACCACCAGGGGGCAAGCAGCTCCTGCATTGAGCATCTCCCTCCTGGTGGTCAATGCTACTGGTAGTTTAGCCTTTTGGTTGATTTGCACATTAGCCTTTTATTATATAGGATGAGAATGAGTCCATTTATGGAATATAAATATAAGTTGGTATATTTAAAAGCCTGCATTTTATTTATATAACTCAAATGGCTCATTACAAAAAATACACGTCAGAGAGCAAGTATAGTGCAACTATCACCACAATCAATTATAGAATGTATTCATCATCACCAAATACAAGTCCTGTATCCTTTAGCTATCACCCACTATTCCCTCATATACCCCAACCCTAGACAATCACTAATATACTTTCTTTTTCTGCTTTTTGCCTCTGGTCATTTCATATAAATATAATTATATAATATGTAGCTTTTTTTGTGACTTCTTTATCTTATTAACATGATGTTTTCAAGATTTATCCGTATTGTATCATCTGTCAGTACTTTATTCCCATATATGTCTGAAAAAATAATTATTTTATATAGATATATCACTTTTTTAATCTAGTCATTAGTTGAGGAATATTTGTGTTTCAATCTTATATCTATTATGACTAAAACTACTATGAATATTTGTGTATAAGCTTTTGTATAGACATGTTTTCACTTCCCTTTGATATATACTTTGAAGTGGAAATGCTGGGTCAGATGATAAGTATCTGTTTAACTTTTTTTAAAATTTATTGTTTAAGGTATCACAAATAGTAGTACATATGTCTCCTTTACTTTTTGAGAAATTTTCAAACTGTTTTCCATTAGTTGTAAGAGCTCTTTATATATTCTAGATTTAAGTGCTTTTTTAGATAAAATCTTTGCAAATATTTTCTCCTATTTGTGGCTTTTCTTTTTAGTTTTTGATAGAGCCCTTTAAAACACAAAGAAACCTACAAAATGTTATGAAGGCACAAGTTAGCTGCATTACTTTCCCCTATTTTGCTTATACTAATAGTTCTGGTGTCACATCTAAGAAACCATTGCCAAATCCATGATCAAGAAGATTTATCCCCATTCTTTCTTCTGAAAATTTCATAGTTTCAGCTCTGACATTTAAGTGTTTGATTCATTGTGAAAATTAATTATTGAATATGATGGGAGTTAGGAATCCAAATCTTGGTTATTACTCAATTTGCAAGGAAAAAAGTATTCCTTGTTATATCATTTCCCATTGCCAATTCAACATGCCAGAGGATGCATTTCTGCCATTAGAACAAGCCTAAATGTTGAAAACTGGATTTACATATGTCAACTTTTATTTATGTTTTACTAATAAAGCAGTATTATGGAAATGTGTATAGTCCTTGGAAAACTAAATGATCTGGGTTTAAATTGTATTTTCTGTATCATTTTGTAACTGTAAATATTAGACAATATCTCTGATTTTTAAAGTTTCTCTCTGAACTTTAAATGATAGTGAATGTATCCCAGTGTTACACTTAAGATTAAATGAGGTAATTTCTTTCAAACACCTAGTCTAATCCCTATAAAATATAGATATACTTAGTTCTCATTTTCTACCCTCCTTTTTATTTTTTATCACTTGCCTTGAATCTCTACTTAATCTGAGGCTCCAAGCTGTTCCCTGAATGGATGAACTTTACTGCTTTCCTCCTCACAGTTCTGACACAGTTAATGCTCTTTTCTTTGAACAGTGAAGCTAAAATTGATGAATAATTAATAAAAGACCAAAAAATTCTTTGGAAGTGAAAATACCAATGTTAGAATAGAAGCAAAAGCTCAACCGTGGCATTGAAAAATAAAACAGAACACTAAACTGGAAGAGGTTCTGTTTTCATTCAACACATACTAGTATATGTGAGCACCCGTTATAGTTCAAACTCTGTTAAGTGTTGACTGGAAAACTGAGCAGTGCAGACCTGATCCTTGCCAATTTTCTAAACTGGTGTATGAAACCTGGTTTTGTCTCCATTTCTTCATCTGTAAAATGGGTGTGCCAGTACTTTCTCCAAATAACTCTGTGGATTATAAACAAAACCATAGACTGATATTTTATATATAGTAAGTATTTTTCCTCTTTCCCTAAGCACACCGACCCATAAACACAATATAATAGAGAAATCAAATCTGATGAGAACAATATATACAGTTGTTCTGGCTCTTGGAAGTGCACTCTTTTAGGTGCAGGGAGAACATGTGGTTTCTATTTCTTATCACAAACATTCATCAGTTATGGAAATGAGACCAACTGAATTATGGCCATGCCTGATATTACTCTATGCATTAGAGTAGCCATTGCAAGTTAAAGGCAACCAATGTGTGTGGAACCAAATTTAGAAGGAGCCCATGGGGAAAACAAATGAGATAATTACTTGGTTCCCACTGGGGATGGGTGTTTCAGCCTGGCCTGTGCCCTCTTGCAGTCTGCGACCCCTCAGAGGATGTCCACCTGCTGCCCATTTGCAGCAGAGGTGGGAGAGGCTCCCGCCACTACCACTTTGCTCAACAGCTGTGAGCCTGGCTTCTAGCTAAGTGGCGCACCCCTGTGGAAGCTCACTGACCACCATGGGGCAGCTCCTGCATTAAGCACCTGCCCCCTGGTAGTCAGTGCACATCATAGCAACCAGTCATTCCATTTTTCAGTCAATTTGCATATTAGGGTTTTATTATATAAGATATACATAGATACCAATAAATAATATATGTGATATATACAAATATATCCATGATATTATATATATATATATACACTAACATATAAATGGTAATATATATCCATGTATATATAAATAACATATACACATATATATATAATATAAGAGTACATATGATATCTGTAAAATATATCTATGTATATATATACCTGGTATGCAATATGCTATATATTAATAAAATATGTATAGTGTATATTATATATACTATTATATCATGTCTGCTTATTTGTGGTTATTGTTTATTTTATTGTGATATTATTCCATCTATATATGGCATTTTCTAACTTAACCAAACAAGTTCTGCCAGATCACAAATATATAGACTCAAAGAGGTTTGTCTTTCCTTTGGAACAGCAAAACCACTTTCTATGCATGAATAATTGGAAAATGCTTTTCTTAACTTTAAAACAGATGCCTTAAAGAGAACAAAATCAAAGCTATTTTCAGTTTCTCAAAAAGCTAAAAAAGACATGGCAGCAAGTGTTCTGAGGACAGGTATGTACATTTGCCCTGAAAAGGCAACAATATACATAAGTTTTAATACATGTAAGTCCATTAAGGAGGTCTTTAGCTTTAAAAATGAAAACTCCAATGTATTTAATGGTAAGGTATGAATATGCAATCATGATCTAGGTATCTAATTAGAATAAGCAAATTATAAATCATATAAACTTTTCACTTTTGCATGTGAACATCGAGGACTTCTTTTATTCTTGTTTATGGAAATATAAAAATTGAGACATGACAAAAATACAATATGCACATTTCAGCCTCAAAATAAAAAGGATTAAATTATCACATCTCCCCTCAAAAACACACCACAGATGTTCATATAAAAATGCATATCTTTAAATTAGAATATTCCACAAATAAACGTGATTCATCTTCTACTTCAGGTCTTGACAAATTGTGTCACTTCTTACATGATCATCCGCCACCATTTTAATTAGAGGTTGTCATTCACCCCAGTACCCCAATATCGGGAAGAGATCAAGTAACAATTTTTACAGCTGCTCCCAGGCTTTGCTGTCATCTTTGTCCTGACTTGGAATTCCCTTCCCCATCTTGTCCTCTCCTTTAGGTAACCCTCCTCTTCTTTCCTCTCCCACTGAGCTGTCAAGAGTTGAAATACTGGGATATGAAATCATTGCTCTATGACTCTAAAGAAAGGAGAGTTTGCACTAGATTTTGATCAAAGAGAATCATTTATAAGATAGAAGCAGCAAAAAAACAGAGTGCTCCCCAAAAGGCATCAGGATTATGCAAAATAACAAATACAAAGAATCATTTAAAATAATTTTTGTCTTATATGATTAAGATTTTTACTAGATGATATTTACATTATTTTTTCGTGCCTTGATATTCAGCACTACGTCAGAAAGATGTCATCTATAAACATCACTACAGTAAAACCAGGAAGGTTAAGGGATATAAGAATTACAGGGTATGCTTTTGTGAACAGCAATGAATGAACATGAAAAGAAAGCTCTAACTGTTTTGCAGGAGGAAGAAAAGCTCTGGGGAAGACCTGTAAAGTTGCTATCAAATGATAATAAAAGTTGGGAAGACTTCTTGTTTATTTTCAATTTTCCTTGCTATCGTTTTTATAAGGATGTATTTATGTTGTGCAACATCTCTAATCTTTGTCCCTACAGTGTAGCATGCAGTTGCTAACATTTAGACCACTTTGCTTGGTCCTTCAGAGGAGTCTGTTTGTTTACTGAATCCCACATCCTTGCTGTGACCACTGAAATGAGAGCATGCACAGGAGCGTCACAGCCCTGTCTGGTGGCTTTCCCACCTTTCTCTATGTTGGGCATCAAATACTAAAATGCTGATGGCTTCTTCACAATCAGAGAAAATGCCACTAAGGATCCATTTTCCAAAAGTGACGATAATAAGGATGAGTAATAGAAGCATTGGACATTCCCTCCCTCCCCCTGGTTTTATATAATACTCCTCTTGTCTGTATTAGATGTGGAAATTGACATTTCAAAAATATGAAATGAAGAATGTAGTTTACATAAGGACACTCTGTACCCTGATATGGAAATGCTTATTTATTTATACACTGGTTTGAACATGTAGTCATTTCCTCAATTCTCAATCTAAGAGCACATATACAGGAACTGATAGATCTGTTTATAATTTATTCATTTAATTGTTAGTTTTATAAAAGTGAACCCATTGCATGGTCTCTGGGTATATATAAAACACTAAACACCCAATAACAAAGTCAAATAATAAAAGGAAATTACAGAAATGTTACTGCTTTAAATCTTGAAGGTCAAGGCACCAGTATATTTTCAGTTTAACAATATAAACACAGTAATAGAATATCTTCATTATGCATTAGCATTTAGGAATAAAGCAAGGAGGGGAGGTAAGTGCAGGGAGACATAACTAGTAGGTTAAGGAGAGGCAAATCAGATGTTCCACTATGTATACTTGGAAATGATTCTGGTTCTCAAAACTGACCGTGTGAGTGTGTGTATATGTGTGTGTGTGTGTGTCACACATGTGTGTATAGATCCACATATATTCTAGCAGGAATATATGTGGTTACTTGAGTTTTCCCCTTGACTATGTCATTTCTCTTCACCTATTGCATTGTTTGAGAACCTTATACTTTAGTGTGGGAGGTGAAGTGAATTGACAGGGACAGGGACATTAGAAGGCCAACAAATCTTTGCAATTACTGTTCTCAAGGACATAAAAGTGGCTGATGTGAGAGTAAGATCTCCACCACCACAGTAAGAATGACAAAGATACTGTAGAACAAAGGCCAAAGCTGTTGCTGAGATCACCCACTCTCTTCCTCAGTACTGCCTCCCACTGGAATGTGAGTCCTTTTCTTTTACATGTCCCCAAATAAAATGGGAGGATATCTGTATTGGAAGAAAGATGGAAAATTATGTTATTATTATTTTTTTTAAAAATATCGAGAGTCTTTATGTGGAAGTAAAAAATAAAATGAGTTCTGTTATCTGAAAGAAGAGAAAGTTTCTGGCTAAAACTGTAGAATATAATAAAATAATAAAATAAAGATACGTAAATGTAAAAAATAAAAAATAAAGCTGTAGAATAGCTTTTTGCAAAGGTCTTTAAAAATGTTCTTTTTTTTATGAGTGTCAGCCCAACTCTTTAAAAATAGTTGTATAAATAAGGAACTGAATTGGATGAAGTAAACTGACATTAAGTTGAAAACAAATTTCCTTGTTTTACCTAAAAAAAAAAAAAGACATGACACGATGTTTTAGTGATATATTCTGCAAGTAATTTTAGAACATGTAATCCCAGGGATCTAATTGGAGCTCGGTCCCAACAACCAGTAATGATGGTCATCATTCGTTATCTTCTTCAGTTTGTGGCTCTCAAGAATTGTGACCCTGGTTTAAATATACTGTATAAGTAATAAGACACATGTTATTTCTTCAGCATTATATTTCTACTGAAGCTTACAAAATAAAATTTATTCATATTACTGACAGATGGATGATGTAAAGGCATCCGTAGTTATGCTGCTTAATTTTAATGCATTCTTTTTAAATCTGAAAAGGAGATATAAACTATGTTTATTTTACCTTTAATATTGGAATATTACTATTGTACAATCGCAAGTATGCGTTTGTGACTGGAAAACTTCGCTTTGATGTTCATAGTGAAAACTAATATTGACTTTCAGATTCTAGCTTCTGTTTAGAGACTACAATCTTTTCCTTAGATGAACTCATCTGGCTCATTTATCTCTTATCTGTTGCAATAAGTCAGCTTGTTCTGCCTGCCTGGTTGGTTTTCATAGCAATGCAATAGTTTGAATATCTATATGTATATGTATATGTGTGTGTGTGTGTGTGTATGCATACACTTGTGTATTCATATACACATACACGTATATATAATTGCAAGTCAAATATACAATATCATTTACAATATACCTAAATACAAATATTTCTAAAGTTATAATTATTAATAAGTTAGGAAAAATGATCTGTCATGACAAAAGAACACTCAGAAACCTGGCCAGTGTTGATCAGTGGTTGAGCGTCGACCTATGAACCAGGAGGTCACAGTTGGAAACCTGGTTTGGGCACATGCCTGGGTTGTGGGCTCCATCCCTAGTAGGGGGCTCATGGGATGCAGCCCATCAATAATTCCTTCTCATCATTGATGATTTTATCTCTCTCTCCTTCTCCCTCCCTCTCTGTAAGCAATACAAATATATTTTAAAAACACTTAGAAAATCAGAAGGAAACCTTCTTAACTAAATAAAGGGCATCTATAAAATATATATAGCCAATATTATAAACTGCTGTAACACTGAATGCTTTCTTCCTCAGATCAAGAACCAGTTTCTGTAACAATGACATTTTCAGTGGTGTAACCCTTTTCAACAATGTTTATGATGTTCTCTCTATCTAGGTACTCCTCCATAGTGTTGAAAATCCTTTCTATATAGTGCCATGTGTAATGAGTTTTAAAGGTCCTCTTCACCAGTCAAGTATGAAAGTTCCAATTGGTCTACATCTTCACCAACATATACAATTGTCCATCATTTTTGTGTTTATTCACCATTTGCATAACTTCTTTGGAAAAAATCTACTCAAAACTTTAGAAAACTTTTAAATTTGGTTGTCTTTTTTTCTATTGAGTTTTGTTATTCATATCTCCTGTATGCAAGATATTATCCATATAAGATACATGATTTGCAAATATTTTTCCTATTCTATAGGGGTTGTCTTTTCAACTTTTGATAATGTCCTTTGATTCTCAAAAGTATTCCATTTTGAACAAATTCAATTTATCAACTTATTCTTTTGTCACTTGTACTTTCAGTGTCATATTTTGGAAACCATTAACTAATTCACAGTCAAAACTATTTGCTCCTGAGTGTACTTCTAATATTTTTTTTATCATTTTAGCTCTTATATTAAAATATTTTATTCATTTGAAGTTAATTTTTGCATATGGATATCCAGTTGTCCCAGTACCATTTTTTGCAAAATATTCTTTTTCCTTGGACTGGTCTTAGCACTCTTGTAAAAAATAAAATGTCCATAAATGTAACAAAAAATAATAATAAAGGTCCTGTTGATCCTTAGATCTAAAGGCTGAATTAGAGATGTTGCATTCAAGGGCAAATAGACACTTTGATGCCTTTGGTGTGGAATCATGGGGTTCTGAGTGGCTAGGGGCATTGTCCAAGATGCTTCCTGACTTTAGGGACAAAACATAGATGGGACCAAACTAGAAAGAAGGTTCTCATTGTCCAGGCTTTCTTACTGTTCAGCCAAAGGACTGGCAGCTGCTGTTTATCTTTTCCCTCTACTGCTCAGGGATTAGCAGATTTATAGGTAAAGGCTTCTCATAATAAACCCAACTGAATTTGCTTTAAACCTGGTACTCCTCTTTCTTACTAATAGATTTCTATGTGGGATTTTTTCCAGAGTAGGGCACTTTGATCTGCATTAAAAACCTGTTGAGGCAGGTTTACTTTATCCTCAATGATTAATTGTCTTAAAGACATTGGGGAACTTGTCTGCTGCCTCTTGGTGGGCAGAGCTGTTTGTCCTATTATCTTAACATTTATTAAGCATACCCCTTTCTAAAATTATCAAACCTATTTTGCTGGCATTAACTTCATCAGTTTTAGATCCTTCATTTTCCTTTTGTCATGTAATGACTGCTTTTTCTCAAATCATACTAAAGTCTATAGGCATGCCTTTCTTATAGCAGCCTTCCTCCCCAACCGCCCCAAGCTGCATTTTCAATAAAGATAAAAAGGCATTTCATAAAAAGCACAAGTGTTTTTTCTAATGTTGGAGTAACTGCAGCCACAGCTTTGTGGATTTCCTTTTCTGTTTTTGGTCCTAACACTGGATTCACTTATTTTGAAACTAGTGTCTCAGTGCATGAATTCTTGCACATTGAAAGGAAATTAATTAGAAGAAATATTTTAATACTGCTATTTACACTTTATAATAGAATTGTCAACAAAATTCATGATCAGCAATGACAGATCGAAACACATACATACGATTAGGGCCAAGAGAGCTTTATATGTATTGTGCATGTGCCAGTCAATTTAGCCTTTTATAGTTGTAGAACAAACTTGCTTAATTAAACCCACTTTCTGATTTAGCTAAACTTTTTCCAGCCCAGCGAAGCACCCCAACTTGTCTTTTAGGTAATTGTCAGCAAAAAACAGTAAATATTAACCAAAGCAGATTAATATTGTAGATCACACAGGGAAAACAAAGGGTAAAATATTTAACTGTAGCAGTGTTTGACTATATTTTGTGCAGTGAGAAAACATGAAATCATTTTCAAGATCCACCATTTCTTCTTTTCAGTAGGTCAAGTTTCTAAACTTTCTAAATCTCTGTTTTCCAGTTAATGAAAAGAAAATAGGATTCTACTGAGTCTCCTATCTACTTACTCCAGGATTTCTGTGAGGATCAAATGAGATAAGTCACAAGAAAATGCTTCACAAACATTTGATTATAGTGTAAAGTGTTTCCACCTGACTAAAGTGTTCCTGGGCTGAAGAAACTGCAAGAAGGCTAACCATCACTAGGGAGAGGAAGCAGGTTGTTGCTATGTGACATCATTACCCAGACTGAGGGAAGAACACTTAGCACATTAGCCTTTTATATAGATAGATGGTGAGCAACTGCAGCTACAGACCTCAATCTACAGCATGCATCAAGCAATTCAACTTTTTCCTATAATGTCATGACTTCTCTGCTTCTTAGGAGAACTTCCACCATCACTAGTGACACTTCATATGGGACCCATGATGACATTCGAGGTTTATAGCATTGCAGTAAACCTTGATGAAAAATGCTTCAGAACAATGAGAGGTCTTTTTTACTGCAAAACACAACTGACTGGGGAAAGGAACTGCTCATGTGGAGATGATCATTATCACCTGGCATTTTAATCCGTTATTTGCAACACTTGAGCTTACTGAAATAGCAACAAAAGGTGGCTATAAAATCTTTACCATAGTACAATATGTGCTCTACTAAATTTAATGGAATTACTTTTTAAATATATTTTTATTAATTTTTTTACAGAGAGAAAGGGTGAGGGATAGAGGATCAGAAACATCGATAATCTGCCTCCTGCACACTCACCACTGGGGATGTGCCTGCTACCAAGGCACATGCCCTTTGACCAGAATCAAACCTGGGACCCTTGGGTCTGCAGGCCAATGCTCTATCCACTGAGCCAAACCGGTCAAGGCTGCAATTATTCTTTAATACTGCATTTTTATACTTATCTACATTTCTCCCAATTATGGATATAATCATTTATGGTCTGTGTGTGCATTTGTTTTTTTTTTAAATTTAAACTTTTTATAATAGACTTGTGTATATGTTATGGCAATAAATAATAAATAGACTAGTATCTGCATATATTTTATGCATTCATGATATACCTAACTTTTTCTTACTGTTTTCAATATTTCTAGTCTTGGTTACATAGTACGTTTGTGAGTTTTGTTTTTGTTTTTCAAATTGTTGCACATTTCCAAAAATTTTAGAATATATTTATTAAAAATAAAAACTTACATTAGGATCCATGCTCTTCAAGTGCCAACTTTGTATGTGTGTTGTGTATACATTAACATATGTATATATATTTTTGCATAATCTAAAGCAAGAAGAGTCATCACTTTTTAGGAGTTATAATTTGGAGAGACTGGGACACAAAATGGGATTTTCTGTATTCAAATTATAGTAGAAACCCAAGGGCAGGTAACTTTGGTGAAGGATGGACTGAACCTAAGGATCTGAAAGCCATTAATCACTTCTTTATCTTCCATATCTTCTTAAAGCATGAAACTTTTTAAAGCTCTTTAACTGCAACTAAAGAAAAACATGACCTTCATAGTCCACATGGCATAACATAGCCATTCTCCAGTTATTGGAGTATAAAAGTTACCTTGTTTCTCATAGAGACTGATTCATCCTTTCATGTTATGTGATTACACAATCCTTGGAGATGATTGGTTGGGTTAGGTGTGTACTCTTTTTTTAAATAGCTATTGTTGAGTCAAATTTCAGGGGAGGAAATCTCAAAATCATCCATTATTTTTTTTTATTCTAAGCTTATATATATTAGAGGATCTCTTTGGCCTTATTCTCAGATTTCTTTCAGTGGGAATTGAGATTTATGTAGAATACTAGTAATGCTACTAGTCTTTGTCTTCATCTTGCACTTATGCCTTATTTTATTTTGGGGGCGGGGGCTTATGTGATTTAAAACAATACTTAAAGAAGAACTGAGCATGTGCACCTCCATATTTTTGGACTCTCTCATTTTATGTTACAGTAATACTAAGTGTAAACTAACAATGTCCAGCTGTACTTCTATCTATGTAATGGCTACTTTTGCATGGCAACTGAGTACTGACTTGTAAAGGCACTTCCATGGTTTCACTTCCCACTGACCCTGCTAACAGATTTTAATGGTTGTAAAGAGAAATAAAAATGGGTCAGAAATTGCTATTGCTGTTTTCTGTTTTTTTATTTGTGCTGTATGTGAGATTATGTTCAGTTTTGGGTGTCAAATGCAATAAAAATACAGACTATTGATCTTTAATTTTAATTTTAAGGCATTATTATTATTTTACTTGTGATGCAGATTTTTAAGATACACTCCCTAAGCAACTTTCAAACATGCAATGCAGTATTGTTAACTGTAGTCACCATGCTGTACATTATATCCCCATTACTTATTTATTTTATAGGTGCTACTTTGTCATTTTTTACCTGCTTCATTGACTGGCTGATTTTTGCTTTCATTGCCCCTTATTTTTGGTGCCAAATACAAACGGTCATCAGCAAGATTGATGACTCGATTACTGCCTATGTTTTCTTCCAGGAGTTTTATGGTTTTGAATACTACATTTAAGTCTTTAATCCATTTGAGTTAAAATTTGTATATAATGTAAGACAGTTGTCCAATTTTATTATTTTGCATATGGCTGTGTAGTTTTCCCACCACCATTTAATAAAGAGACTATTCTTTCCCCATTGTATATGCATGGCTCCTTTTTTATAAATTAATTGACCATGTATGCCTGGGTTTACTTCTGGGCTCTCCATTCTGCTGCAGTGATCTGTGTGTCTGTTTTATGCCAATACCATAATGTTTTGATTACTGTAGCTTTGTAATATAGTTTGAAATCAAGAAGTGTGATGACTCCAACTTTATTCTTTTTTTTTCAAGATTGTTTTAGCTATTTGAGTTCTTTTGTGGTTATATACAAATTTTGGGATTATTTGTTCTAGTTCTGTGAAAAATGTCATTGGGTTCTTGATAGGGTTTGCATTAAATCTATAGATTGCTTTGGGTAGCATGGGCATTTTAGCAGTATTGATTCTTACCATTATTTGTGTTTTTCAATTTCTTTCATCAGTGTCTTAGTTTTCAGTATAGAAGCCTTTCACCTCCCTGATTAAATAAGTCCCTTGGTATTTTATTCTTTTTGATACAATTATAAATAGTATTTTTTAATTTCTCTTTCTGATGGTATGCTATTAATGTATAGAAATGAAAATGTACACTCATTTTGTATCCTATAATTTTACTGAATTTGTTTTTTAATTCTAACAGGTTGTGTGTGTGTGTGTGTGTGTGTGTGTGTGTGTGTGTGTAATCTCTAAGGTTTCCTCATACTATAATATCATGTCATCTGCAAATAGTGATCATTTTATTTCTTCCTTACTTTATTTCTTTTCTTTGCCTAACAGTTCTGGCTGGGACTTCCAAAACTACATTAAATAAAGACAGTAAAAATAGGCATTCTTTTATTTTTCCTGATCTTAGAAGAAAAGCTTTCAACCTTTTACCACCAAGTATGGCTTTAGCTGTGGACTTATCATATATAGTCTCTATTATGTTGAGGTAAATTAATTTCCACTTTGTTGAGTGTTTTTATAAGTGGAACGAGAGGCCAGATGTATGAAATTTGTGCAAGAGTAGGCCTGCCTTCCCCTGGCTGCTGGCACTGGCTTCCCTCTGGCACCTGGGCTTCCCTCACAAAGGGAGGCCCCACCTACCTGCTGCAGCCCACTGATTGTGACTTGGGCCTCCCTCTTTGGGACGATCATGAAGCCTCCCAATTGATTGCCCTATTGGCTGGTGGCCTCAGCCTCCCTCTGTGGGGTGATCATGAGGCTATGGCCAAGTCCCCGACCAATTGCATTTTCACCTGCGTTGGTTGGACTGGTGCCAGTGGGTGTCATAGCATGGTCATCTTGGAAGGTCATTCTGTCTAATTAGCATTTTATGCTTTTATTATTATTGATTGTTATCAATTTTTTTGCATCTATTGGAATGATGTAGTTTTCATCCTTGCATCCCTTGAATAAATTACAATTGACCATGGCATATGATTTTTTAATGCATATTGAATTCAGTTTGCTAATATATTGTTAAATATTTTGTATCAATGCTCATCAGACACTTGAGCAATGCTGATCTTGTGAAGTTATTTTGGAATGACTTCTCTCTCTTTTGTTGTGTTTGAAAGAGTTTTACAAGGATTGACATAAATTCTTCTTTGACTGTTAGAGTTAACCAGTAAAGCTATCTGGTCCTGGGCTTATGTTTGTTGGAAGGTTTTGATTACTAATTTAATCTCCTTACTAATAATTAACCCATTCTGACATTTTATTTCTTCATGATTTTAGACTTGCAAGGCTTGTATATTTCTTAAAGTTTGTCAATTTATTCTAGAGGCCCCATGCATAAAATTCATGCACTTGGGGGGGGTGTCCCTCAGCCTGGCCTGCGCCCTCTCACAGTCCAGGGCCCCTCAGGAGATTTCTGCCTGCCAGCTTAGGCCCCCTTCCCAGTGTGAGTGGGCTTTGGCTGGCAGGTGGACATACCTTTCACAGTCTGAGACCCCTCACTCCTTACTGCCTGCCTACTCACTGTTTCTTATCACTCAGCTTGCTGCTGCTTAGTGTTCCCATGGAGGCGGGAGAGGCTCCTGCCACTGCTGCTGCACTCACCAGCTGTGAGCCCGGCTTCTGGCTGAGTAGCATTTCCTCTGGTAGGAGCACACTGACCACCAGGGGCAGCTTCTGCATTGAGTGTCTGCCCCCTGGTGGTCAGTGTGCATCATACCAACTAGTTATTCTGGTTGTTCTACTGTAATGGTCAGTTAGGCTTTTATTATATAGATTGTCCCATGTGTTGATGTATAATTGTTCATAGTATTCTCATAATCTTTTGTATCTCTGTAATTTTAATCTTTCTTCTTTCATTTTTTATTTTATATGTTTTGAGCCCACTCCCTTTTTTTAATTGGTTATCTTTTTTTTTAGTTAATCAATTGTGTTTACAAAGAAACAGCTCGTAGTTTCACTGATATTTTCTACTATCTTTTTAGAATTTTAGCAGTTTGTCTCTTATTTGGCAGCCTTGTAGAATTAAGTATTCAGAAATTCTGCCTCAGTAATCCCAATATGTGGTACTCATTTTCATGGGCCAAAATGGAGACTGGAATTCCCATCATCATACCTGTATTTTAAGTATATGAGGAAAGAAGAGTCAAAGAAGAAATGTGATAAACTTCCTAAATCTGTTATAAAACACTTCTGTTTTAAACCTTTTGTTAGCACATTATTACCTGGAGGTATCTACTTATAAAAGAAACTATGAAATGGGAACTTTATTCTTAATGATCATGAACCAAACTGAAATCTAAATATTTTATTACTAGGGGACAAAGGGAAAAATAATACTGAGGGACAATGCCCAAAAGATAGTTCATAAATAAAAGTAGTATATCAGTTAAGTGATTTATCAATCACCTTATAATTTAATAATTCATTACCATTGAAAAGATTTCTCCCTATAATGGTCTTCATTAAGTATATACCATGTGGCAGGTACTGTGCTGGGCTCTAGGGATGCAAAGTTTTAGTATTTACAATTACTGCCCTTGAGAACATTATATTCTAGTGCTAATTGCTCCATTATATAGTATATAATTACACAGACTGTTCTGCACACATTATTTACATTTAGTTTCTTTTAATTAAACAAACCAAAAAATTAAATGATCTATACATGGAAAAAACATTTTCTTTCTTTTCCTTTCCATTCTACATAATTGCAAAAGAAAAATAAATATCTAGTTGTCATGATGAGAGGAAGAGAAATGTCAATTTTTCTGCATCAGCGGCCTGGTGAATACACACAAGAATACTGCAGAGAGGCCTCTGGGGGTTAAATTTCATTAACTTGATGAATTTATTAAGCTTCTGATATGTCCTTTGTTTTGCTGGCTCAGCGCACTGATTTTATCAGCACACCAAGAGGACATTAATACTTCAGAGGTAGACATATTAAGCAAGCTCTTAAGACACTTATACATTCAAAATGACAAATGATTAATTCACTGTGGAAAATATGGCTGTCATAGGAACAACAACATTTGCACCCCTCATGATCAGCCCCTTTTCTCTCGCTAGGTAGACCTACATGAGCTGTCAAGTCACATTCTGAATGTCAACTTATCTTTCTATGAAATATAATTATTATAGGTACCATAAAACCTTAAGGTTTATAGGACCAGTTATTGTATTTGATCTGACACATCTAAGTGGATAATGAGTGCTGCCAATAACAAGCAACAATCAATCTAAGCACAATCTCAAGAACTAGATGTATTTCGCCTTTTTTCTAATGTCTAAAAGGAAAAGCAAAACAATAAAATCATGGAACTTGTAATAGTCACTGTTCTTCATTGAAACAGAACCAATTGGAAGTTACATAAATACAATGGCAACAGAGGAAACCCACACCTTCATCTCCACAATAAGGGCCAGCAATTAAACCGCTATCAACGCTTGGATTACTTCTGATTCCACTTAAGAAGCTTCAGCAAGACAGTGCAACAAAAACATGACAACAAACACACGGAAGAGGAAAGCAGGTGCATTTTGTCTGCAATCGTCCCGTGCCCCCAAGGTATGGCACAGTGCCAAAAAGTAACTTCCTACCTAGAGACCCCTCTTCTTACCTCCCTTCCCAGCTAGAAAGAGTGGGGTGAAAATCAGCTTCCCTAGCCTTTTGGGGACCTACTTTGATTTTATCCCACCCAGAGAGGCACAGCTGATACCTTTAAGGATGACTAGGAACCAGGGAACAAAACAGGAACTATCAATTGCAGCCACACTGTGAGAGTGATCTTGGCTCCCAACTACCTGATCTGCAGCCAACTCGGGAAATTTTGCCAGGAAAGATACTAATGACCAGCACCGCTGCTGTGGACTCCCTGGAAATCCCACAAGCTATTGACCAAAATATATATTTGACTTGACACCAGCAGCCTAGGACGCTCTGCCTCCCTCCAGCTTTGTGTAGTTCTAGTTTGAAGGCCGCAGGCCAAGATCAGGAAGAGCAGATATTTCCATCCGAATACTAAGGTGGGGGGTGGGGGTGGGAGAGTGAGGTTGGGGAAAAGCCAGAGTCTCAGGTCAAATGCAGCAAAAGTAGAACTTTTCTCTTATTGGAAAAGAATCAGCCTTATGTTCTTATAAATCTTCAACTGATTAACGAGGCCCATTTACATTATTGAGGGCAATCTGCTTTCATCAGTGTACCAAATTAATGTTAATCTCATCTAAGAACAGGCTCACAGTACAGCTAAAATAACATGACTAAGTATATGGGCAGCCAGTGGCCCCTTTGACCATCACAGGTCCCTTTGAAAAGGTACTGTAGTCGTGAATGGTGTTGCTCAGTTGATGTTGTTCTGTGTATTGGAAGGTTGTGGGTTCAATTCCCGGGAGGGCACATTCCCAGGTTGTGAACTTGATCCACAGGAGGGGATGTGCAGGAATCAGTTGATCAATATTTTTCTTTCACATTGATATTTCTCTCTCTTTCTCCCTTCCTCTCTAAAAAAGTCAATTATACATATTATATATATATATATAAAATGAAAGAGTAATATGCAAATTGACCATCACTCTAACACAAGATGTCTGTCCTATGTGTTCAAAGATGACTGCCCCCATGTGGACACAAGATGGCCACCACAAGATGGCCAGCAAGGGAGGGTAATTGGCAGAGACCAGGTCTGCAATGGAGGGCAGTTTGGGTGATCACGCCTGCAAGAGAGGGCAATTGGAGCCAATCAAGCCTGCAGGAAAGGGCAGTTAGGGGTGACCAGGCTGGCAAAAAAGGGAAGTTGGGGGCGATTGAGCCTGCAGAGATGGGCAGTTGGGAGAGACCCAGGCCTGCAGGAGAGAGCAGTTTAGGGGGACCACACCTAAAGGGGAGGGCAGTTAGGGGTGACCAAACCTGTAGGGGAGAGCAATTAGGGGCAAACAGGCTGGCAGAGGAGCAGTTAGGCATCAATCAGGCTATCAGGGGAGTGGTTAGGGGGTGATCAGGCTGGCAGGCAGAAGTGGTTAATGGCAATCAGGAAGGTAGGCAGTGCTTATTAAAATATATTTCATTTTCAAAAGTATAGAATCAGCTGGTAAAGTATAGATTATACATTTTTTGGGTCACCCTGTGTATATGTGTGTGTCACAATCAACTGGAATGGATTGTGAGCCCTGTCTTGCTTACTACTTATTCTTTGAGAATAGTTAATTTGCCAGTCCTATATAAGATGTTAATGATAGAAGGGTGAATCACTAATACCTTATATGGGACTGGCAAATAACTGTTCAAAAATTATATTAAAAAATATATTACAGCCCTAATCAGTTTGGCTCGTGGATAGAGTGTTTGCCTGCAGATTGAAGGGACCCAAGTTCGATTCTGGTCAAGGGCATATACCTTGGTTGTGGGCACATCCCCAGTAGGGGGTGTGCAGAAGGCAGCTGGTCGATGTTTCTCTTTCATCAGTGTTTCTGACTCTCTATCCCTCTCCCTCTCTCTTTCTCTCTACAAAAAAATCAATAAAATATATTTTTAAAAATATTATAAAATGACTTAGCATTCTAATTAGGACATAAAAATATATGGCTTCTCTGAAATAAGGTCATACAATCATGGAGTGAATTAACATAGGTGTAAAGATGACAATAAAAGCTATGAAAACAATAACCAAAAATGAAAAAAATCTGTTGAAAAATTTATAGAAAAATAAAAAAATAACTCACATAACTAGAGAACTTATGCATTTATTAAGTATAAAAGTATCTTAAAATTTAATATATATTTGAAATATTAAAAATATTGAAAATACATTTGAAGTTTTCTAGTTAACTGAGAAATGTACACTCTTATAACAGGAAAAGAAGTATATAAAATTGTTAGTAATAACATCAAAATGCAGGATTAATCCTAAGTAATTGCTATTAATATGACTACAGACCTAATTAAAATGTCAAGAATTATATATAATGTGAGAATAATTAGGTAATAATGAGTTTCCATAATTTCAGACTTTTTAAATAAAGATTTGGCAGTGGGTAAAGAAGTAAAAGAGCTCCAAATTCCTCACCCATATTAATGTAGTAGAAGAGTGTTGTCCTATCAAAAATAATTTGTTCTATGCATTTTGATTTGTTTAATATTCATAGTGGCTAGTTGCCTAGCTGCATGATGCCTGTTTTCTGTGGTCTATATCTGATTTCAAAGAGGATATCCATTTTTTTTTTTTATTAAACCATACGATCATTTTTATTTTTCCCTTTCTGGAACTGTCTTCTTTCTCTCTCTCTTCCTTCCTCCTGCCTTATCTCCTTCTTTCCTCCCTCCCTCCCTCCCTTCCTTCCTCCCTTTCTTCTTTCCTTCCTTCCTTCCTTCCTTCCTTCCTCTCTCCTTCCTTCTTTATTTCTTGATTTCTATCTGCCTGTTTTTAACTGTTTGATAGAGAAATTATTATTGTTTCAATTCAGATTGTAGTCATTTTGTTCTTCCCTAAAAAAATGACAGATTTTTTTTTTCTTATGGCAACTCCCTCAACACTTAGTCATTATATGTTTCTGTTGGTTTGTTTTTTTACTTCTTTGTTTCTTTTGTAGTACATGTGCAAACTTGATTTAACAAATTATTATAGGTTTTATGAACCCAGGAAAGAGCAGGGTACATACAGTGAAATGTCATTGTATGTCACAGACTATGAAGTATTTATTGAAACAACAGTATAACCATAATTTCTTTTAATCCTATGATGATAGTACTTTTATGATAAACAAACTGCAGACATCTCCAAGATTCCATTTTTCTCATCCAAATACATAAGGGTAACATTTTCCCAAGTTGCCTTAGAGAGTAGATGTGAGCATCTAAGGAGGAAATAAAAAGAAATTTCTTTGAAAAGAATAAAGCATTTTGCAATGAGTTTGGGGAATTGTTAATTATTGATGTTATTAAATTTAATTAGGAACTAACCATAAATAATTTATCTAATTCTATAGATTATGTTCTTTGGAATGCTCTACAGTTCTCTCAACAACTAATAAAATTGGTATTCATAACTAAAGCAAGATTTTTTCCAGAGTATAATTTAAAGCTTGCTATAGATAATATTTTCTTTGAATACCAATTGGCCTCTGAAATCCACTCAACAGGAGTCATCTGTGCATGAGAATAGGTATCATTTTCAATATTCATTTAAACATCTTATATAAACATCAAACCTGCCCCACTTTTTTATAGTCTAATTAATGATTTTTAAATGAAAATCTAATTTATCTGACTGTTAATGCATGAACCAACCAAGATATATAGTATAACTTTCTGTAAAATTTTACAAATCATATAATTGCCACTATAGTGATTCCAAAAGTGATAGCTTGTTTATAATATTGTCAATGACAAAATGTGATTAGACTTTATCTTAAAATATAATTGAATATGTTTATAGAATATCTCAAGGCTAAGGAATGGAGATTTTATATATATACTTGAGGACCAATGCATAAAAATTCATGCACTGGAGGGGGTCCCTCAGTCTGGCCTGCTCTCTCTCACAGACTGGGAAACTTCAGGGGCAGGAGGCAACTATAGCGATCAGGGGAAGGTGAGGCCTCATCACACCTCTGCTGCTGCCACTGCCATTAGTGCAAGCCTCAGGCGACCCTGGTTACCTGAGCCTCGGGCAGACCTGGACAGCTGGGCAGCTGCCATCGAGGCTTGCCTGTGCCTCGTGCTGGCCCTGGGCAGCTGTGAGGCTGAGGGGACTGGGAGACTCTGGAGGCAGGTGCCCAGCATTGCCACATGCTTGCTGCCCTGGTGGAGCTGAGGGGACTGGATGCCACCATCTTGTGGCTGTGGGTGCCACCATCTTTGAGGGTGAGGCAGTCAACTAGTACATCCCCTCTTTATTGGCTATGGGTACTGCCATCTTTGAGGGCAGGGCAGCCAATTAGCATACTTCCTCTTATTAGATAGGATATGAATGACAGTTCGTTATACCAACAATAGCAGATTATATTATGTATAATATAGTATATTATATACTCATGATATTCAAGTACCATTCTTTTTATAGTCTTTAAATCGTTTAATCTTTAATGAAACCATAGAATTAGGTGCTATGCTAAATGCATTTGGAGATGAGTAACCAGGTGTGAGGCCTCATGCAGCAGGAACTCTGATCTGATGTGTGGCTTTCTCTTTGGTGCTGGTATGTGATAATCATGCTGAAGTTGTATGTGGTGATGTTTAAGAACCCACGGACTGAAACCCAGGACTACTACCATTTATGGAGAAATATCAACAGGATCAACAATCAAAAACATAGGGGAAAGACTGTCCTCCCCTGCTTTTACTTCATAATCACACTCTAGGACAAAACTTGACAGGTAGTTATCTGAGAAAAAAGAAATGCCATCGCTGCATCTCATTCCTAGCATCGGAGAACAGAGTGTAAATGGATAACTTTAGAACTAAGAGACAGCTGAGTAACTTTTACATTAGATTTATTAACTTAAGAAATTCGTGCACTGGGTTGCAGGGTGTCCTTCAGCCCAGCCTCCTCTCTCCAATCTGGGACCCCTTGAGGGATGTCCGACTGCCCGTTTAGGCCCGATCCTGGACCAGGCCTAAACAGGCAGTCGGATATCCATCTCACATTCCAGTACTGCTGGTTCCCAACTGCTCACCTGCCTGCCTTCCTGATTGCCCCTAACCGCTTCTGCCTGCCAGCCTGATCACCCCCTAAACACTCCCCTACCAGCCTGATTGATGCCTAACTGCTCACCTGCCAGCCTGTTTGTCCCCAACTGCCCTTCCCTGCAGGCCTGGTCACCCCCAACTTCCCTCCTCTGCCAGCCTGGTCATCCTTAACTGCCCTCTCCTGCAGGCTTGATCACCCCCAATTGGAATCCCTTGCAGGCCTGGTGACTATCTTGTGTCCACATGGGGGCAGGATCTTTTGACCACATGGGGGCAGGAATCTTGTGTGTTGGAGTAATGGTCAACTTGCATATTGCTCTTTTATTAGATAGGGTAGAAGCCTGGTGCAAGGGTGGGGCCAGCTGGTTTGCCCTGAAGGGTGTCCTGGATCAGGTTGGGTGTTCCCTTGAGGCATGGGGTGGCCTGGGCCAGGGGCCTGTGGTGGTTTGAATGCTGGCCATGCCCCCCAGCAACCTAAGCAGAGACCCTGGTATCTGGGATATTTTTATCTTCTACAATTAAAACTTTGTAGCCTGGAGCGGAACCAAGCCTTCTGTTCACACAGTCATTGAAACTGTTGCCTTAAGTGGCCAGAGTGTGTGGAAAACTTGGTTTCTTCCATTGCTAGGAGCAACCCAGGCCTCTCTCCAGCACTCTCTGTGGCCATAGCCATCTTGGTTGGGTTAATTTGCATACTTACTGTGATTGGCTGGTGGGCATGGTTTGTGAGTGTAGTGGAGGTACAGTCAATTTGCATATCACTCTTTTATTAGATAGGATTATCTATAAGAATATTAAAGAATGCATAACTTATACATGACAGTAGAATAGAAATTATAACAATAAAGAATTGTTGAATACAATAGAAGGCATGTGCATAGGAGAGAAAAGGGAGTAAAAAGCAGTAACAGGTATCAAGAAGGGGGCTTAAAGCTAACATATAAATAATTACATTTTAATTTTATTTAATTGCTCTGTATGCATTTAGAAATGTAAGATGGTCATGCTGGATTACAAAAAAACTTAAGCTATATATTGTATGTAAGAGACTGTAAACATAAGGACATATGAAGACTGAATGCAAAAGGATGCCACACTGATGTTAATCGAAAGAAAACCCTTATGTAAATATTAATACAACTTAAAGTATATTCTCAGTTAACAAACATTACTAGAAATTAAGGTGGACTGTATTTATGATTGTGGTGTCAATGCAATGGAACTTCTATGTGACATAGTTTTTAAACATAAAACAAAAACTAACAACAAAAGAGAATTAGAAAAACCCACAGATAAATTTTTACATAACTATTTTAATTATGAGTAGAAAAATATTAGGACATTTATAGATAAGTCATTTTACTTATAGAAAGTTCTGCAGCACAGTTGCAAGATAAATATTACTTTTAAGTGCTCTTGAAGCTGTTATCAAATTGGTTACAAGTTGGGTCAAAAAAAAAACAACTCAACAATTTTTAAATGATTAAATCACACAGGTTATACTCCCTGAATAAAATGAAAATTAGAATTCAGTGATGGAAGGTAACAAGCAAGTTTTAAAATATTTGGATATTGAGCAATGTGCTTCTAGATACTATATGGGTCACAGAACAACTCTAATGAAAATTAAAGTGTATTTTGATCTGAATGATAATGAAAATAAAATGTAAAAATGTTTGGGTTCTAGAGCCATATAAAAGAAAAGAATACAGAATGAATATCAGTAATTTCAAGAAGCTGGGCAAAAATCACATTAAACACATAAACTTAATGAGAAAAGTAAATAAATCAAAGTAGAAACGATTTTGAACATATAAGAGAGAATATCAATAAATCCAAAAGTTATTTGTTTGAAAAGCCTAATTAAATTTATAACTTCTACTCAGGATGTTCACAGATAAGAAAAGTGTAGAAGAAAAAAACAGAAAGGAAAGTAGTAACTTTGCCAGAGATTATAAAGCTATTGAAAAGATAACAGGAGAATATTCTAAACAACTTTAATATAACAAAGACTTAAATAGGAATGAAATTGAAAAACACAGTCTGTCAAAAATGATACAAGAAGAATTAGAAAATCTACATACCTCGCATAGCACTTGAATATGTAATTAAATATTATTAAAAAATATCTCCAGGACTACACAGCTTTATTATAAAAGTATAATAGTCTATAATAATAAAAGCATAATATGCTAATTAGACCAGACAGCTGAACAACCTTCCAGATGTCATTCTAGATGTCCTTTTGGACAAACTTCTGGATGAAGCTGCAGCCCAGGGGCCAAGGCAAATGTGGCTGCAGTGGCAGGTGAGGCCAAGGCAGAGGTGGTTAGAGGTGATCAGACAGGCAGGTGAGTGGTTAGGGGCAATCAAGCAGGCAGGCAAGTAGTTAGGGTTGATTAGGCAGGTAAATGGAGTGGTTAGGGGTGATCAAGCAGGCAGGCAGGTGAGCATTTAGGAGTCAGTGGTCCCAGATTGTGAAAGGGATGTCCAACTGCCAGTCTAGGCCCATCCCACTGGGATCCCTGCGGGATTGGGCCTAAACCAGCAATCAGACATGCCCCAAGGGTTCTGGATTGAGAGAGGGTACAGGCTGGGCTGAGGGACCCCTCTCCCCCACCATGCACAAATTTCGTGCACTGGGCCTCTGGTGGATAGATAAGAAGAGAGAAGACTTCAAAACTCATTCATGAGGCTCTCATTGAACACAAAAATTTAAAAAGACATTATATGAAGGAAAATTACCTCCTCATAAAAATAGGTAAAAACTCTAATCCAAGTATTAGAAATTAAAATTCAAGAAATATATTAAAAAGGATAATATGCCCAGCCATGTTAATTTTATTCCTGAAACATAAAGGTGTTTGAACAGTCAAATATCAATCTCCATAGAGAATGGGATTCTGGAAGGTTGGCAGAGTAAGAGGCACAGAGAAGCTTGTCTCCCCACCTAGCAACTGAAGGGCATAATCTGCCTGATAGAGCTTTTTTAGAGCTCCGGAGTATGTTGAATGCTTACAACTTCTAGGGAAAGACAAGTAAATTGTGATTAATTTCCATCAATTTCAGCTCTTAACACAGTAGTAGCCACCATGGCAGGAAGCAGTACACATGTCCTAGAGCAGTTTGCACACAAACTGTGTGAGCCTGCGTGAGCATAAAGGACTCTGTCCTCTAAATATTGGGGATATTTTCTCTGATCTCTGCTTGCTGCTTCTGGTCATAATCCTTCTTTTGTGAACATACATTTGCATTCTTTTAGAATAACCTACCAATGATTAGAACTGCTAAATAATATGCTAAATATACATTTAGCTTTATAAGTACCCACAGCAACATAAGAAGTTTTCAGTTTTACCATATGCTTGTCAATACTTGGCATTATTGTATTTTTATTTAAGTGTAAAGTAGTAATTTATTGTGGTTTTAATTTGTGTTTTCTTTATGACTAATTGAGAAAAATTCAAATTCAAAGAGTTCACCACTTGGGGTGCTCTGTTCAAAAATGAGATGTGATTGTCACAAGGTAGTTTTATTTACTTTTAGCGAGTAGAAGAGACAGGGGAATATATCCAAAGAATTGTGAAAGGAGGCTTAGCCATTGCTTATACTTGTATACACTATTTGGTCAATTATGTTCTGGTTTCTTGTTTGCAATTGACTACCTTTGTCAGGTTGTGTTATCAGGTTTTGTTCTGTTGTGCTTCTGCCAAGCTCATCCCGATTACAGCTGGTCTGCAAAATACTGCGCTACATTTTCACATCCTATCTAATAAAGAGAGAATATGCTAATTGACCATCACTCTGTCACAAAGATGGCTGCACCCACAGCTGAGGCCAAGTTCCCATAAGATGCCTTAACAAGCAATCAGTAGGGACCTGAGGCTATGCCCTCCTCCATCCCCATGGATATTGACAGGGGACCTCAGGCTGCACCTGTGCCCGATGGGGCTTGATAAGGATGGGACTGGCCAGGTCTGGATATAGCCCAATAGGGGTGGGAGGGCAGGTGGCCGGGTCTGGGTCTCAATTTTGAGGCACATGTGGGTAGGCGGGGACTTGACTTTGGGTCATGTGGTGCACCCCAGATTCTGACAGGAGGAAGGTGTTCATATATATTTTACTAATTTCCTTTAATCTCTGAATCTCTGACACTTCTATTATAGAGAAAGGGCAAATAGCAATATTAAAATATTTCCCTCTAATTAGTCCCCTTTTAATGTGCATGAATTTTGTGCACCGGGCCACTAGTTTAACAAGAATAGTATTTAGAAAGCATGGCCCAAACCTTGAGACCATTGTCCTTCTGAAAGGAATTAAAGTAAAATTAGGTAGACAGGAAAAGAGGTGTAAGATGGAGGAATCGTGGAACTAGCTGAAACCACAAAATGTTTAGCAGGAAAACAGGATAGCAGAAAATCATGAGTGTTTTGAAAAAAGAATTTTTTTTGCAAATGCAAAATCTTTCAAAAAAGCCAGGAACCAATCAGAGAATGGCCCAGATAGATAAAGAGTGGGCCTTTAGCAGATATAAGGGAAGAGTAGAATGCTTCGTTGCCACCCATTTGGGCCCCTTCCCTAGCAGGGAGCTTCTGTTTGCTTGCAATAAACTTCTGCTTTGCTTGAGCTCCTCTGGTCCTCGGCTTCATTCTCTGAGACCTTGAGACAGCACAGCGGGAAGAATCCCTGTTCACCGGTTCTGGTATCACGATCTTAACATATGATATTGAGCTTACTTTTCAGATGCTATTGAAATATTGAAACTTTTATTTTGCTTTATGAGTTGAAATCATTTGTACTGTGTACATTGTATTTTTTATATTTCTATATTGTGCTTTTTATGATTTTGAGCTTCTCTTTATTATGGATTAAATTTTTTTTTCTATGTCTAATTAATTTTATGTGTACCAGACATTAATTATGATATGATTTAGAGGCACTCTATCCATTCTCTTCTGAAGTTTTCTAATTTCTGTTGTATTAGGCAGTTCAATAATTTCTGATTACATTATAATAATAAAAGGATAATATGCTAATTAGACCAGCTAGGGCCAGAGTGAAGCCCAGGTCCAGATGCCAGAGCAAAGCCCAGGTCCTGGATGTCAGAGGGAAGCCGGTGCTGGCAGCCAGGGGAAGGAAGACCTACTCTTGGACAAATTTTGTGCATTGGGCCTCTAGTTGTGTAATAATGGTTTTACCCCTTGTCAGGATAAACAAGTCCAAGTCACTACCTAGTTAGGACTCAAGCTCCACATATGGTCTTCCCTTAAATCATTTGAATTTGTCTTCAGGTTTTGTTAGGGTGAGTCTAGAGTAGCCCATACTCCTGAGAACATCCTTAGTCTAAGAGGGAAGCCTTTCTCATGTCTCAGTATGCTCCTGGTGGTAAGGAATTTCTTCTATCCAGAGGCATATCTCCTCTGTTCCAAAACTGACCTATAATATCTCTGCTTCATTTTTAACTCCATGGCAACTACTTTCTGGTACTGCTATAGTCTCTATGCATGTAAACCGAGGCATCAGCCAAGGGGTTAGGAGGGATCCCCTCTCTCCAGGCCCTTGCGCCACCAATTCCAGCCCCTTCAGTAGTGGCAAACTCTGATTCTTTAGCTTAGCAGGACTACCTCATGTGGCCTGGAGTCCAGCTTACTGCTGCCATGGGAAAATATTTTTCAGATGGAAGGCGAGGATGGGATTGAGTTCTTGGACTGGATATTTTACAGTTCCCTTTTCTAATATTTCACGAGATTATGATGTCAGAAAAATTTTAAGGGCCCCAATTCAATAGTCATACAAATTTTTAAATTATTGCATTCTTTGAAATACATCCCAAATATATTTTCTCCAACATTGTTTCCTTGCCCAATTTCTTATATGTGATTTTATACATATATATATATATATATATATATATATATATATATATATAGTCTACTATATAGCAGTGGATTATAGAGTTTGTTGAGGTGTGATAATATTATATAAACAAATAATTCAAAAATTTGCAAACTATTATTTAACAGTAAATTAATTTTATTTTGTAAAACTGGTTCATTAGTAGAATATGATGAAATGAATTAGTGTCAACTATTATGTCCTTCTAATGATTTAAAGATAGAAACTATGCTTTTAAAAATTTTATTATTTCATATTATTTTGTATTAGTTTCAGATGTATAGCATAGTAATGGATAGTTATATATTTAATAAAACAATATCCCTGATAGTTCAAGTACTTACCTGGCACCATACATAGTCATTGTAATATTATTGACTATATTCCCTATTCTGTACTTTTTTTTTTTCAGGTTTCTAGACAGGTGGTAATTCTGTGTTTCTGATAATACAAATCAATTTTTCAATATGTGTAAGAAAGTACTGATACAACTTTTGACAGTATTGCAAACCTAATTTACACCTTAGAAATATTGTACCCTTAAGGAAAAAGTATAGGGGATAAACGCTATAAAATCTATAGGTTTTATGAAACTTCTGATCACAAATATAACTTTATTTTGAAAAATAAGTGATAATAGATATCATTTTTTATAGCCAGGACTATATTTCTTATACTCTCTGTCAAGCAAATAATTTTCTGGGTCAGCAGAAAATTTCTTTTAGTAACTTATATGTAATACATTGATTTTCACTGTTTTTAAATGTAATTCAGATATTTATATAAGTTGTATACATAATATCCATTTACATGGTAGTATAAATTTTCTATAATGACATTATATCTCTGAGCTTGCTTTGGTGGATCAGTCTAAAAATCTTTTGTTGTATCTTTTTATCATGCCTTATATGCAGTATATTGTCCTCAAGAGGTTGCAGGATTTTATAATATCCAACCATTTTTTTTCCTGTCCCCTCATTTTGAGACAGAATAGCACTTTTGCAACTATAAATAGGCTCAACCATCCCCATTTTGTCCCAGAGGATACAAGCCAGTTTAGATGAATTAAGTGTGAGTTGAGAGAGCACTATGGGTAATGACCAGAAAAGATACCATGAATGAGGAACAAATTCATTGCCAAGATTTGAAACACTTTCACCTCATGGACATTGACTTGCAAAGTCAACTTAAACCACTGGGAATTTCAGATAAGTTTTGCTTGTTTGCTTCTTTTGAGGAAATTGCTTTCTCCTTTACAAGAAAATGGGTCCCCTAAGGTTTATAAAACAGGCCAATATACTATAGAGATTTCATATCGTGTTAACAGAGCAACATTTTGGACTCCAATATAACTATTCATCAAACCACAAATATATGTATATATTCCTATCTCTAATAAGAAATACTATAAGCAAAAATGATGTTTAGCATAAGTTTCCTCCTCTACATTTACCTTACCATTCCATGTGAGGCCTTGATTTGCAATGTACAAAATTAGAAATGTATTTTATTTTAAGTACTAGAGGACCGGTTCATGAAATTTGTGCATGAGAATGGGGGATGTCCTTTAGCCCAGCCTGCTCCCTCTCCAAAATGGGACACCTTGAGGGATGTCTGCCAGATAGGATTGGGCCTAAACGGGCAGTTGGACATCCCTCTCATAATCTAGGACTGCTGGCTCCCAACTACTCACCTGCCTGCCTTTCTGATTGCCCCTAACTCCTTCTGCCTGCCAGCCTGATCACCCCCTAACCACTCCTCAGCTAGTCTGATTGATGCCAAACTGCTCCCCTGCCAGCCTATTTGCCCCTAACTGCTCTTCCCTGCAGGCCTGGTCACTCCCAACTTCCCTCCTCTGCCAGCCTGGTCACCCTTAACTGCCCTCTCCTGCAGGCTTGATCACCCCCAATTGCCTTCCCTTGCAGGCCCAGTCACTGTCAACTTCCTTCCTCTGCTGGTCTGGTCACCCCTAACTGTCCTCTCATGCCAGCTTGATCACCCCGAACTGCTCTCTCTTATAGGCCTGGTCCTTCTTAACTGCCCTCCCCTGTTGGCCTGTTCACCCACAACTGCCCTCCCTTGCAGGCCTGGTTCTGGCCAACTGCCCTGTCCTGCTGGCCATCTTGTGGTGGCCATCTTGTGTCCACATGGGGACAGGATCTTTTGACCACATGGGGGCAGCCATCTTGTGTGTTGGAGTAATGGTCAATCTGCGTATTACTTTTTTATTAGATAGGACAGAGGCCTGGTGCATGGGTGGGGGCTAGCTGGTTTGCCTTGAAGGGTGTCCTGGATCTGGCAGGTGTTCCCTTAGGATGTGGAGTGGCCTGGGCCAGGGGCCTGTGATGGTTTGCAGGCTAGCCAAGCCTTCCAGCAACTCAAACAGAGGCCCTGGTATCTGGGATTTAGTTATCTTCTACAATTGAAACTTTGTAACCCGGAGGGGAGCCAAGCCTTCTGCTCACACAGCCATTAAAACTTTGTTGACTTAAGCACTCACCAGGGTGTGCAGAAAGCTTAGCTTCCTCCATTACCAGGGGCAAGCCAAGCCTCCCTCTTGATCTCTCTGTGGTCATAGCCATTTTCCTTGGGTTAATTTGCATACTTGCTCTGATTGGCTGGTGGGTATGGCTGGTGGCATGCCTGGTGGGCATGCCTGGTGGGTGTACTGGTGGTATAGTCAATTTGCATATTACTCTTTTATTAGATAGGATATTCATTTCCCCAAAAATAACCAATTCAAGATAAAAAATGAAGTATTTAGGGGAAACGTTTTCTTCAAGGCTTTAATTCATTGTTCATCTTACCTTCTTTTTATTTATTTGATTTTTTAAATATATTTTTATTGATTTCAGTGAGGAAGGGAGAGGGAGAGAGAGATAGAAATATCAATGATGAGAGAGAAAATCATTGATTGGCTGCCTCTGCACACCCCCTACTGGGGATTGATTGATCCTTCAACCTGGTCATGTGCCTTTGATTGGAATCAAATCCAGGATCCTCCTGCCCACAGGCCAATCCTCTATACACTGAGCCAAACCAGCTAGGGCATCTTACTTTCTTCTTTTAAAAAATATTTTTTTTTATTGATTTCAGAGAAGAAGGTAAAAGGGGACAGAGATAGAAACATCAATGATGAGAGAGAATCATTGATAATCTGCCTCCTGCATGCCCAACTCTGGGTATTGAGCCCACAGTACCTGGGCATGTGTTCCAACAGGGAATTGAACTATAGTCTCCTAGTTCATAGATTGATGCTCAACCTCTGAACCATACCTGCCAGGCCATCTTACTTTCTTATCTAGACCTAATTTGATCCACTCAAATTTAGATTGTGCTAACCAAATCTCCCAATGTCCCTTATTCACTCTTTTTCCCCCACAGCATTTGACCTACTAAAAAGCTTTTTATTTATTATACTTACTGGTTTTGCCTTAGATTGTAAACTTCATTGCCTTTCTGTTGATTGGTTATTGAGAAAGTTCTCCATGGGGCATTTTTATTTCTGGACTTCTTATAAGGAGAGGCACTATAGCTTTTTTATTAAGATTATCTTTTTAAGAATTTTTATATAGCAAACCATTGGAAGAAATCATAGATACCGTCTCCATTCAAAACAGAGGGCAGGTTTTCTTGTTGCTTCCCAGTAAAATAAATATAATATGTCTCTTCAGTGCAAAAGTTGACCATGTTTGCTTGCATTCCATTACAGAAGATTGGGATTTACTAAGGTTGGGCTTCCTCAGGAGTGATGCAAACTCACTGTGCACATAGATCCTCAGAAACTACAGCCTCTCATGCTCTAATGCTTAAGGGGCAAGAAAAGCTGGTGCTAATACCAAGTTCATTTTGTCTGCAGTGCTATGAGTAATGATTCCCTTTGTCTTTGCTCCAGGAGTCTTGTTTCTTGTTGTTAGTATCTATAAAACCATGGCAGGCTAGCTTATTATTTTGCAAGTAAGGAAACATTTTCCAACTCACACTTGTTATCACTGATGGAACTCAAATGCCTACAGCTCTTTGAACATACTTAATATATGTTGAGTTAACATGTGAATGAATAAATAAGAAAAACTGTTAGCACTTATATTAATATATCTTAATATTTGTTAAATAATAGGCCTTGAGGATCATAATTTGTTGGACTAAAAAGAAATGTATATGTCAGTATATTAGTGGGTTAAGAACTTGGATTCGTGAATGCATTTCTAGTAGCTCTTATTATTCTCTGTGTGACCTTGAGTAAAAATGTCCCAATTTTAATTCCTCATTTCTAAGTTAGAAGAAATTCTGTATAATAATGAGGCAATATGCAAATTGACTATTACTCCAACACACAAGATGGCTGCCCCCATGTGGACACAGATGGCCTCCACAAGATGGCTGTCAGGGGAGGGCAATGTGGGTGATTAGGCCAGCAGGGGAGGGAAGTTGGGAGGGACTAGGCTTGAAAGGGAGGGTAGTTGGGGGCAATCAGGCCTGCAGGGCAGGGCAGTTAGGGGTGACCAGGCCTACAGGGGAGGACAGTTTGGGGGGACCCAGGCCTGCAGGGGAGGGCAGTTAGGGGAAACCAGACCTGCAGAGGAGGGCAGTTAGGGGTGTCTAGGCCTGCAGAGAAGGGCAGTTGGGGGCAACCAGGCCTGCAGGGGAGGACAGTTAGGGATAACCAGGCCAGCAGGAATGGCAGTTAGAGGCAATTGGGCCAGCAGAGGAGCAGTTAGGAATCAATCTGGCTGGCAGGGGAGTGGTTAGGGGGTGATAAGGCTGGCAGGCAGAAACAGTTAAGGGTAATCAGGCAGGCGAGCAACTAGGAGCCAGCAGTCCTGGATTGTGAGAGGGATCCAAGACTGGAGAGGCTGCAAGCTGGGCTGAGGGACACCACGCCCCCCACCCCTGTGCACGAATTTCATGCACCAGGCCTCTATAAATAGTATATCTGTAGTATTGTTGTATTAGCTGAAATAATATAGTAAGTACTATACTGAAATGTGTTACTGTTACTATTTTGCCAGGCCCCCATATTGAGTCTTCCTTAGTCTATGAATAATAGCATGATTTAGAGAGTCCACAAATGCCTTTTGTAATAAGTCTGTTCTCTTTTATCTCCCAGGCACCACTACACTCTGATATACTTCAGATTCATAGAACAACTTTAGTCTGTTAGCTGAATGTCATTTATCCTTCTGAAAATTTCTCAGCAATTCTTTTTTTAAATACTGCTTCTGCTTTGTTTTCTTCCTTTCCTTATGAGCCTGATATTTTTGTTTGAGTGATGAACATTGCATTTTTTAAATGTAGTGGGGAATAAAGCTTGGAGGCTAAATATAATGTTAGCTTCCTTCAGAGTAAATTTATATTTGCTCTGGCAGATGGCTGGAGACACTAGCCATTTGGATCATATAAATCTAATCTTAGGGAATAAAGTAATACAAAACTTTGCTTTAGTCCTTGAGGGAGTTCTATTTGTGTCTCTTGCCTTAATCCTCTAATATATCCATTTAGAGTCCCTGCCCAGAGTTCTTGGGATTTCCATGGTACTTCTCTAGGAATATCCTTCAGCTCTAATTTTTGTCCTGTTAGACATACAAGACGGTTAACATTCTTACCCTTCTTGGGTGCACAGATGCTTTTCTGCAAAGCACAAAAACCTCAGGGCAATGTGGTTTTAAATACGCACAGTGACATTTCTACTTGTTCTCTTGTATCCAAGCCCTATAATTATTTACTGCCTTGTTAGCTTTCCAGTGTACACACACACACACACATACACACAGAACTTGCTCCTTTATATTAAGCTAAGTAGACCAATGACTAATTAAGATAGGAGATAGTTCTTAAAATATACATTATATGTTTTTGAGTAGCCAACTATTATACCTGATTTACTTTTATAATATATCCCATTATGTAACAGGGGTAAAAGTATAGACAATACAAATTATGAAAAATTTCTAGAATAAGAATGCATTTTAACATCTGCAACCAATCTTCAGAACAAGATATACTTGGAAATAGAAAAATGTTTTTCAAGTTAAGGAGGAAGGGAAAGGAGGATCAATGTGCAGGGATTCTAGAAAATGAACTATTTGGTTCACTGAAATCAGTCCTAAATCTTCAGGTAACTCTGAATTATCCAGATGAAAAAATATACAATCATCTTACAACAATTAGTTTTTTTAGTAGATTATAAGATGTGAGGAGGGAGAGAGAGAGAATGTGAATCATGAAATGTAAGAACACTAATGAATAATTGATAATCGAGGGCCTATTGACCAGTGTGTGAGGAATACTCATTTGTTCTGTGCAGGCCAGCAGCTCTGCTCATACCTGCGTTAGTGTACAATATTCAGAGGTGATGATGACCTTTCCTTCCACTAAATTTGCCTGTGGATACAAACTGATATAAAGTACAATAGGTAAACCTTTCATCTCATCTAAAGCCTTAGTGTCCACCAGAGGATTTCCTTCTTGTTTCAGAAATATATTTTTTTTTCTGTTTTACTAGAATTCAAAGTAACTTCAATGTCCTTAAATCATAGTTTGCTTTACAGGTCACTGGCCTTAAATTTCTGCCCTATTTACAAGCAAAAT
Source organism: Lasiurus cinereus (assembly GCA_011751065.1). Lineage (NCBI taxonomy): Eukaryota > Metazoa > Chordata > Mammalia > Chiroptera > Vespertilionidae > Lasiurus > Lasiurus cinereus. Next base: position 15,943,390 of record JAAGEH010000005.1, on the reverse strand, counting down.
AAAAAAAATTAAGCTCAGCTCACTGACTAAATTATTTAACAATCAAAAGAGGTAGCTTTTTTATTGTGTATAATGCCAAAGGTGTTGACCCAACTCTGGACAAACATTAAAAGAATTAGTAAAGCATAGTTTCTTTTTCAGTGAAATAAGGTAGCAATTTTATTTCAAACTAGAGGTCCAGTGCACGAAATTCATGCACTGGGGTGGGAATGGGGGGATGGGAGAGGTCCCTCAGTCTGGCCTGTGCCCTCTTGTAGTCCTGGAGCCTTCTGGGGATGTCTGATTGATGGTTTAGGTCCATTCTCTGTCAGCCTAGCTCAGGGCTTCTGGCTAAGCTGTGTTCCTCCTCTGAGAGCAGAGTAACCACTAGGGGGCAACTCCTGCATTGAGTGCATGCCCCCTATTAACCAGTGCACACCATAATGACCAGTCATTACACCATTTGGTTTATTTGCATATTAGCCTTTTATTATATAGGATTTTTAATCCTGTTTTAAAATTGTATTCCTTGAGAAAAACTTTCTTTCATGAATATGGCTGTATTTAGATAAAGGATATGTTTTATGTTATATTAATTTCTGCATGTGAAAGGTAGTTCTCTTCCTTACAACTGTTGGGTATCTTAAATATATTGACCCCCCAAAAAATATATTGAGATATGATTGACATATAACAGTGTATACCTTTAAGGTATACCATGTTGATTTGATGCATATTTATTGCTAAATGCTTATCAAGAAGGGATTAGTTAATACCTTTATCACCTTACAGAATTATTATTTTTTTGTGGTAAGAACATTTAAGGTCTTTTTAAAGCAACTTTCAAGTATACAATGCAGTATTATTCACTAAGTTCATTATGCTATGTAATAAACCCATAACTTTTTTATTTTATAACAATGTTTGTACATTATCACCCCTTTGATCATTATCACCCCATTGTTCTCACTTGCACCCCCCCAGCAGCCACCATTTCTATTCTTCATTTCTATGAGTCCAGCTTTTTTAGATTCTATATATGAAGATCATCTAATATTTTTGTATTTTTCTGTATGACTTACTAGTATTTCACTTATATTAATGTTTTTGCTTTCAAGTCATAATGCCCCAAGGTCCTTCTATATTATCACAAATAGCAAAATTTCTTTTTTCCTCATGGCTAAATACTTAGGAAGTTTGTATATCTTGGCAATTGTGAATAGTACTGCAGTAAAAATGGGTATGCAGATATCTCTTCAAGATCCTAATTTCACTTCTTTTAGTTATTATACCCAGAATAAAATTACTGGATCATATGGTAGTTTTATTGTTAATTTTTTTTGAAGTAGAAGCTCTATAGTGTTTTTCATAGTGGCTACACCAATTTGCATTCCATAAACAGTGCACAAATCTTTCTTTTATTCCACATCATTGCCAAAACTTAACTCTTATCTTTTTTAAATAGCTATTGTAACAGGTGTGAAGTAATATCACATTGAGATTTAGAAAAGCATTTCCTGGTGATTAGTGATGTTAACCATCTATTTGTGGACCTATTGGGCTTTGTATGCCTTATTTGAAAAAACATCTATTGAGGTCCCTAGCCTGTTATTTAATTATATTGGTGTTTTTTGTTTTTTTTTCCCTGCATATATTTTTTACCATTGAATTGTAGGAGTTCCTTATATATTTTGGATATTAACCACTCATTAGATAAATGATTTGCATATATTTTATTTAATTATGTAAATTGCCTTTTCATTTTTTTGGGATAGTTTCCTTACTGTACAGAAGCTCTTTAGTCTAATGTAGTCCTACTTCTTTATTTTTTGTTTTTGTTGCTTGTGCTTTTGGTGTCACATCTACAAATTCTTTGCCAACTTCATTGTCAAGGAGTCTTCTTTTCGTATGATTTCTTCAAGGAGTTTCATGGTTACAAGTATTATGTTTAAGCCTTTATTTTATTTTGACCTAATTTTTGTGAGTGATATAAAATAGGGTTTCAATTATGTACTTTTAGATATGGATATTTCATTTATTTGTGCTCCATTCTTTGTTTTTGTTTTTGTTTTTCCTTTCCTTTGCTAACACAGGGTTTAGATTGTTCTTTCTGTAGTTTCTTGATATGTAAAGGTCAGTCATTTATTTGATATCTTTTTGTTGTGGCTGTTGTTAATGCAGGCTTTTATCACTATAAACTTTCCTCTTAGATAGGCTTTCGCAGTCCATAGGTTTTGATATGTTGTGTTTTTATGCCTGGTTGTTGACAGCCTCCTTTTTGTTTTCCCAAGATTGGTGCTAAATATTAAATAATATTTCTTCCTGGCCCACAGGTTCCAGCCAACTCTCTGTACATGCTCACTGGTTTTCTGCCAAAGCTCACTCTTGCTGCAATCAAGAGCATGCCCAGGGGAGCCAGCCATGGGGTGGGAGGGTATGCAGGTGAGGCATCTAGAGCACTGGAAGTTTCCAGGGACCTGGGGAGGGGGCAATCAGCAGGTGAGGCACCACAGCAGCTTCGTATGGATCTTCTATGGAGTCTATGATGTAGTTAGTAGGATCAATATCCCATTCATACATTCCTGATGCGGTTTCCCTGCCACTTAAACCCTCCAACCCTCAATCCCCCCCACCTTTATGCAGCTCTCACAACCCAGTACTCTAGTTTGGTAGCGAGCGAAACGGTCCTTTTTGGTAGCATCCCATATAACTGGAGAAACCCAAGGTCCCATGCATTCACTCTTAACTGATTTGGTCCCTTTGCTGCATGAGGGAGGGGGTGATGCATCTGAAGTCAAGCTATTCTTCTTATCCTCTCAAAAGAGTCCGATCTCAGATATTTTTGCTCCAACAATTTGCTGAACTTCACTGAATGCTGGATTTCCACAAAGTCTCTTTTGCATGTGGGGAATTGTTGATGTCAGTGTTCTTCAGGGGCTCCAAGACTGCCCCCAAGAGGGGCTGGAGCTAGTTCACAAGCCAGTTCAGGGTCTGACTCTGGGACCGTCTGTCTGCCAATGACCCAGTGCACCTGTGGACAAGACTCCTCCTGGGTCTTTTGGCATATGGTGTTGGATCCCACAGTTCCCACAAAGGCACTTTTGTTCATAGAGGATGCCAAACTTAATTATTGTTGTTGGAGGAGATGTGGGGGCAATATGTTGAGAGGCATCGTATTCGACTGTTTTGCTTGATATATTGCTTTTTTATTTTATTGTTTACTGTTTTCATGAATTATAAAATTACGTGAATTTTCTTTAAGAAACTTTTAGAAAAATCAAGGAACACTTTATTATCAAGAAAATATTTATATATGAATACTTTATATACATAAGGTTCAACATCTCAAGTTCAGCATCGAGGGTACCTCACACTAAGAACACTTTCTGTTTAATTCATAAAGTATAAGTGCAGATGTGCTGAATTGCTTAAGGCAAGATGCTGATTAAGCTCAAGCCAAAGATTCAGTCTCTATATAGGGATCCTCAAAAGGAGTGCCATCTCCTTTGAATGCTCCTTGTATCCTTTTTCTTTTTCTCTTTATTTTATTCTTATTAATTTGTATTTGTTTTCTTTTTCTCATTCTTTGCTTTGCTCCTTTGTTTCTTTTCTTCCACCTGCATAGATTTCTTATTTTCTCTAATATATGACACATTTTCATATTTGCCAGAATATTCAAGTATTTGTAACAGAAATAATGCAAGTTAAGACACTTTTTTCCCCTTCATTCTCACTTCTTTTGCTTTATTAAATTCCACTGTCTTCATTGTGGATTATGTAAATAACATGCACATATATACTCTTGAATATATATAGGCATGAATTTTATAGTTAAATAAGATTAAGAATAAGTTATAAGAAATATACAAATATGGACAATTGTGTTAAAAGCATTTGGAGAAGATGAACTACTAAGGAGAAACATGAATAATTTTTTTTGTTTGTTATTTTTTTATATATATTTTATTGATTTTTTTACAGAGAGGAAGAGAAAGAGATAGAAAGTCAGAAACATCGATGAGAGAGAGACATCAATCAGCTGCCTCCTGCACGCCCCACTGTGGAGATGTGCCCACAAGCAAGGTACATGCCCCCAACCGGAATTGAACCCAGGACCTTTCAGTCCACAAGCCGATGCTCTATCCACTGAGCCAAACCGGTCTCGGTATGAATAATTTTACAGATCTGTTTTATTGAGTCCTAAATCAGGAAAACATTATATTTTTTTCTATTTTATGACTATAAAAAAAGCATTGCTAAATTATATACATTAAAAACTTTATATTCAATACCAAATTATCTTTATTGACAAGAGTACAATGAGAGCAAAAGGAAGGCTTTGAAATTTTTAAATTTGTCACTGTTATTTTAGGGAAAGATTTGAGATTTTGTTTGAACTATAAAGTCATGGCCTATATAAGTAGTCATTCAATATGACTGCTCAGTGAAGAACAGCTTTCTTCTTGAATTCATTTTTAAGTTTCTTATCATGTGCACTATAAAAAGAGTCTCAAGATACATTTCTTGGGCTGTATTTTTTATTGGACAATTCAGTATGTTTCAAAAGATGTGCACATTTGGCATACACTACACTGTAAGCTTACAGGAGGATTGTGAAATAGATAACTTTCATGGACTGTTTTATTTCCAATCTTAGTGAAATGGAGACAATCTTTATATAGGCGAATAATATGCATTTCTCTTGTTTTTATCCTTCTGAGTATATGACCTTTGATTATTTTATCTAAAATATCTATACCTGGACTATGGCTTAAAATTTGTTATTGAAGTAATGGAAATAGAAATAAATAGTACTTAGCTGTGAGATGGAATAAGATAATAGCCAAGTATTGATTTGGAAAGTACATTTCAGTGAGTCCGGAGTTTTCAAATTATAGTCTTTTAATATCTATTTAAAGGTACCTATTTTTCCATTAAGGCTTTGCCAGAAAGTTTAGAGTCAGGGGAAAGAAAATCTGAGTTAGGGAAAGAGAGAATTTGAAGCAAAATAAGCCCTTCCTTCAGACTCTGGAGAATTGTGAAAGGGAGAGAAGGTTATCATTATTGATCCTAATGCCATTGGGGACAGAATTATCTGGTGCTAACCAAGAATCCACTCACATAAACTAACCTTTTGTATATATCTTCCCTTTATTCCCAAAATAAATTTGGTGGCAGGGAGATGGAGTATAAGTAATTCAGGGAAAATCATGAAAATTCCTTTTTCAATTTACTATGCCCATAGGAACTGTGATATATCATTGCGGGATATTGTCACTTTGTGGTAGCAAATATCTCTTTCACAACTTCCTAAAGGAAATAATCAGTAGTTTTCCCCAAATTACTCCATAATAAGCTCACTGAGTGGGTCTCTCAAATGATGCTTGAGAAGTTATGTGAAGGACTGAAAATGGAGGTTTGGAGTCAACTCAAATATGTCAAAGAAATGACATCTTATATGGAACCCAAAGTCAAGGCAAAAAATTACAATAATTTGTTATTGGAAGTGAAGAAAAATGTGAAGGCAAAGGCCTAGGAGATAAGAATAATACACATACACATAGGTTGTCAACATCACTATTTAGCATCTGGCTTATAAAAGCAGAACTCATAAAATAATCAATATCCCAAAGCCACTAGAATTGAATTCTGCCCTAATCAACAACTCTTCCTTCTCTCATCCAATTTGATTAAAGTTCTATGACTATATTGACTGTTTTAAAATTAGATATCATATGCCTCCCACTTAAAATGCATTGATTTCAAAAAAGCCCACTTCTATAGTTTAACTGCTTAGACCTATAGCAGTCTCCAGATCTCAACACCTTGAATAGTTGTAGAATTAGTGACAAATTATTATAAAACCTCTCTTATAAAACATTATCCAAACACAACATAGTTCTACAAAATTAATACAACAAAAACATGTAAACATGGTCAATGCCTTCAGGGCAGTCTGAGTCAGAATTCTGACAGTATTCCCAGGACCCAATAGTAAATATTATTACAAGACTCACAGGGCTCAAAAATACCATACAGAGTTTCTGGAAATACAATTTCAGAACTAAGCATTACCTATTCTGAATTTAAAATATATAAAAATAAGTGTAACGTACCATAAAACATTAAACTTCATGCACATTTTTTAGTCATGGAAACATGTTTCTATTAAAGTTTTCTAATTTCTATGGGCTCATCCAAATTCAATCAATGCAGAAATAGAATGTTTGTAGTATAATAACCATCACTAAAGACAGAAGTATGCAAAGGCGACCAATACATTCCATGCCCAAGTGGAACTAGCCTAATGAGATTTAATTCATATTGGATTAAAAAAGAGATAATGACAAAACTGGCCCTTTAATTTATTTTCCCATGTACAGGGACTCACTTCAAATGTGCTAATTACATGAGACCAGCATTTAATATTATGAAACTCAAAGAAAAAATACCTATCAATAGAGTGTTGACTGGTTGTTCTTAGTACTTGTAGATCTTATGAAGATGAATCCTTACCCCACCACACACACACACACACACACACACAGCTATAGCTCACAGAAGAAACTTTACAAGTTCCCGGAAATTTTCTTTTTTTAAAATTTTTATTAATTTTTTATACATATCTCCCTATTGCCCCCCTCCCTCCCAGTCATACCCCAACCTCCCAGTGTCTATGTTCATTGGTTATGCTTATATACATACATACAAGTCCTTTGATTGATCTCTTATCTAGCTCATCTAACTTTAATCTTCCTGCTGTAATTTCACAGTCTGTTTGAAGCTTTACTGTCTCTGTATCTATCCTTTTGTTCATCAGTTTATGATGTTCTTTATTATTCACAAATGAGTGAGATCATGTAATGCTTCTCCTTCATTGACTGGCTTATTTCACTAAGCATAAGGCTCTCCAGTTCCAACCAGGTTGCTGCAAATAGTAAGAATTCCTTCTTTTTAATGGCAGCATAGAATTCCATTGTGTAGATGTACCACAGTTTTTTGATCCACTCATCTGCTGACAGGCACCTAGGCTGTTTCCAATTTGTAGCAATTGTAAATTGTGCTGCTATGAACATAGGGGTGCATAAATCCTTTCTGATTGGTGTTTGTAATTTCTTAGGATAAATTCCTAAGAGTGGGATTGCTGGGTCAAATGGGAGATCCATTTTTAGTTTTTTGAGGAAACTCCATACTGGCTGCACCAGTCTGCATTCCCACCAACAGTGCACAAGGGTTCCTTTTTCTCCACATCCTCGCCAACATTTGTCGTTTGTTGATTTGTTGATGATTGCCATTCTGACAGGTGTAAGATGGTATCGCATTGTCATTTTGATTTGCATCTCTCGGATGATTAATGACTTTGAACATATTTTCATGTGTCCCTTGGTCTTCCTTCTGTCGTCTTTTGAAAAGGTTTTATTTAGGTCCGTTGCCCATTTTTTTATTGGATCCTTCATCTTCCTTTTATTAAGTTGTATAAGTTGGCTGTTGATTTTGGACATTAAACCTTTATCAGTGATAATATTTGCAAATATGTTCTCCCATACAGAGATCTTTCTTGTTGTTTTGTTCATGGTTTCTTTTGCTGTGCAAAAGCTTTTTATTTTGATGTAGTCCCATTTGTTTATTTTTTCTTAAGCTTCCATTGCCTTTGGAGCAGTATCAGTGAAGAAGTTCTTTCGGCATATATCTGACATTGTGCTGCCTGTGGATTTCTCTAGTATTTTTATGGTTTCCCTTCTAATGTTTAAGTCCTGTATCCATTTTGAGTTTATTTTTGTATTTGGTGTAAGTTGGTGGTCCACTTTCATTTTTTTTCATGTATCTGTCCAATTTTTCCAACACCATTTATTGAAGAGGCTATCTTGGCTCCATTGAATGTTCATGCCTCCTTTGTCAAATATTAGTTGAACATAGTGGTTTGGGTGGATATCTGGGTTCTCTATTCTATTCCATTGGTCTATATGTCTGTTCTTGTGCCAGTACCAGGCTGTTTTGAGAACAGTTGCTTTGTAGTATAGCTTGAAATCTGGTATTGAGATCCCACCAACTTTATTCTTTCTCAGAATTGCTGTAGCTATTCGTGGTCTTTTTTTGTTCCAGTTGAATCTATAAAGAATTCTTTCTAGGTCTGTGAAATATGTCATTGATATTTCAATGGGTAGTGCATTGAATCTGTAAATTGCTTTGGGTAGTATGGACATTTTGATGATGTTGATTCTCCCAATCCATGAGCATGGTATGCTCTTCCATCTGTTAACATCTTCCTCTATCTCTTTTTTCAGTGTCCTATAGTTTTCTGCATATAGGTCTTTTACCTCTTTAGTTAGGTTTATTCCTAGGTATCTTAATTTTTTTTGGTGCAATGGTAAATGGGATTGCTTTTTGAGCCTCTCTTTCTGTAATTTCACTATTAGTATACAGAAATGCCACAGATTTCTTGGCATTAACTTTGTATCCTGATACATTGCCAAATTCATTTATTAAGTGAATTAGTTTTGGGATGGAGTCCTTTGAGTTTTTTATGTACAGTATCATGTCATCTGCAAATAAAGACAGCTTTACTTCTTCTTTTCCAATTTGGATGCCTTTTATTTCTTTTTCTTGTCTAATTGCAATGGCTACTACTTCTAGTACTATGTCGAACAGGAGAGGTGAGAGTGGGCATCCCTGTCTTGTTCCTGTTCTTAGGGGAAATGGTTTTAGTTTTTGCTCATTGAGTATGATGTTAGCTGTGGGTTTATCATATATGGCTTTTATGATGTTGAGGTATGCTCCTTCTATTCCCACTTTGCTGAGAGTTTTAAATCAAGAAAGGATGTTGGATTTTGTCAAATGCTTTTTCTGCATCAATTGATATGACTACGTGATTTTTATCTCTCAATTTGTTAATGTGATGTATCACATTTATTGATTTGAGGATATTGTACCATCCCTGCATTCCTGGGATGAATCCTGCTTGGTCATGGTGTATGATCTTTCTGATGTACTGCTGGATCTATTTGATAGAATTTTGTTGAGGATTTTTGCATCTATGTTCATGAGAGATATTGGCCTATAATTCTCTTTTATTTTGTTGTCTTTATCTGGTTTTGGTATTAGGGTGATGCTGGCTTCATAGAAGGTGTTTGGAAGTGTTCCTTCTTCTTGAATGTTTTTGAATTGTCTGAGGAGGATAGGTTTTAATTCTTCCTTGAATGTTAGGTAAAACTCTCCTGTGTAGCTTTTATTTGCTGGAAGCTTTTTGATGAATGCTTCAATTTCTTCCATAGTTATTGGACTATTGAGATGTTTGGCTTCCTCCTCATTGAGTTTTGGAAGGTTATATTTTTCTAGAAAAATGTCCATTTCTTGCAAGTTGTCCAATTTGTTGGAATAGAGTTGTTCATAGTATTTTTTAACAATCCTTTGTATTTTGGTGGGGTCTGTTGTTATTTCTCCTCTTTCATTTCTGATTTTGTTTATTTGGGTCTTCTCTCTTTGCTTCTTGCTGAGCCTAGCTAGAGGTTCATCAATCTTGTTTATCCTTTCAAAGAACCTGCTCTTTGGTTGATCTTTTGAATTGTTTCTTTGGTCTCCAAGTTGTTTATCTCTGCTCAGATCTTCACTATTTTTTTCCTTCTGAGTACACTAGGCTTTTCTTGTTGCTCTCCTTCTAGCTCTTTGAGTTGTAGATTTAGGTAATTTATTACCATTGTTTCCTGTTTTTGAGGTAGGCTTGTAGGGCTATGAGCTTCCATCTCAAGACTGCTTTCACTGTGTCCCATTAATTTTGTATTATTGTGTTGTTATTGTCATTTGTTGCCATGATGTTTTTTATTTCTTCCTTGATCTCTCTGGTTACCCAGTCATTGTTTAATAGCATGCTATTTAGTCTCCATGTATTTGATTTCTTTGTATTGTTTTTATTATAGTTGATTTCCAGTTTTATGCCACTGTTGTCTGAGAAAATGCTTGATATGATTTCTATCTTCTTGCATTTGAAGAGACTTTTCTTATGACCCAACATATGATCTATCTTTGAAAATGACCCATGTGCACTGGAGAAGAATGTATATTCTGTGGCCTTGGGGTGAAATGTTCTGAAGATGTCAATTAATTACATCTGGTCTAGTGAATCATTTAGGATTGATGTTTCTTTTCTGATTTTTTGTTTAAAGGATTTCTCCAATGGTGACAGTGGGGTATTAAAGTCTTCTACTATGATTGTATTGCTGTCAATCTCTCCCTTAATATCCTCCAAGAGTTTTTTTTTATGTATTTAGGTGCTGCTATATTGGGTGCATATATGTTTACCAGAGTTATTTCTTCTTGTTGGACTGTTCCCTTTAGTATTATGAAGTGCCCTTCTTATCTCTTATTATGTCCTTCATTTTGACATCTAATTTGTCAGATATAAGTATTGCAACACCAGCTTTTTTTTTCATTTCCATTTGCCTGAAATACCATGTTCCATCCCTTCACCCTCAATCTGTGTGTATCTCTTTTCCTGAGGTGGGTTTCTTGCAGACAGCAGATATATGGATCATGTGTTCTTATCCAATCAGTTACCCTATGTCTTTTACTTGGAGCATTTAATCTGTTTACATTTAAAGTTATTATTGATAAGTACTTACCTGTTGCCATTTTTAGTCCTTCCCCCGAGTTCCTTCTTTTCTTCCTCTTTCTTTTTATTACAGCAGATCCTTTAACATTTCTTGCATTGCTGGTTTGGTGGTAATATATTCCCTTAGTCCTTTTTTGTCTGTGAAGCTTTTGATTTCACCTTCAATTTTGATTCAGAGTCTTGCAAGGTACAGTATTCTTGGATTCAGACCCTTCCTTTCAATGACTTTGTATATTTCATTCCATTTCCTTCTGGCCTGATGAGTTTCTGTTGAGAAGTCAGTAGCTAGTCTTATGGGGGTTCCTTTGTAGGTAACTTTCTGTTTCTCTCTGGCTGCTTTTAAATTCTTTGTCGACTGTGTTTGCCAATTTAATTATAACATGCTTTCATGTTGGTTTGTTGGGGTTCATTTTGCTTGGGACTCTGTGAGCTTCTTGGATTTGTGTGGGTTTTTTCTTTCCTATATTGGGGAAATTTTCTGTCATTATTTCTTCAAACAGGTTCTCTAATCCTTGCACAGTTTCCACTCTTAATGGAACCCCAATTATGCGGATGTTGTTTTGTTTCATGTTATCCCAAAGTTCCCTTAGGCTTTCCTCTTGCTTTTTAACTTTTTTTTCTAGAAGCTGCTGTACTTGGGTATTTTTTCCTACCATGTCTTCTAGCTCACTGATGTGGTCCTCTGCTTCTTCTAGTCTACTTTTGATGCTTTCTATTGAGTTCTTTATAGCAGTGATAGCATTTTTCACTTTTTCTTGTTTATTCTGCACCTCCTCTAGGTGCTTCTGCATTTCTTCTTGCTGCTTCTTCATCTCCTCTTGTGTCTTCTTCATTTCCCCTTGGCTCTTAGTCAGATTGTCGATTTTGTCTTCCATTGTTTTCATCCACCTTATGATCATTTCTCTGAACTCTTTCTCTGGCAAGCTTATTTCTGCTTCTATTTCGTTTACTTCCTTTTCTGGTGAAACCTGCCTTTCTGTCTCATGTGGGCTGTTTCTTTTTCTGCCCATGGTCTTTCTTCTCCAGGTGTCTGGTTATGTAGTTCTCTCTCTTACGTTGATTGAAAGGCACAAACTACAACATGACCAGGTATAGCACACAAGGCACTGAGTACAAATGTATTCAAGATGTTAATAATCACAAATAAGGTGACCACCAATGAAAGACAAATTAGGCATAAATAGAGAAAGAAGAAGAAGAAAATGGGGGGGAAAAAAAAGAAAGAAATGCCAAAATCAAATTGGGAGTGCGAGAAAAGAAAAATAAAATAAAGAAATGAAACAAAAAAAATAAAATAAGAAAATAAAAAGGAGAAGAAGGAGAAGAAAAGAGGAAGAGAAAAAAGTCAATGAGAAAGGAAAGTGTATAAGAGAGAAAAGGGGAACAATCTATAGATGTCAGGAGAAAACTCCAATAGAACAGTCACTAATCCCAATAAAGGCCAGAAACCAGTACCTAGAGATTAATACAAACTGCAAATAGCAACTGGTATCAAGGGAGGTGAGGGAAAAGAGAGGTAAAAGACAAAGCAAGCAAAAAGAAAAATAAAGCAAGTAGAATAAACACAAACAATCTCACAAAAATTTTCAAAAAATTGATATAATCACTTTTCAGGCAAATAGCAACAAAAGGACATTGAGAAAAAACAACTTTTTGGCTAGTGAAGACAAGAAGAGAGAGGTTTGTATGGACTTGTAGTAGGGGATTTGAAATTAGATATATAAATGTGGTGAAATTTTAACCAGGTAAAGAGAAAGAATAGGGGGAATATAAAGTTGGAAAAGGGAAAGAGAAACAAGACAACAAAATGGTGAAAGTTAGAAGGAAAGTGTTGGCATAAAGGTAGAGTTGAGTTGGAGTAAAATTATGCTAAAGGAAAGATGAAAATAGAATGTAGAACTCTAATCCCATAATAAAATAAAGAGAAAACAAAATGACACTTGTTTTTTTTCCAAAATGGTAAAGTACTAGTACTAATTAATAATACTAGTTTAAAACAAAAATGTAATAATTAAAAAGGTAAAATCAATTGAGGTGGAAAGAAATAAATAGTCTTTTTATTAAAATATGTAAAAATGAAAAATAAAAAAAATTAAAAAAAAAACAGAAAAAAGGAAAAATAAAAAAAAAATAAAAAAAAAATAGAATGATCATTCACTTCCACTATTATTCTGCTTGGCACTCCTGTTTCCCAGTAGGGAAGGTATTTCAGTTCCCTGTGTTCCCTTGTTGGTGTTTTAATCTCTTTATTCTCTTGTGGTTATGCGAGAGTCAATTTGTGTGTCATCCACTGGGTGGCACTGTTTCGAAATTGATCTCTGAGACAAAGCACAGGACCTCTCTAGGCTGTGCTCAGGTCCTGCTACTCTGTGGTTCTTAAAGCCAGTTTGTGGGGATTTTGCAGCCGGACACTGTAATAACTCCCAGGCTGTCCCTGTGCCCCAGAAAAAAAACGAGTGGTTTTCCAGAGCTCCCCTCTGTCAACAGCTCGGAGAGTCTGTCTCCACTCTCAGGGATCACGCCCTGCCCACCTCTGTGGACCTCTCCAGAGGCAGCTTTCCTGCAGCCTGGCTCCCACAGCGTGCACGTCTCTGCCCTGCGGGGGTAGGAGACTTCACCTTATCCCAGGTGAAACCTGACCTTTCCGTTCACTGTGTGGATCTCCGAATCTGCCGCCCGCATGTCCACGCCGCCTGGAGTGCCGTGGTCTGGGTCCCTGGCTATTCGGTGGGTGCCTCCACCAGCCGCAGCTTTGAGACCTCCGCAGACATCCACCTTCCTCTTATCTCAGGCAAAATCTGACCTTTCCGTGTGCTCTATGGATCTCTGATTCCGCTTCGTGTCTGCGCCAATTGGAGAGCGGAGTTCTGGGTCCCCGGGTCCCCGGCTGCTCGATGGGTGCCCCAGCCGCAGGCTTCAGACCACCGCAGACATCCACCTTCCTTTCTCCCTGAAAGTTTCTGAGGACTTAACACTTTTATGAAGTCTTTAGCATCTTGGGCTTTAGTAGTTGTGGGTATTTATGCTAGATAGGAAATTTATATAGATACACACACACACACACACTAGAGGCCCAGTGCACAAAATTCATGCACTGGGGAGGGACTCCCCTCAGCCCAGCCTAAACCCTCTCAAATTGGGGACCCCATGAGGAATGTCCCACTGCTGTTGGACATCTGTCTCACAATCCTGGACTACTGGCTCCTAATCACTCACCTACCTGCCTGCCTGCCTGCCCAATTTCCCCCAACTTCCTCACTCGCCAGCCTGCTCACCTCTTACTGCCTCTCTCCCCCACCAGCCTAGTCTCACCCAGTGGCACCTCAGCACTCCCGCCCGCTGGGTCTCCCCCAACTGCCCCCCTGCCAGCCTGGTCACCCCTCATGGCCCCTGCTGGCCTGGTCTCCCCACACAGCTTGCTGTTCAGTTATTTGGTTGTCACTCACCACTGTGATGGCTTGGTTATCCCACATAGCCTGCTTGTTTAGTCATTTGGTCGTCCTTTGGGCTGGCTCTGGGTGGCTGGGCAGCCAACATCCAAGGCTTACCAGCACCTTGGACTGGCCCTGGGTGGCTGAGGAATTCAGGGGACTAAGGGACTCCTGAGGCAGGCACATGGAGCTGGCCTGGCTGTGCTGCACACCTGCTGCCCCAGCGGGGCTGAGGGGACTGGGCATTGCCATTTTGTGGCTGTGGGTGCTACCATCTTTGAGGGTGGAGCAGTCAATTACATATTCCCTCCTTATTGGCTGTGGGTGCAGCCATCTTTGTGAAGGCATGAGGCACAATTAGCATATTCCCTCTTTATTAGATAGGATATTTATATTTTATGAAACTTTTTATATATTAGTATAACTAAATATTTTAGAGAAAAGTATATAAGAAATAACATTAATAGGGCAAATTCTTGTAATACCATCTGACTATTCAATGCCAGTTATTTCTAATAGTCTTCACTTTGTATTTCAACCTATCTCAATTTTGCTGTATCCTTCACTTATTTTTTTCTACATTTTAACTCTTAACCAGTTATCTTTACTGAAGGCACTACATTTGAACTTACCAGTACCATCTGAGTCTGGTGGATTGTGTGTGTATGTGTGGGAGGAAGAGGTATATTTGAGATTTATTCCAGAAATTTAGTTGTTAAAAAAATAATCCAGGTTCTTAATTTCTCCTGGAATCAGTGTTGGTAAGTTATATTTCTCTAGGAAATTGTATATTTTATGCCAATAAATTTATTGTTCAAATTTATTGACATAAATCAGTTCATATTTATTTTTTAAAAAATATATTTTTATTGATTTCAGAGAGGAAGGTAGAGGGAGAAATAGAAATATTAATAATGAGAAAGAATCATTTATTAACTGCTTCCTGCACACCCTCTACTGAGGAATGAGTCCATAGGCCAGGCATGTGCCCTTGACCAGTATCAAACCCGGGACCCCCCAGTCTGCAGGCCGACAGTCTATCTACGGAGTCAAACTGGTTAAGGCCAGTTCATATTTCTTATATTTGTTATATGTTTTATGTAAAGTGAACAAATATTAAGTGTACAAAATGATGGACTTTTTACTTATGTATATCCTATCTAATAAAAGAATAATATGCAAATTGACAGTACCTCTGGTATACCCACCAGCTACACACACCAGCCAATCAGGAGCAAGTATGCAAATTAACCCAACCAAGATGGCTGTGGTGACTGAGAGAGCAGGAGATCTAGGTTTCCCCAGCAATGGAGGAAGCCAAGCTTTCTGCCTGCCCTGGCCTGCCTTGGCCTCCACTTAAGGCTACAAAGTTTCAATTATAGAAAATAAATAAATCCTAACAAAAATGGTGGCAGCCATGGAGCTGGAGAGAGCAGGAGGCTTGAGTTCCCTGTGTCAATGGAGGAAGCCAAGTTTCTGCAGTCCTGGCCTGCCATGGCCTCTGCTTAAGTCTACAAAGTTTCAATTATAGAAGATAAATCCCAGATACCAGGGCCTCCACTTGGGTCACCAGAGGGCATGGCCAGCATGCAAACCACAACAGGCCCCTTGCCTAGGCCACCACATACCCCAAGGGAACCCCCACCCTGATCCGGGACACCCTTCAGGGAAAACCAGCTGACCCCCACCCATGTACCAGACCTCTATCCTATCTAATAAAAGCATAATATGCAAATTGATCATCACTCCAACACACAAGATGGCTGCCCCATATGTTCAAAAATGACTGCTTCCATGTGGACACAAGATTGTTGCACAAGATAGCCAGCAAGGGAAAGCAGTTGAGAGTGATTAGGTCTGCAAGGGAGGGCAGTTGTGGACAATCAGGCAAGCAGGGGAGGGCAGTTGGGAGGGACCAAGCCTGCAAGACAGGGCAGCTGTGGGCGATCAAGCCTGCAGGGGAGGATAGTTAGGGGTGACCAGGCTTGCAGAGAAGAGCAGTTGGGGGCGAACTGGCTGGCAAGGGAGCAATTAGGCATCAATCAGGCTGGCAGGCAGAAGCCGTTAGGAGCAATTATAAAGGCAGGCAGGTGAGCAGTTGGGAGCTAGCAGTCCTGGATTGGAGAGATTACAGGCTGGGCTTAGGGACACATCCTCCCCATGCACGAATTTCATGCACTGGGCCTCTAGTTTCCATATAATTACATCCAGATCAAGATAAAAAGATCAAGTGCAGTGCTCCAGTGAGTTTCCTCATGCCTCTTCTGAACTGATACCCCCAAAGGAAATCACAGTTCTGATTTCTTATTTTCATAGATCAATTTTGATTAATTTTGAACTTCATTTAAGTCAAATAGTTTGATACACATTTTTTAACCTGGCTTATTTTACTCAATATTGCGTTTGGGAGAATTATCCATGATGTGTAGTACAATTTGTATTTTTTAAATTGTATATAGTTATATTGTGTGGAATACCATGACTTATCCATTTTATTCTTGATATACATCTACTTTATCTGCAGTGTTTGTATTTTTAATAATAAAGCTTCTTTGAAAATATTTGTATACATATTTTACTGGACATATAAATGTATTTTGGGCTTTTAGTATTGTTTTAATTCCTGTGCTGTCATAGCAATATATATTTTTTAATCCTATATTGCTTATAATTCATTATTTTTGCAATTTCCATTTTTCTAATTAATCTCATCAAAACTTTGGAAAATGTTTACAGAGAACCATTTTTAAGTATCTTGAGCTATATTGTATATACATTTCCTTTCATTTATTTTTGCTCTTATTTTTATTGTATCATTCTTTTTTTTTAAATATATTTTATTGAATTTTTATAGAGAGGAAAGGAGAGGGATAGAGTTAGAAACATCGATGAGAGAGAGACATCGATCAGCTGCCTCCTGCATGCCCCCTACTGGGGATGTGACCACAACCAAAGTACATGCCCTTGACTGGAATCGAACTTAGGAACTTTCAGTCCACAGGCTGATGCTCTATCCACTGAGCCAAACTACTTTCAACTACTGTGTCATTCTTACTATCATAGGAATGTTGCGTTTATTTTACTGTTGACTATATAATAACTTCATGATAGATCATTAGTGATTACCAGTTTGTCTTCTCTTCTTATTTAGCCTTTCAAGCTATACATTTCTCTCTAAATATTGCTTTGGCTGCATTTCAATGTTTTAAAAAATACTAAAACTCTTGTTTTTATTCTGTTCAAATGATTTTATAATTTCCATTTTGGTTGTACAAATGAGCCTTGATTTATTTAGAATTTTTTCAAAATTCTAAAAATATCAGGTATTTCTAGTTATATTTTTTCTTAGATTTCTAGCTTATAATATTGTGATCAGAGAATATTATATCAATAATTTCAAATTTATTGAAATCTGCATTATAACCTAGGATACTGTTAGTTGTTAAAATGAACTATCCATACTTTAAGATAATATAGACTTAAATAATCTATAACTGTCCATCAATTGATGATTGGTAAATATGCTGACAGAATTTTGTGTGCTTTTTATTTTTTAGTTTACATATAATCGATATACATACATCACTGCATAAGGTAAGCTGTGCAATGTATTGATAGTATACATCTATATATTGCAATATGATCAGCGCCATAGAACTAGCTAGCATATCTCTACCATATCATATAATTATTACTTCTTAATTTGGTAAAAACAATTAAAATCTAGTCTTTCAGCAACTGAAAGTTTACAGTAGTACAATATTGTTGACTATAATCTCTAGGCTCCTATTAGATCTCAGGACTAGTTTCTACTCTTAAAAAACATTGTTCCAATTTTCTAACCCCCAAGTTCCTGTTAATGAGGGAGGTGTTTTAAAATCTCCATTAATATTAAGGATTTGTCTATAGATCCAAATGGTTCCCTAGTTTTTGCTTCAGATGCTTATATGCTTTGATACTTGATAAATATTTTAATTATTATACCCATTGCATTTCAGTTTTTAAAATTATCAAATGACTTTTCTATTCCTAACAATAAATTTGTCTTTAAATGAATTGGATGATATAACCATAAATGTTCCTTTTGATATTTTTGCAGTTTTCTTTCCTTCTTTCTGTATTTTCTATAACATGGAACAAATATATTTATTTTAAAATCTAATTTAAAATGATGGTGTGCTACTTTTATTATTATATTTGAAATGTTCACTATATTATCCAAACCCAAGAAACATGTTTCCATAAAGTAATGAAGTGCAAACATGAGTGATATTATGTTAAGCATAGTGCATTTAACATTTAGATTTAGGCAGGCATTAATATAAAAGTAAATACTCTACTGAGACTTCTATTTAAATAATATGACACTAGTTTTGTACTATTAATACATAGTTGCCAAGAAACAGAGTTAAGGGCAGACGATGAATTGCACCTACACTTAAGAAAAATAATTCTCATCTTTTCATAGTTACATATAACTCTAAGCACAAATTATATTTTCAAAAATAATCACAACCACATTTCATAATTTAAAGGTATCATTTAGCTTTTGAAATGTGAACTGTGGTACTGAAAACATTATAATTCCTAATTCTATGTTCTTTTAAAATGAAAGAATGAACATTAACCCAGGAAACTATAAATTCTTAATGTCAAAAAAAGCAGTCCAAGTGGTATGATACCCTAAAGAAACTGAGAAAGAGAAAATAGCAAGATTTTAAAGAACATTCCTTGCAGTTATGACCATCAGTAACACCTATGACCAATAGCATTAGCAGAAACCCATTAAATTTGAATGTAAATTAATTATCCACAGACCATAAGGAGATACTGTGCCAATGAAAAAAATACTGTGCAGTTCTGATAGTTTGACACTTTTTTTTCTCCCAGCAATGTCAATTCTCTTCAGTTATTGACAAGCATGGGCCCAAGCTGGCTACTAACAACATAATGCAGTATGGCAACCACTTGGCATGGGATTGGACTAGTGAGTACATGTAATTTATCTAATGAATTCTCCCATGTTTTTGATCAGTCTTCCTGCAAATTAGATTGCATAGAAGCAGGCTGCCTCCTCAAATTCAGACCTGTAATGTTTCCTTTAGCAAAGTAGTCATGATTGTCATTTGCATGAGAGTTTTGTTAATGTAGGACCATAGTACTGTCTGTTTTCAGCATTTTTTTACCTAAACCTAACAATCTTATCTAATAAAAGAGTAATATGCAAATTGACCATACTTCTGCTATGCCCACAAGCCACATCGACCAGCCAATCAGAGTATGCAAATTAACCCAACCAAGATGGCTACGGTCACAGAGAGAGCAGGAGGGAGGCTTGGGTTTCAATGGCTGTGTGAGGCAGAAGGCTTGACTCTGCTCCAGGTTACAAAGTTTCAGTTGTAGAAGATAAATAAATCCCAGATACCAGGGTCGCTGGGGCGGGGGGTGGGGGGACATGGTTGGCCTGCAAACCACCACAAGCCCCTCACCCAGGCCACCCCATGCCCCAAAGGAACACCCAACCTTATCCAGTACAACCTTCAGGGCAAACCAGCTGGCCCCCACCCATGCACCAGGACTCGATCCTATCTAATAAAAGAGTAATACTGTATGCAGATTGACTATCACTCCAACACACAATGTGATTGCCCTCATGTGGTCAAAAGATTCTGCCCCCATGTGGACCCAAGATGGCCACCACAAGATGGTCAGCACAGGAGGGCAGTTTACAGGGACCAGGCCTGCAAGGGAGGGAAGTTGGGGATGATAAAGCCTGTAGGGGAGGGCAGTTAGAGATGACCAGGCTCACAGGGAGCCAGCAATCCTGGATTGAGAGAGAGATGTCTGACTGCCCGTTTAGGCCCTATTCTACTTGGATCGGGCCTAAATGGGCAGTGGCACATCCCTCAAGGGGTCCCAGGTTGGGGAGGGAGCCGGCTGGGCTGAAGGACACTCCCCGCCCCTGCCCCCCCATGCACGAATTTTGTGCACCAGGCCTCTAATATAGCAAATAAAACTGTTCAAGTACATTTCAGTTTCTGGACCACAAGCGATAGGTTCTAAAATCTGAGCTGGTTCATAATGACTTACAGAAGTTATAAAAGTCTACAACTGAAAGCCTTGCATTTCAAGTTTTCATTTCTTAGCAAATGTAGAATGCAGACCATGAGGGATGAGAGCTGTTGCATTGGTAATGTTGAGAAATTGAGTTTGTCTTAATGTGTTTTCCATTCATGTGGCACACCTTGTGCTGCTCTCTGTGTTTCTGAATTTTATTATTTCGTTGAGCCACATTAGTGATACCACATAAGACACCTAAAGGTCCAGTGATTTAACCCAGACATGAGGGTTCATATATTTCCTATTCATATATTATGCTTAAAAAATAAATACAATTTAATTTGGTTTATAAATAATCTGTTTTTCTATTTTGCTGTCACTATAAACTTCAATTATAGAAACACATTAAATGTTATTAACTATTTCTAAGTATTTATTGTTTTTCTTTATCCTGATATAAATAAAATGATCTGATTTCTTTAAAACTTGGTATAAAAATTGATCTTTATTTTGTAATATTACACATTATTTTTACACATAATTTTATGACATATACATTCATTATTATGAATTGTTATTATTTTCTACATAATTTGCATATAAGGAAATGTGAGTTGCTGGTAGAAGCAGTCCTGAAAATAGTCTAAAGGAATATAGAAGAAAGGTAAATTTCTTCTATTTAAAGACATGAATTTCTTCTATTTCTTCTATTTAAAGACATGAATTTAGAAACATTAATTAGTGAATTATATTTCAGTATAGTTTGAATTTACAAAGGCACTAACAAGCAAATGATGCAGACAAAAATCAGCTGCTGCCAGCTCCAATCCATATGACTTGTGAATTGAGGTGTCTGGATTACCTGCTCACAGACTTACTTATTTTCACTGGTCCTGCTTGAAATCTATCATGTGTCAGGACAGCTTAGGTACGCTGAGTATTGGCTATGATTTTGCAAGTGTTGAAGAACTACCAAACAGTAAATTGCCCTATCACTTTAAGTCATTGACAGTGTGTTAAATCTCATGTCTTAAGTAAGTATCCCTTACATAATAAATACATTATTTATCTGGTCTTGCACTTTGGCCCCATTGATCAAGCACCATGAAAATACATTCCTAGAAGTATTCCAACTAGTGCTTGAAATTATTTACATATATAGCCTCTTTCCTCAGCTATCAAAACCAACACATTCATACCTGAGTTATATTAAAATGGAACCTAAATTTTTGGCCTGGCAACTAGGAAATGTGATGGGGATGGTTCTGCGTGAGGCACATATTGTCTTATGAGAGATAAAAATTTGCAAAATATTTCAGTTTAAGAAGTTTCCTGACCCCTCCAGTGGAAGTGCTGGCCACCAGCACAAGCAGAGAGTCTAGGAAAGGATGAGTGATTGAAAGGCCAACATCCTCAGAAACTTTCATTCATATGTCATTTTCTGAATGTCCAGGATTATAGATTTCCCTCACTCATTTTTATGGAACAGATCTGTCTTGACTAATGTCTTTGCAGCTCTGTTAACTCTTAAGGCATTAGGTCTTCAGTCTGCTACTCAACTGCATCTAACTGACCACTATAGGAGGTGAGGACTTCTTTTTAAGCTACCACAGAAGTTCTTACTTAGCCATTATCATCTTTGGTTTATCATTGACCTTCTTCAGGGCATCAGTATGATTTAGCAGTAGTCATCTAGTTCTCCCTTCCTTTTTTTATAGGAATCATTTTCTCCATATTATGAAAATAGCTGTATCATTACACCTGTCACAGCATTACTCACTTCAGAGCAGAAGGCAGGCATTTTGTACCTACCCAACTTCCATTTGTTGAAGGTTTCTCTCCCCCACTCCCCACCCTCTCCCTCCAATTTAGACATTAAGATTGTATCCAAATGTTTAAATCAGAATTGAAAGTGTTAGTCCAGGATGGGTTTGCTCTGAAACAAGAGCTTCTAAGTTCTTTCAGAATTTACTTGTGGGTTATACTAAATTCTTCAAAACATATTGTTATCCAACCAGAATATGGTAGTTGAAGTAAAATGATAAAGACTGCTGCTGGCATCTCAGATAATCTCTCTTGTTGAAGAGTATTACAAGTTATATTTGAAAATGTCTCAAGTAAATCAGAGTTTGTGGGGTTACTCTAGAATAGCTGTTGTGGACATAGGTGGATCTAGGTCTGTATAGATTTCCTAGGTAATCAAATCTTTTCAATCCACATTTAGAATTCAGTAAGAAATACATACAAAAGGTGAGAGTCCAGCAGCCTTCATGGGGCTGAACTAATAACATGTTGCTTGTATTGAGAAAGCTACTCAGCAATGACTTCCCTAAAAGAAGAAGAAGGGAAGTCATAGGTGGGAGCTTTTTCAGGTACATCGGGAGATTTCTTAGATACCACGGTGTGATTAGAATACAGGTGTGTCTGGTCCAAAATTTATGTCCTTAATAAAAGAATATGCTATAGGGACTCTCACTATAATGAGGGTAATAAGATTTTCTACCTTGAAAGGGACCACAAATATAAACCTCAAAACAATTTAAGAAATACTGCAAATCACAATTACAAATATGGACATTTATGAGATGTAAAAATATCCAGTCATAGAGATAACTTGAATCCTGAGAACTTGAGGTTGTTGTTGTTTTTAAGTACAGAGCTATGAATTGAAAGAGCTTGATGACCAGTAGAGTCTACCTGCCCTCCTCTAGTTATTAATGACTTTAATTTCTGTAAGCACCCACAGTGGTAATTCTCACCATTTGATAACATTTAGGGACAATCACAATAAATCTGGGAGTGGGAAAGAAGGGTGAACATGTATTAAACTGAGCATCCGATTTGAATCATACAAAGATTTAGCTTTATAGACAGCCAGAATAGTTAAAAAGGTCAAGATTTTGTTTAAAAATTCAGTGAGATCAAGTGGGAGTAATAGAGAAAGAAGAGAAAACTTGATTCTCTATCAATGATAGAACTCAAGATACAATGTCAAAATCCCTAAAGGGAGAGGAAATTAGAAGGCACAAAATAGATTCCTGTGTGTGAAGAAGATAATTAATATTAGTAGTTAATATAAGCTAAATTCTTAAAGGTTTAACACACAAGAGGTTAATTTCTCTCCCATATCACTAGTTGGTATATGGTGGCCTTCCAAATGGTGATTGAGGGATTCGGGATGCTTCTCAAGTTGTTTTGACATGATTCAGAGTTTTTGGTCTCAGCTGTCCAATGAATAAGCAAGGAGGAAAAGTGTTCAGAAAATGCTACACCGTCTAGGCATGGAAGTGGCGTCTATCATTCCTATTCATATCCTATTGGGTGAACTAATGATGTGGGCTGGGTAGAATTTGTCTTTACCACATCAGTCATTTAAAACTGACTTTTGTTTATGAGAAAGTTGAAATGAAATACAAAAAGGTGATGAAGAGTAGAATTAGAACAGGATATATTTAAATGGCCTGATTATGAAACCTCAAAGCAGACATAAGGCTAATAGGCAAGAAGAAGGCAGAGAATGGAAGAATGAAAGGCAACATCAATATCAAACAGATAAGCTGAATGTATGGTGTGGTGTCAGCTTTAAGCAAATTCTGAAATTGACTATAATAACAGTTCTGAGTGATCTAAAGCTAAAACTAAAAGTTAATTATTGTGGCTATAAGTTTATTTTGAATTACAATTTCACATTTAAAATCCAGTCCACCTTAAGCATTTTTGAATCACAAACTCTTCTGCAAAACTAATGAAAACTGAGGACCTTCTACAAAACAACAACAACAATACTGAAAATACACAGATTCACATTTCCACTCAATTTCTGTGAGTCCTCAAGTATTTTAAATTACCAGGTTAAGAATTTCTGTTTTGGCATACAGAAACAAAATAAAACAATCTAAAAACTTTATTTGAGACACATGATTGTGCCAGGTTGAAAGCACTAGACTTTGTAAATACTAGTACTGGGAGAATCTGAACTTGCATCAAAGTATTTTCAGTCAGGATTTGGAAAATAGCTCCCAGGACAAAGCTATCATATTTTCAGAGAGTCTGATATAATTGAGATTGAGTGAGCACTATATATTTTTTTCAAATGAATATTAATTCCTCTATTGATTAAAGATAGTAAGATATATACTAAGTTTTACCAAGTCTTCCCCCTAAAAATATATGGAGCTTTCTAAATAAGCGTATGAAAAGATGTTCCATATGATATCATCAAGGAAATGCAGATTAAAACAACAATGGGATATACTCTTACACACTTGTGAGAATGACAGAAATCCAGAATACTGTTATCACCAAATGCACAGCAACTCTCATGTATTGAAAGATAGTCTGGGCCGAGGCCGGTTTGGCTCAGTGGATAGAGCGTCGGCTTGCTGACTGAAAGGTCCCAAGTTCGATATTGGTTGGGGACATATAACTTGCTTGCGGCCACATCTCCACAGTGGGGTATGCAGGAGGCGGCTGATTGATGTCTCTCTCTCACCGATGTTTCTGACTTTCTATCTCTCTCCCTTCCTCTC
The DNA here is from genome assembly GCA_011751065.1 of Lasiurus cinereus. Taxonomy (NCBI): domain Eukaryota; kingdom Metazoa; phylum Chordata; class Mammalia; order Chiroptera; family Vespertilionidae; genus Lasiurus; species Lasiurus cinereus. The sequence goes on along the minus strand of JAAGEH010000005.1, from coordinate 15,918,785 downwards.
TGTAAAAAAATCAATAAAATATATTTTAAAAAAAAGAAAAAAAAAGAAAGATAATCTGGTAGTTTCTTTCAAAACCAAACATACTCTTACCATATGATTCAGCAACTCTGCTCCTGGGAGTTTACCCAAAAGAGTAAGCTTACATCTATATAAGACTTAGGTCCACACAAATACTTGTAAATGATATTTATGGAAATTTTCTTCATAATATCCAGATGTTGGAAGCTAAGATGTTCTTCAGTAAATTAATGGATAACTAAGCTCTGGTACGTGCAGGAAAAGGGAATACTGAATTTTCAGTGCTAAAAATAAATGAGCTATCAAGATTGGCTTAAGTGAGCTATCAAGCTATGAAATGACATAGAGGCAACATAAATTCATATTACTAAGTAAAAACAATCTGTAAAAGATACATTCTGTATGATTCCAACTATGGGATCTTTGGGGACAGGCAAAACGGAGAGATAGAATAAAAATATCAGTGTTTGCCAGGCTTGGTGGTAAGGACAGGGATGAATAGATGGAGTAGAGAGGCTTTTTAGGGCAGTTGAAATGCACTATAAGATATCATAATGGTGGACATATGTTATTAGACAATCTAAATCTATAGAATATACAATACTAGTGTGAATCTTAATGTAAAGTCTAGACTTTGGGTGCTTATGATGTGTCACTTGTAACAGATGGATCACTTTGTTAGAAGATGTTGATAATTGGGAGGCTGTGTATGTATGAGGGCAAAGGGCATATGTAAAGTCTGTGTACCTTCCTCTTAGTTTTTCTGTGAATTTAAACTTCTTTTAAAAAAAGCCTTTAAAAAACGTTTTTTTTTTAAAAAACAGAAGCTGTATTCCTCAGGGTAGCCTCAAAAGATTCTACCCAGAATAAAATAAATGTAGCATATTTGTAAATCCACCACTTCTTCCAAAACTTTCTTACAACTTTTTTGTTTTTCCCCTCAAATACATATTTTATTGATCTTGATAATAGAAATCTATGATTGCAGGTAAATTTGGAGCAGCATAAAAATAAGGAATTAATTTTTATGTCCTGGAGCTAAAGGGTACCTGGTGTTTTGTGTCTTCAAAAAGCACTTTATTTCTACAGCAGGTGCAGTGATATCAGCTGAGTAAAAAAAAAAATCAGCTCTGTGTATTCAAAGATCTCATTGCAAAGAGAAAGGCCCCTTGCAGTTATTGGCAAATGAAATGATGTATCAAAAATATTTAGCTCTAGGCCTAGCTTGCACTCTATGTTCATAAAAGGTAAGCTACTCTTCAAATATGATTAGTTATCACTGTTCTACATAAGAAAGATATATAAGAAGTATTACTATTTTTTCTAATGAGTACACAGAATTAGTTATATATTTGTTTTCTATTTTTATTTTCTGTTGGCTGTCAGCTTTCTTTGGCTTGTGATTGAATCACTGTAATCTCACTCTAATCGTTGTCTCCATCTTCACATTACCTTGACCTCTTTGTGTATATAAAATATCCCTTTTCCTACCCTTTATAAGAAACACTTGTGATGACATTGACAGTCCATCCACATAATCTAAGATGATCTTCCCATCACAAGATCCTTAACTTAGTCACACATATAATGACTTTTCCAAATAAAGTAATATTTACAGGTTCCAGTGGTTTGGACCTGATATCTTTGGGGACATTTTTCAGCCTACCAAGCACAATCATATAATGCAAAAATAAAATACTAAATATGATGCTGAAGGCCAGAATCTTGGCTATGATTCTGGTTGTGCCATTTACTTTCAATAAACTTGTTAATAAAACTGGCTATAAATACTGAATGATTACTCTGTACTCTATTCCAGGCAGGAAGCAGTTTTATGCAGATTCTCATTTATACTCAGAATAGTCATGTGAAATAGATATGATGAATCTCATGGTACTGAATTTTAATCAACCTAACAATTAGTCAGTAATCACACAGTCGGTGATATTGTCAGAATTCAAACCTTTTGTACTCTAGAGTCCAGAGATACTACCCTACATATAGCCTTACTTCCCCTCTAGCACCAAATTGTACTAATTATTGGTTTTCACTCAGTTCTTTGTAAGACAGTGTTAATATTTACCAACACACTCCATAAGATTAGACTAAATGAACAAATGTGTAAATTTTATAAATGTGGCATTCTACAATAAATATAATGTAATATTTACATATTTTAAAAGGGTAGATTCCTCTTTTGTCATTACAATGATCACAACATAAGTCTTTGAAATGGGCTATTTTTTAGTTCTATAAATCAAAGTCCTATCTCTATTATTGACTTACTAGAGGCCCAGTGCATGAAATTCATGCACTTTGGGGCGGGAGGTGTCCCTAAGCCTAGCCTGCACCTTCTCCAATCTGGGACCCCTCTGGGGATGTCTGACTGCCAGTTTAGCTAAACCAGCAATCGGACATTCCTCTCACAATCTGGGACTGCTGCCTCCCAACCGCTCACCGGCCTGCCAGCCTGATCATCCTCTAACCACTCCCCTGCCAACCTGATCAACTCCTAACTGCTCCCCTGTCAGCCTGATTGCCCCCCTCTGCTCTCCCCTGTCAGCCCGATTGCCCCCAACTGTCCTCCCCTGCTGGCCTGGTAACCCCTAACTGCCCTCCCCTGCTGGCCTAGTTGCCCCCAACTGACCTCCCATGCTGTGCCAGTCACCCCCAACTGCCCTCCTATGGTGGACAGGTTGCCCCTCAACTGCCCTCCCCTGCTGACCATCTTTGACCACATGAGGGTGGCCATCTTGTGCGAGAGTGTGAGGGTCAATTTGCATATTACCATTTTATTATATAGGATGCACAAGGGAGTTTTGGTTTCAGAGACTGACATTTAAGTCTGACAGTAGTCACCAAATCTTACCCATTTCAGTGTAGTGTCAGGTTTTAAAGAACAAGAAACCTTGCTTATTCATAAAGAATCCTTTCATTGACAAAGCCCATACTTCTTTTAGGAGGTCAAATCAATAAAACATAATGGATTCTCTCAAAAGACTAAGTAAATGAGTGAAAGAATGCATGCAGAAAATGGGAATAGCTTATTTTTGAAGATGAAGTTTTATCTAGCTGCCTTTGGTATTGAGTTAAATGATAGATCATTTTTTAATATGACAAGTATATTCAAGCAATCAGTCTTTGAGAAGGAATAAAGGTGATCATTTGAGTTCCAGTATCCATCAGTAGAGGAAAGAGTTTCTCCTCTGTACTGTTTAGATCATCAGGTCTGACTTCCAATCAAGACTTGCTAATAATGAACAGCAAGAACCTACAACCAAGAACAATCTATCCAGCAAAGCTATCATTCAGAATTGAAGGGCAGATAAAGAGCTTCACAGAGAAGAAAAAGCTAAAGGAGTTCATCAACTCCAAACCAGTATTATATGAAATGCTGAAAGGTACTCTTTTAGAAGAGGAAGAAGAAAAAGGTAAAAGGCAAACAGTTATGAACAACTAATACATATCTGTCAACAAGTGAATCTAAAAATTAAGTGAATTAAAAATTTGATCAACAGAATAAACTGGTGAATATAATAGAATCAGGAGCACAGAAAGGGAGTAAACTGATAATTCTCAGGAGGACAAAAATCATAAAGCATCAAACAGACTGAAATTACAGCAGAAAGATTAAAGTTAGGTGAGGTAGATAAGTGATCAATCAAAGGACTTGTATGCATGCATATAAGCATAACCAATGATCACAGACACTGGGGGGTTGGGGTATGCCTGGGAGGGAGGGGGGGCAATGGGGAGATATGTATAAAAAATTAATAAAAATTAAAAAAAGACTTGCTAATAATATTTAAGAAAGAAAACTGCAGGAATAACAGTTGGGCCCAATACTTATAAACTGTGCAAAATTTTCAATTATTATTATAGATCTAATTTTATGTTAGCCACTAAATTACGAGTTGCTTGTGTATTTTATCATATTCTATGTGAACAAATCTCTTAGGACAATATTATGGACCTAAATATATATTTGTATCCAATGAGAAAAGGAACCATCTCTTTAAGAAGTATCCCACTTTTTAAAAAGTCTCCTTGATTAATTAACTATCATTTAGAATTATTGGTGCCTATCCTGGAGATCATCTTCTTCCCTAACCAAGTTAGAGTGCCATTCTTGTGATCCAAACCAGGCCCCCATGCTTTTTGTCTAGCATTCCATTATTTTTCACCCTAGGTCATCGTTGTTATTATTAGTGAGGGCAGGTTGAATTATTCAATCTGTGCATCTGCAGTGCCCGTCACCATGATTGGCACTTAGAAGGTTCTCAGTAAGAGACCTTGTTTTGTAATACCTTGGCCTAAAACTTTCCTGACACACATGATCCCTGGGATAAAGCTCCAACTCCTTTAATTGTTATAAAAGGCTTGCACTATCCATTTTAAATGTTCTACTGAACCTGATCTCTTGTCACTCCTTTCTTAATTCTAACAACATAAAACTTGTCATTGTTCTTTTTCTTTCTTTTTTTTTTTTTAATTTACATGCACAAATTTTTGTCTAGATAAAACACAAATCTACAGTTTCAGGATTTAAGGGTCAAATAACTGACTGATGTAATGAAAGCAAACAACCTAAACTTAGTACTTGGTATTTGTATACAATCATGTGCCACATAATGACTTTTCAGTCAATGATGGAACGTGTTCATGGAAGTGGTCTTATCTACACTAATAAAAGAGAAACATGCAAATTGACCATACCTCTGCTACACTGGCCACACCCACCAGCCAATCAGGAGTGAGTATACAAATTAACCCAACAAAGATGGCTGCAGCCACAGATCTAGAGTGAGCAGGAGGCTTGGTTTAACTCTGGCGATGGTGGGAGCAAAGCTTCACCTGCCCTGGGTGGCCCTGGCCTCTGCTGAAGTCACAGTGTATTAATAGTAATACTATTGGCTAGAAATATTGAGGCACTGACTTGATCCCAGGGGAGTTTCCCACAGACATGTCCTCTTTCTAAACCAGTGTTAAAACTGAAACAACCCTTGTATTTCTTATGATGGCTGTAAGATCTGTCAGCAACAATCCTTAGAAAACTTTGAAGAAGAGGGAAGCAAGCAAATACCATAAGGAAAAATAAGCAAGTTCAGGAATTACACAATCTATATAATGCATGGGGACAATAGAGGGATGAAGATAATGATCTTTTTTAGAATTGTACTATTTGGGGATGTTATTATTCCCTTTATAGTGTTCTAAAATGTTATTTTCTCTTTATAATAAAAATGAGAACATTCATATCCCCTTTAGTTTTATGTTAGCTAACAGAAATAGTTTTTTTTAAAAAATACTTTCTTTTAAACAAGTATCCCTTTAACCTTACTTTGCACTTTGCCCCAACTCTGCTGTGATTCTTCTAGACAGTTCAAGGACACCTGGAGCGGAAATGGTTTCTAGAAATTACAATGAGTTCAATTGAGTCTGGCGCATTCGGTGTATTTTTTTTCTTCTTTCTTAACACCTGGATGCCAATTTTATACACACTTCCCTGATGTGCCTCACATAATAGCTGGGTAAAGGAAAGAAAAGTCCCTGCTGCCACCCTTCTGTGTGCTCTGACCATGTGCAGTGGCTCATAATTGAGAGGCAAGCTGGGCTGCCCCACAAGTGGGGGGCCAAGAAGGTAGGGAGGTCTGAGGCAACACATAGTTTGGCTCCAAAAGGAAGGATAATGATGCTTTAAGATTAGGGCTATACATGTAACACACAATAGATAATGAACCAATTATGGGGTGCCTCAGTTCACTATAATTGAACTAGGTAGGGTTTAAAGCCTAAATAACTTTGATAGTTATACTTCCTTTCTTTACCTCATGAGCTGCCTCATCTTGGCTCCATAATGACACACATCCCACCGTATTTTCCAGGTTATGGTCCTTTGTCAACTACCCCCTCACCCAGACTTGCCTCCAAAAGCACCATGAGCACTTTCTTATGACATATGTTTAGCTCCCTGAAACTAAAACACTCTGGTGGATAACACATCCTCAATAAATACATATTAGTTAAAGTACTTTAAATGTAACATATTGGAGTATTTTTCGATTTTATTTGGGTCAGTAGGGGACTTGAACATAAATTAGGTTATAAATAGATGCATCTAATTGCAAATAATTACTATATCTTTAAGCTTGCTGCCCATAGAAATTAGAGAAAAATTGAATATATTAAATCTTAGTAGAGATTTTTACTCCAATTCCTTCAGGTTTTGAAAGCTCATTTAAAATTATTTATTTTCTAATATCTTTGTTTAATTTGTTAAAATACCTTCACAATGTTAGTCCGTATTCTCCATTATACAATAGAATAGCCTATTAGAGGAGGGAAAATCAAAACTCTTCAAAAGGGGAAAAGTACAACTCTAGTATTCATAATTAGATTTACTTCCTGCTAAGATTTACTAAATTTTGTTTTGATCAACATATACTACAATGGTACCTCGAGATATGAGTTTAATTCGTTCCGTAACCTTGAGACGTGGGAAACTATGAGACGCTCGAGTTGCGGAAAACTGGTGGGTCGTGTGCAGCCAGCCGAATTGGGCAATTACTCCTATCTCAAATGTTGATAGTATTTCAAAGCAAAAATCGCTCATATCTCAAAAATCTCGTATGTTAGGGCACTCGTATCTCGAGGTACCACTGTAATTGTTTTGTATTTTTTCTCTCTTTGATATACCTTTTTACTTTCTCAAACTGTATTCTGGAAAACACACACACACACACACACACACACACACACACGGAATGGCTTTATAAAAGATATGTCAAATATTTTTGGCCACATATGTTTCCTTTGCCACATATGTTTGCCATACATTTATTCAAATTTAAGATTTTCTACTGGATATTTGTGATCATAATTTTATAAATAAATAAATGTTCAGTAAGCAATGTAGGTTACTTTGTGTGTTTAACAAACCAAAGATATACTATAACATATAAGAACTTATTATCAGGAAAAGATTCTTAATGAAAATCCAGAGAGTATTTCTACATTTAACCCTCTAAACTCTGGAGTCAATTTAATGTTACAAATAAATTCAAAGTTACTTACAGATTTTCCAAATTCTATAGAATATTGTAATTTAATGAATGCTTGTACTTGAAAGAAGAGTTGTTCTTAACCTGGGGTCAATGGATCCCTGGAAGACTCTGCATAGGCTTCAATGGGTTTGAAAATTCTATTGAAATTGTATCTATATTTTGATAAGTTTACACATAAATACACATCTTTCTATTGAAATTGTCTCGCTATTTTGCATAAATTTATACACATAAACAGCCCACTTAAGGGATCCATGTCACAGTCAAGATTAAGAATTTCTTTCATAGGTTTCTCGGTAAGACACCTAATTCCAAACTGTGTATTTCACATCAGAGGAAACTGAGGATTCGATATTAACAATATCGCATATCCAGCATCTGGCATACACATGACAGGACGTTGACTCTCCTGTTTTGCATCTGAATGCTCTTTATTAATTTTGGAACTCTGGACTAGGTTACTAAACAAACAATTCATTTGTTCATTAATTTAGTAAAGAGTTTTGAGTATCTACTATGCACACATCTCTAAGTTAAAGAAACACAATCCACTGAATAAAACAGATATAGTCTGTGATCTCAGTTCATAATCATGTGAAACAGTAAAAACTCTAGTAAACAAAAGTACATACATAATTTTAAAGTTTTACTACCATTCAACAAAAATGTCCCAAATAGTAATATTCAAGGAAAACAGAGAAAATTAAGGAGGTGCTCAGGAAGGGCCTTTTGAGAAAGAGACATTTAAGCACAAACATGAAGCATGAGAAGGAACAGCCAGGTTAAAATAAGAGAAGAGTTTTCTAAAGATAAGGAAGAATATAAGAAAAGTCTATGAGAGGATAAAGGTTTTTCTAGGTGTTTTTGATGAAGGGAAATGAATATAGATTTGCTCGAGTTCATGAACTTGTTACAAAAGGGAGAATCCTAGCCACTTTTGCTCAGTGGTCAGAGTGTTGGCTGGAGGACTGAAGGGTCATGGATTTGATTCCAGTTAAGAGCACGTACTTTGTTCTGGAGGACACCAATTGATGTATCTCTCTTACATTGATGTTTCTCTCTCTGTGTCTCTCCTCCTCCCTTCCACTCTTTAAAAATCAATGGGGAAATATATCTTAGGGTAGAGAAAGAGTGAGAGAAAGAGAAAGGAGAAGAGTGGAACAAGTCCAGGATGAAAATAGGCAGGTGTGCATACCATGGAGGCATTGAGAGGGTGTTGGGCAAGCACTTCAAATTTTTTGGAACACTACCTCATTCTTGACAAACACAACTAATGTTTTTCTTACAGCAACCTTTTGGAAGTAGATGTTATCCCAATTTTAGATGTGAATAACAAAAGCCTGTCCAAAGTCATAAGTTTAGTAAGTGACAGACGTAGAATTCAAAACCAGGTCTTTGAGTCAAATGATGTTTCTGCTTTTGGCCCTTACACTGTGAGTGGCCATATTTTTTATTTTATTTCTTTTGCCTAATAAATCAACCTTATTTGATGTAAGAAAAGTCATTTATTTATCCACTTAATACATAAAAGCCCTGTGTCCTACACAGTCTAGAAGTGGGCTTCCAATATAGAGAATAAATTATACATACATGTGTAGGAGCAAAATCTATTATGGTGTAATGGGATCAAGAATATTTTTTTCTATTTCTCATTTTTTCATTCCCTTCATCATTTCTCTGCTAGTGGAAATACACTGGCTTTTTGAATATCCGCTACTAACTTACTCTTTGTTAAAACTTGCAATATCCCAGTGACCTGAAAAAGCTCAGTCTGTGCCCAATAGAGTATCAACTTTCAAACAGCAATGAACTTGCTGGGTTAATTTAGGCAAATATGTATAAAAATACCTCAGAGTCATAAGAATATAAATCTGTGTTTCAGTGTACTTTAAAGACAGAACATTCCTTTCTAAATACATATTTTATCCTCATTGGTGAAATCTGATAGAAATAAAATAGAAGATACAGAAAGCATTAAAATATTTCAGCACCAAAGTTATAGCCAAACTAAGGACAACATTTTCTTTGCTAAGGAAGTTAACCATGTGCCTTTAATGTCTAATATAACTTTTAATTCAGTGCAAAGTTTAAAAGCATAAAATATAAAGAATTGTATTAAAGATTACTTTTTTTCTATATATAACATTGTTTAAAAGATAATTGTGTCTGTTTTTTATGTCATGAGACTTTCCAGCCTATCTTTGAAACTTGAAATTATAATGAAAAACATGACATCTACTGATGGGAAACGCCTAAATTAGGCAGTGCAATAGAGAAACCTGCAAAAAGATCTTCAGTGAAAAAACTTCAGTTCAGGTCCCGCTTCTGCTTCTAAACTTATGTGTGGTGTTTGTTATAGTAATAATAATAAGGATAGAATACAAATATAAAATAAGAAATTGGGTGTGACATATTAGAGAGTGGAATGAAGTGTGAACGCCCTTAAAGAATGTGCATGTAAGAGATATAAAAGTTTGTACCCCACATGTAAAGACCAGATAGCAGAACACCTGGGACCCGCTGATAAGACACACACACTGGACATAGGACGTTGCAGCTGCTGCTCAGGGTCTTGTAGAGGCCGCGGCTTGTGGCTCAGGTTCGGACCCAGGGTCCATGGCAGAGCTCAGAGTTCAGGCAGGATGCAGGAAGGGGAGCAGAGAGTGACCGTCTGTGGAAGAGCAGACAAGCAGCTCTAATCTCCTTCGGAGCTTATTCCTCCTTTATGTGGTCAAGCAGGCGTCTTCAGTATGTCTTCAGTGTGTCTTATCAGCGGGTCCCAGGTGTTCTGCTATCTGGTCTTTACATGTGGGGTACAAACTTTTATATCTCTTACATGCACATCTCTTTAAGAGCGTTCACACTTCATTCCACTCTCTAATATGTCACACCCAATTTCTTATTTTATATTTGTATTCTATGCTTATTATTATTATTACTATAACAGTGTTAAGCAACTCTCACTGTATATAGATCATCTGTAAAATGAAGGAGCTGGTCTTGGTCAGTGGTCGGCAAACTTATTAGTCAACAGAGCGGTTTGCCAACCACTGGTCTAGTTAATAAATGAATAAGTTAAGGTCCCAATAGAGAAACAGCACCCATATGGGAGAGATATACATACATATATATATATATATATATATATATATATATA
>JAAGEH010000005.1:15886777-15908446 GCA_011751065.1 Lasiurus cinereus | reverse complement strand
AGAAACAGAAGGACAGACCATTGCTAAGGGCAGGCTGGGATTCTTGAGCAGGAACTGAAGCTGCAGTCCACAGGCTGAATTTCCTTTTCCTCAGGGCAGCCTTATTTCTACCCTTAAGGCCTTTCAACTGATTGAATTGAGCCAATCTAGATTATCCAGGATAATCTCTTTACTGAAAGTCAACTGATTATAGAATTTAATTACATCTATAAAATATCTTAACAGCAACATCTAGATTAGTATTTGATTGGATAACTGGGGATTATAGCCTAGCCAAGTAAACACATAAAATCAGCCATCACAATTATTTCAAAACTTCTAGATTTTATTGTTTAGTAAAACTTAAATAACTAAGTAGAAGGGGTGATATTATTGGTTTACTTTTATTTTGCCATATAAATCTTCCTTATTTAATTTACAAAGAGGTATTTAATACATATTTGTTAATTATTAGTGACAGATATTTTTTAGTGGCATATATTTAGTTTTTTTGAATAAAATGAAATATTTTCATTTTTCCCATTTTACTCCTGCTATCATGGAGCAGCTCTAGTTTGAACCCCCGATGTTGTCATCTCTACTGTCTCTTGCAACTCTAACATTCCCTGAATCTATGAAGCCAAACAAATGACAAATGATTGCTGTATTTGTGGACTTCTATTGTTGGTGTGGGCCAGTTATATATAAGAGGCACTGTGTTGATAACATTCTCAAATGTTCTCATTAGAGTGTTATAGAGTCAATAGCTAGAGTGGTCTTGGGCAATTTAACTCATCAATCTGTGCCTCAGTCTCCTTCAAAATGAAAACAACAGTGCTTATCTCAAAGGATTGTTCTACGAATTAAATGTGTGAGATGTTCAACACATATAGTTCATAGAAGGAGTTCAAAAAACATCCCTGTTTGTTGCTACTATTGATAGCGAATATTTGGACTAGAACCTGGATTCTTTGTCTGCTGGAATCAAAGAATAAATCCACAAATAGAAATTGGTATAGCAAAGATGGAGATTTATTGAAGAACAAGTACAAGCTCCCGTGTAGGGAATTGGAAAAGAGTCCCACTCCCTATGGCTTTTACAGGCTGCAGATCCTGTGCCTTGATATTCCCTCTGATTGGTCACTGTTCCCTAGGGATTACTATAATAACTGCTGGGACATGTGAGGTTCTCCCCCATCCTTCCTTATTGTTTTTCTATTCCCTTTGGGCTTTCTTCTTCATCTTCTGAATGAATGAATGAATGAATGAAGGGCTTCCTTCTCTTTATTTTGTAAATGTGACCTTTCTTGGCTACTTCCAGTTCCCTTGTCTTATGGAAATATACCTGTTACTGCTTCCTTGGCTTATGGAGATGAAACTGCACCTGTCTTCCATGTGTTATGGAAATGTACCTTCTGCCAGTCTGCAGCCCTGCACTTTTCCATGGACTCCAATTCTAAAAAATCCCTAAGCCTACCTATGTTCCCCCCAAATTCCTCCTTCAGTATTGTTTCTATGTATTGTTCCTCTCAATTCATTTTAGATGATCATCTTCTAACCTGCCTTGTAGCAAGTACAGCCAGTCACACCAAAGGAAAACAAGCAAAATAGACTCTAAGGACATTGAGTGTTTGCTATGTTTTAGACACCATGTTAGAATTGTTAAAATGTTAATCCTGCTCCACACCCTGTCAGAAAGTTTTATTATGTATATTTTATAGATAAGGATGCCATAGGGGAAAATATTTCAAATAAGTTCAAGATTGTAAAGCTAACTCTGTAAAGGATATATTTCAATCCAGGTATTCTAATTTTAAATATCTTATTATCTCTCTTCCTAGTGTTGAATTTGAACAGATCTGTCCCGTTCAGTTATAATAACAAATTACTTGATAACCTCCCCCTTTTCTCCATTTCCCCCTTAATTGTTAAAGTGATCCTGGATTTCAGAGTGGTTACAGCTTTAGGTGGATGAATTCAGTTTAGCAGGAGTGAAACATCCATTTTTTATAAAAATTGCTGTTTGAAATTTTAACCCTGCTATTTGGCTTCTGTAAATGCTTGCTTGCTTAAATAATAAGGAAAATAAGACTACTTCCACTTCAGAGAGGCCATTAAACCTTCCCCGGACAAAATTATCAGTGCTGGCACCAAGCTAAGCCTGTGGTATAGGGGTTGTTTAAGAACTTGCAAAGGGATCTGGAAACACTCCATATTTGGGAGACAAAGAACATAAAAACATATATATATTGAAAGTTCCTCTATATGGGGGCCCAGAATTTGAGAGACATTTTCCTCTGAACCTGCTCATAATAAATGTTACTCCATCTCTCTAAATATTGCTTGGTTCTTCTTTGGTTTTCTGTAGCAGGAGGACCATTGATAAGAAGGGAAGGCATACTAATGACCAACCAAAACCAAAGTTTAACAACTCTTCAGTCTTTCTTTCATATAGCTCTTCCTTTAATTTTTTGCTCTTTACATTTTTTTTTCTCATGTTCTCCTCAACTCTGGATTATTATAACTCCCGTACATACTAGTGTGGCAGATGTGAGAAATCCTACATATCATACCACTGACAATTCAGAAAAAATAGAAAATAGTCTTTGATTAACTAGCCCTTACTTAAAACATACTTAAAATGTAATAAACCAGTTATGTGCTTTGGAAAATTGGTGCTTCAAGTAACATCTGTCTGCTGTGTTATGAATACGCTCAATTCTTTAGCATTTTGTGGGGTGGAAGTATATTTTTAATGAAGACTTTTATAATTAACAGTATACAAGAAGGTATCTTGATCTCTGGGGAACATTTATTCAATCTAATTTTTTGTTCAGCCACATGGAACAGTTAAGTTTAGAAAAATTAACTGAATAGATTTAGCTTGCAGGACATGTCTAAGTCATGTATTGGCACTTTCAAGTTAAGTCAACTTTTCAAAATAGTTATTCAAATGATAAAATATTTTTAATTTAAAATTTTTTTCTAGGAGAATTAAAAAAATGGAAAATCATATTACTTGAAGAGACAATCTACTACTACTCTAAGTTATATCAATACTATTCCAGGCAAGTTTTTTCTATTTTAATATAAATGAACTTTAAAAATGTTTCAAAATTAAAAATGGTGCCTTCTATATCTTGCACTAAGTATGTTAGGACATGGAAGAGATGAAGCTAAAAGGACTTATCTAGCTCAGGTGTTCAATAGAGTGGCTTACAGAATGGTGGCACCAGGCTGGCTGCACCAGAATCACCTAAATGAGCTTGTTAAAAAATGGATTCCAGAGCCACATACCTGTCCTACTGAGTCAGAATCTCGCAGGGTTGTACCTTAGGATCCCTGTAATAAACAACTCCTGAGGGTAATGTTGTTTTTTTAATCCTCACCTGAATATGTTTTTACTGATTTTTTTTTTTTTGAGAGAGAGACATCAATGTGAGAGAGAAAAATCAAAACACTGATAATTGATCAATTGCCTTTCACATGGACCCTAACTAGGAATTGAACCCACAACCCTTTGGTGTATAGGAGGATGCTCCAACCTACTGAGCCACCAGCCAGGGCCTGAGGGTAATTTTTATGCCTTGTCAGGTTTGGCAAATGTAAATCAAGTCCATGTCTCCTAGGATATAGAAACTATCTCATAAAGAGAAAATATGATTCTATCAGTAATTTTAGAAAAAATAACTTCATCATAATTTTCAATAGCCCTTCTAATATTTTATAATTTAGGGGTTTTATTTATAAAAAATAATATAAGAATAATAATTTTGTTATAGTTCTCTTAAGACATGCACATTATATATGCATTGAGAAAGGGGAGAGAGAAAATGAGAAAGCTTAATAAGTCCATTTATCTCACAATGCCTCACATTGATAAGAGGCAATTCTAAGCCCAGTATCTAGTATAAAGTTTCAGTTATTTCCACCACCTTTTCTAACAGTTCTTCTCACCTATCATACTTCTTTTCCCTTCTACTCCCTTGTCCTCCTGTCCCAGTCCTCTTGTCTGTAGTTCCAGAAAAACAGGTTGTTACCTTTGACTTGTTGGAGCCCTTTCTTCACTTCACATTACAACACATATAATACTGAAGTAGTTTTATTATTTTCTTGTGAATGAGTGTTTTATCTACTTATGTGTTTTATACAATTCCTACAGACAGTCTGTATTTTTTCTATACATGAATTTTAGCTTATTGAGCTAAGATATGCAAACAATACAATGCACAGATTTTAAATGTATGGTTAGATGAATTTTGACAGCTATACAGACAACACCTTGGTGCCCTTTGTTGACAATCCACCCAGAGGCAATGTTTTTTATTTCTATCAAAATAGCCTACATTTACCAGTTCATATAAGTGAAATCTCACAATAGCGTATTTTATCTCTTGCTTCTTTGATTTAATATATACTGTTATTTATATTCATCTGTGTTGTTTTGTGTATCAGTATTTCATTCCATTTTATTGTTGAGTGGTTGTATGTGAATGCCACATAACTTATTCGCTAACCCTTGACAGTTGTTTGGATTGTTTCTAGTTTCTGCCTGTGAAAAAAGTACTACAGAATACAAGTGTTTGAATGGATGTATGTTTTCATTTCTCTGGGTACATAATAAGGATGATATTTCTGGTTCAGAGAGTAAGTGCCTATTTAACTTTAAGAACTTGCAAATTCTAATTGTGTATTCTTGAGAGTATTTGCTATTGTCAACTTTCGTGTTTGTTTACCATTACATTAGTAATGAAGTGGTATCTGAGGATTGATTTGTAGCTTGTTCATGACAATGAGCACTTTTCCTTCTGTTTCTTAGCCATTTCTATATATTCTTTTTTTCAGCTTTATTTTATTGTTGATGCTATTACAGGTATCCAATTTTTCCCACTTTACCTACCTCTGCCAGCTCTGGCCCTCCCTTCCCTCTTGCCATCACATCACTGTTGTCTGTGTCTATGGATTATATATTCATATGTTCCTTAGCTCATCTCTTTACCTTCTTTCATCCAGTCCTCCTCATACCCTCTCCCCTCTGACAGCTGTCAATCTGTTCCATGTATCCATACCTCTGACTCTATTTTTTTCATCACTTTATTTTGTTTACAGAAAGAAAGGGAGAGGGATAAAGAGTTAGAAACATCGATGAGAGAGAGACATTGATAGTATTTTCTATTTCTTTGAATAAAGAAGATCCCACATATAAGAAGTCATATTATATTTCACTTAGCATAAGACCCTTATGTTTATCCATGTTGTCACAAATGGCAGAATCTCCACCTTTTTTTATGGCTAATTTTAAATTACTTAAATTAACATTAACCGGAGATACCGTGAGAAAAAGTTATAAGCAGAAGATAACCAAAAGAGAAATATTAAATGGGAATTAAATTTAGGAAAAATATACTTCTCAGGCTTTGATTTTAACTTTGGTAACAATAACTTCAACCATCCATGTGAAAATTTTTGAAAAATGGCAAGAGACTTAGGGAATCATTTATGTTGAGAAAGACACACACACACACACACACACACACACACACACACACACACATATTTCTTGGCCAACCCAAGAATGGATAATGATAATATTAACATCTAGGTCAATATTTTCCCAATCTTATAGTTCTGTTAGCTCTATATTTTTGATGTTTCCATTCCTTTAATTTTATGGAGCATTGACACTCTTGAGTTGTAATTTACTTGTCATCTAATTATGATAAGATATTTGCATAGTCAATAAAAGGGGGTGAAGAAAAGGATAGGTTATCCCCTTAGAGCAATAAATATTAACTATCCCAGTTTTGTATTTATGTACCACATTCTTTATCCAATCATTTATTTATGGGCAATTAGGTTGCTTTCATATTTTGGCTATTGTGAGTAATGCTGTAATGAACATAGGAGTGCATATACCTTTTTTCATTAGTGTTTTCTATTTCTTTGAATAAAGAAGTAGTCACTGGGTTAAAAGAAGTTATAATTTTAACAAATTGTTTCTTCTTAAGTCATTGTTACATTGATTGGCATTCCATACCAATGTAGTTTAGCTTCTCTGCTCTCTTCAATTTTTTAAAAATATATTTTATTGAATTTTTATGGAGAGGAAGGGAGAGGGATAGAGTTAGAAACATCGATGAGAGAGAAACATCGATCAGCTGCCTCCTGCATGCCCCCCACTGGGGATGTGCCCACAACCAAGGTACATGTCCTTGACCGGAATCGAACCCGGGACCTTTCAGTCTGCAGGTCGACACTCTATCCATTGAGCCAAACCAGTTTCAGCTCTCTTCCATTTTTAATCATCATTCCTGTGTGCAGAATTTTGGCAAGGCTTAACAATTTTTTTCAGAGATACTTCACACAGTAAACAATGTTCTATCATGCAAATCATCCCATATGAGCTCAAGTTGATTCAACTTGACGAGTAAAGTGGTGGTTTCAGGTTGGAAACATCTTGGGCATAAACTACACAGAAAAAAATTGATAAGACACATTTAATTTCAAATTAATTCACTGAGTCAGTAATAGCTGTGAATGTAGTAGTCCAGGATTAGGTCTAGGGCCCAAGTACATATACCACCTGTTTTTGTAAATCAAATTTTATTGGGAAACAGCTTATTTACTTACTCATGCCTTGCCTATAGCTGCTTTTTGTTTTTTAAATATATTTTATTGATTTTTTACACAGAGAAAGGGAGAGGGATAAAGAATTAGAAACATCGATGAGAGAGAGAGAGACATCGATAAGCTGCCTCCTGCACGCCCCCTACTGGGGATGTGCCTGCAACCAAGGTACATGCCCATGACTGGAATTGAACCTGGGATCTTTCAGTCCACAGGCCGACGCTCTATCCACTGAGCCAAACCAGTTTCGGCATAGAGCTGCTTTTGCACTGCAATGGCAACATTGAGTGGCTGTGACAAAGACTACCTGGCCCCAAAGTCTAGCATATTTATTCTCTGGTCCTTTAATGAAAAGCTGTCCAAACCCTGAGTAGTTTAATACTCTCACTGTATGTCAAATGGCATTGAATAATTAAATAATATCTTCTGTTAAGGATTTTCCATGGGCTCTGCATATTGTTTGTAACAGGGCTCAGAAGTGAACAACTTCACCTATTTGTTGCACTAAGACAGCTCTCAGCTAAAAGGTGCTTAAACAACCTCAAAGAGTTAATCAGTTTTCAAAAGGCCTGTTTTAACCTCCTCATATGTGTGATCACATTGGGACTGAGTCAGGGATGTTGACTATATTTAAAATGAAAGGCATGTAGGTGGGAGTCCAGCAAAAACATGAAAATGTTGGTCTCCACAGAAACTCTCATATTCAATGATATCTTGTGGAGAGACCAGCACATCAGGCACAGGTAGATACAGAAAGCTGGAATAAAAAGCACCTCAGGAATTGTACATGCAGGGTATAATAAAAGGACCTAAGGGAAGGCGATGCAGGGCCAAACATTCAGAGAGGAAACTGAGAAATAAGAGCTCATGGGAAACAGCGCAGGAAAGAATGGAAGAGGAGATAGGTGGGAAGCAGAAGAGCAGAGAAATCATGGTATTCAGTTTCCTTTATGAAAACGCCAAATAACCTGGCCAGGAGTTTATAGCACAGCAAGCCTCTGCACTAAATGGGCGTTTTTCAAACAGCAGTCTTGCCTTGTCCTCATCGGATACTGTACCTTCTCTCTCCCTCAGGTATAAGCGCTTTCAGTGTTCATCCTTACTTGCTCCTTTCAGTGTTCTTAGAACGTGTGCTTTGAATTTAACCAGCCAGTAACTTTTAACCATTTTTGTGACCCAAGTTTAGTTGAGTCAGAATAACATCTGATGTCTTTATTCTGATTTCTTTTGGACCCTCTTCTATCCAGTATTCTAATTTGAAGTCAGTCCCAGCTAATGCGGGCAATTCTTCATTTCGTCCCATGTTTTTTCATAATCACTTCATATATAATAGAACTGAGATTCCAATTCTAGCAGGTCTAATGTTCTTTGTTTTAGTCCTCATATCCATTTTATTTTTATTATTTTTTTAGAGAGAGTGGAGGGAAAAGAAGAAGGGAAAAGGTGAAAGAGAGAGAAACACTGAGGTGAGAGACACATTAATTGGCTTACCCCTTATAGCAATAAGTATTAACTCTATTGATGAGGATCTAGCCTGCAACCAAGGTATATGCCCTTGACCAGAAAGCAACCATACAGCCCTGCGGTCTGATGCTGACACTTTACCACTGTGATAACTGGCCAGGGCCCTATATCCTTTAATAACTTTATGATATAATACTACCTTTAGTATCCTAATGGAATTTACAAAAAAATAGTAAGTATTTATGTTACTTAAAAATCAAAACAAAATAATTTTTTTTTAATTTTTATTAATTTTTTATACATATCTCCCCATTGCCCCCCTCCCTCCCAGGCGTACCCCGACCCCCCAGTGTCTGTGATCATTGGTTATGTTTATAAGCATGCATACAAGTCCTTTGATTGATCACTTATTTACCTCACCTAACTTTAATCTTTCTGCTATAATTTCACAGTCTGTTTGATGCTTTATGATTTTTGTCCTCCTGAGAATTATCAGTCTACTCCCTTTCTGTGCTCCTGATTCTATTATATTCACCAGTTTATTCTGTTGATCAGATTTTTAATTCACTTAATTTTTAGATTCACTTGTTGACAGATGTGTATTTGTTGTTCATAATTTTTTGTCTTTTACCTTTTTCTTCTTCCTCTTCTAAAAGGGTACCTTTCAGCATTTCATATAATACTGGTTTGGAGTTGATGAACTCCTTTAGCTTTTTCTTCTCTGTGAAGGTCTTTATCTGCCCTTCAATTCTGAATGATAGCTTTGCTGGATAGATTATTCTTGGTTGTAGGTTCTTGTTGTTCATCACGTTGAATATTTCTTGCCACTCCCGTCTGGCCTGCATCGTTTCTGTTGAGAAATCAGCTGACAGTCGTATGGGTGCTCCCTTGTAGGTAATAAACTGTTTTTCTCTTGCTGCTTTTAATATTCTCTCTTTCTCTTTTGCTCTTGGCATTTTAATTATGATGTGTCTTGGTGTAGTCCTCTTTGGGTTCCTTTTCTTTGGGGTTCTGTGTGCTTCCTCGACTTGTAAGTCTATTTCTTTTACCAGATCTGGGAAGTTTTTAGTCATTATTTCTTTAAACAGGTTTTCAGTATCTTGCTCTCTCTCTTCTTCTGGCACCCCCACAATTCTGATGTTGGTACGCTTGAAGCTGTCCCAGAGGCTCCTTACATTATCTTCACATTTTTGGATTCTTTTCTCTTCTTGCTTTTCCA
The DNA here is from genome assembly GCA_011751065.1 of Lasiurus cinereus. Classification (NCBI taxonomy): domain Eukaryota; kingdom Metazoa; phylum Chordata; class Mammalia; order Chiroptera; family Vespertilionidae; genus Lasiurus; species Lasiurus cinereus. Next base: position 15,899,157 of record JAAGEH010000005.1, on the reverse strand, counting down.
GTTGAATGTTTTCTGCTTCTTTATATTTCAAATTTTTGACTTGATCCTTGCCTTTCTCTAGTACTCTGCATAATAGTTTTCATTTCAGTCAGTGTCTTTATCATCTTTTCTTGGGTCTCACTAAATTTATCCATCTTTTCTAGCATATTCTTGCAAAACCTTATAAGCGTGGTTTTGAACTCTATATCCAGTCGTTTTTTTTCCTCCATTTCTTTTGCTTGTAATCCCTTCCCTTGTCTCGGCATTTTCACTGTGCCGGGGAAACTTCTGTGCTGGAATCAGCCGCAGAAGCCTCTGCTGAGCTTGGGAGGGTGGAGTCTCAGGGCTTAAGGGACCGCCTTGCCTTCCAGTCGGCCCCGCCCTCCACGGCCCCTGAGTCTCACGTGACTGGGTAATGGCTGGAGCGGTCCTTGTGCGCTCGCGCACCCGCAGTGCCTCTAACCGCTGCCTTTCCGGCTCCCCTGCGAACCAGGACCACACGAGTCTAGGTCCCCAGGGTTTCGCCCAAACAGGGGCCCAGTGGACTCAGAAGTGGCACAGTTCGGAGGGTCTGTCTCCCGCCCACTCGCGAAAGCCAGCGGCACAATCAGCAATCCGTCCTCCGCGCGTGGTGCCGTGCGGGACCAGAGCTCCGATCCTTTGCAACTCCCCTAAATTTCCGTGCACTTCTCCCTTTTCACAGTCCAAACTCCCCCCGTATGAGTTTCGGCTGGATCTGGGGTTTAGTGTCGTAGGATAAGGGGTTCAATGCCGTTGGGAGTCTCCGTTTCCCTCCTGCCAGAGAAAGCCAGCCCGGTACTCCGGCACCCACTCTCTCAGCGCAAGTCTCCGTACCTCAGCTTTTTGCAGCTCCTCTGGGTCTCTGTGAGCCCCTCTCTTTCCTTCTAGTTGTAGAACTTCCACTCAGCCAGCTTTCCTATGGCTCTGGATGCTGTCTGTTCTGTCTTTTAGTTGTAGTTTTGAAATTGTTGTGCAAGGCAGCAGTATAGGTGTTTACCTATGCTGCCATCTTGGATTCTCTCAAATCAAAATAATTTTTAAAAATATGTTTATAATTGTCATTCAGTATGTAAATACTTTGGCATACCTACCTTAGAATATGTAATGAAATGCTCATGTTCTTGGTTTTATACATGGAATAAATATTAGTTAATTCATCATAAATTCAAATGGATTATTATATGATGACTCAAATGCCCCACACTGGCATAGCTGCCCATGATGTGATTTTTCTAAAAGTGAACAATGCATGTTAACATGCCAACAAAAAAAAAAATGTGATACTCCATTAATTTACCTTGTATTATATTCCTGAAGAACTTATGAATATTAAAATTTAGAAAAACTATAGGTTTAAATGTTTTATAGATAAATATTTTAGGATTATATTTTTACATGTTTTGTGCATTAAAAATATGCACAAATATATTTGTAAGTTTCGTGAAACAAATACAGTCCTATATAAGAAAGATGCAGTATGCAAATGGTCATTACGCTGTGAAGTGTAACAACCAGATCATGGATCATTAGGAGGGTGGGGCAGCAAGCTACAAGCGGGAGTGGTGGAGAGCTACAGAATGGGGCAGGGAAGCAAGCTATAAGGTGGAGGGATCTTCAGGAGTGGGGGGCAGCGGGTGGAGAGCTACTGGAGGGCAGCATCGAGCTACTGGCTACAAGCTGGCAGTGGAGAGCTACAGGAGGGGTCAGGGCAGCAAGCTATGTGGCAGGGCATGTGGGGTTAGGGGAGCCACAGGAAGGTGGGGCAGAAGGCAGAGAACTACTGGAGGGTGGTAGTGAGCTACTGGTGCACAGATTCATGCGCAGGGTTACTAGTGCTTTTATAAGTAGGATATTCTAGAATACTTTAGCAATACTAGTATCCTTGCCTATCACCTCCCTACCCCCATTGTGACAACATAAAATACATCAAGGACATTGTAGCCCATTAAGGTAGAATGAGGAGCAAAGAACATAGCCTTCCTGTTGTGTGCTTCTACCTTAATGTTATGGTTTTAGAACCTTAACTGAAAGAGGTTTACACTGCAGAAGCCTGAGAAAATTTTAAAAATAAACCTATGTTTTGGATATAATGATTTATTTCTAAGACTTAAATTTACTAGAGATTGAAGGCAGAAAACAGGAGAGACGCTAATTATGACTAAAAAGAACACAGTGAAAAAGGGGACAGTCTGGACATGGGTGCCATGGCCATTTGAATATATAGACCATTATTCCTTGCAGATAATACTGAATCCAGCCATAGAATTAGAGTAGAAAATCAATAAATACTCATTCATAATATACATCAGTGATTTTAGATTTAAAAAACACATAGAGTGGTTGTTGAACACTACATTGGGTGTATTTCGAGTCTCAGTTCAAAAGATTTACAATAATACTAACAGCCCAACAAGAACTAATGTATTTCAGAGGATGATCATAATTATATTCATAAATTTGCCTTCTGTTTGAATTTTAATCAGAAATCAAATGTTAGCTTATTTCTGCTTCATACGTTGTTATCAGTAAAAAATGAGGTGCTGGAGGTGAAATACAAAGAGGTGAAATTCTGACATCTTATAAATTTCAAGAGAATTTTATATATTAACTAGAGGTCCAGTGCATGAAAGTTCATGCACTGGAGAAGGGTCCCTCAGCCCAGCCTGCCCCCTCTCATGGACCAGGAACCCTCAGGGGCGGGAGGTGACCCGGCAATCAGGGGAAGGTGACACCCCATCGCACCTTTGCTGCTGCCAATGGGGCAGTGCAAGCCTTGCCGGCCCTGGTTAACTGCGCCTCAGGCCTACCCAGCGTGGCTGGGAGGCAGAGGAACTCTGGAGGAAGGTGCGCAGAGCATCTGGACTCTCCTGGGGGTGGACCAGGCCTTGCCATATACCTGCTGCCCCAGCGGAGCTGAGGGGACTGGGTACCACGATCTTGTGACTATGGGCACCTCCATCTTTGAGGGCATGGCAGTCAATTAGCATATCTCCTCCTTTTTGGCTGTGGGTGCCACTATCTTTGAGGGTAGGCAGTCAATTAACCTATTCCCTCCTTATTGGCTGTGGGCACTGCCATCTTTGCCACGGCATGTGGATCAATTAGCATATTCCCTCTTTATTAGGATGATCTTCTGAAGTCTCAAGAAAAGAATACCAGACATGATTTAAAAAAAAAAAAAAGCAAATGGCATGTTAACTAGAAACTGGAACATACTAATTCATGGATTTGTAATACCTTTATCTATAGAGATATTGGTAGGTAAACTGATTAATCATGCTCATTTTCCTATTTTTTTCTTATCCTTCTCCTTATCACACATGCTAGATACCAGATATTCTCCTTTTATATTTTGTGGGAAACTTTTTGTTAATCTGCCAGCGTTTGCTATTAATTTCAGCATTTCTAATTTATCTCATAGTATGAAGTTATGTCCTTAAATTTCAATCAAAGGAATGTCATATTGAACTATTAAGGATTATTAAAGATTTTGAGTTTTTGTTTTCAATGATGTATCATTATTTTTCCTAAATGATCATAGAAATAATACCCAAGAGAATGTGGCAGGTTAATTGGTAAGAGGGACATACAATCAGGCAAATCCATGTGGCAGACATCTGGCCACTCCCCCTCTGTATGCTGTGGAATACCATCTGAGGGTTGGATTAAAATTGGGCATAAGCAAAAATATAAGGTAAACCTGAATCTTTCAGTCAGTCCTGGGATAAATCACTTAACACATATATCCATTTCCTTGTTTTTAAAATGACAAAATGCTTTTTTTCCTCCCAGAATCTACAGTAACTAGAAGTCTTTAAATGAGACCTTAGAGTCTCATTTTATTAATAGAGTATTATTTTTCTTTTAAGAATAACGATTCTGGGGCACATATCCCCTGAGTCATTATCCATCAGGAAAGGAGAAAGCATTCATAATGGTTACCTTTCTTTCAAATGATTTATTGTTAATGCTGAATATAGTTCTTAATGACTCCAAGCTTGAGCAGAACAACAAAACTTGATGTTTGAGATTTATTTTTACATTCAGATAAAATTTCAAGTATGCTACAAGCAATTCAAGTATGGAGAAAGCCTTTGTTTCAATTTAGGCCCTTTACAAACTTTGGAAATATATCATCGTCTCTCCAACAAGAAATAATCTCCAGCTGGGAAACTTCGTTACAGTAACACAGTGGGGACTGAGTCAGGTGGGAAAGCTTGGCTGTAGAAATCACCTAGGAATTTTATAAGGCAAAGCACAGTAAAGACATTTACATTAAAAATGTCTGGATTTTGGAAGTAACTGATTATTACTAGGAAGAATGACATCAGACTTGGTTTATGAGAAGAGACAAAAATCACAATTCTCATTAAAACTGTCTGCAAAGAAACAAAGTGGTGAATCTCAGAGGAAAGAGGAAGGGAGAGCTTAACTAAAGAACTTGTATGAATACTAGAGGCTCTGTGCACGAAATTCATGCAAGAGGTTTGGACTGCACAGCCCTGGCTGCCTTGTCCTTCACATCTCCAGCTTTGTTTGGAAGGCTGTCTAGACGGTCGATCTGCTATTTGGTCTAATTAGTGTATTAGCTCTTTATTATATAGGATATGCATAATCCATGGACACAGACAATAGTGCAGTGAAGGCCTGGGGAGGGGGTGGGAGCTGGGTAGAGGGGGTCAATAGAAGAAAGAAATGGAGCATCAGTAATAATTTCAATAATAAAGATGAAAAAAAAAACCTTGATTTTAAAAAGATAATTAAAAAAAAAACCTAATAAAATAGGAAAATTTTTAATGGACATTTGTAGGTGAAACATAAAATTGCCTGATTCCTAGGTATTTCTTTCTAATAAAACAGTTGACTATGGGTCATAGATATCAATGAAGGATTCTTGGGTCATGCTTGCTGCTTTTGTACCTTATCCAGCTCCAGACTCAACTGGCCTTAATTCAATGAACTCACATGAAGTATCCTCTTACATTTTACTAGGCAGCACATTAACTTTAGTTTGCACAGTTTGCTCAAGCAGCAATTCCATTAGATAACTCCATAATTTTTACATCCCCCCCTCCCCACACACACACAAACACACTTGCATATATTTTATATTTGGTCTCACTTTGAATCAGTATTAAAAGCTAAAATGCTAGAGTGGGCAAAAGTAGATTTATAGTTGTGAGTATGAGATACATAGAGTTTATCCTTGTATTAACTTATTATTTGTATTACAACTGTAACCCACTTTACCCCATACCTGCATATTCAAATTTGGAAGAAAATAATAAGAGTTAGAAATTGGATCTTAATTTCTTTTTTTTCTCATATATTTTATTGATTTCTTACAGAGAGGAAGGGAGAAGAATAGAGAGTTAGAAACATTGATGAGAGAGAGAGACATTGATCAGCTGCCTCCTGGACACCCCCTACTGGGGATGTGCCTGCAACCAAGGTACATGCCCTTGACCGGAATCGAACCCGGGACCTTTCAGTGCGCAGGCAGATGCTCTATCCACTGAGCCAAACCAGTTTCAGCTGGACCTTAATTTTTTTATGTGACTTTCACACAGTGTTAAATGGAGAGAAATACAAATTTTAAATTTTAATCTCTGTGTCAGGTATTTACAAGTATCTCAAAATCCTGATTTGAAAACCAATGCTACTGGCTTTGTGGATTAGTGATACATATTGCTTAGGTTTCATGTCACCAACATAAGACTAAACTGGAAGTTGGAAAATATATTCTAGTGAATTTTCAATAGCAATCTTCTAAAGAACTCTATGTAGAAAGGCTATCAGCTAACATGGGCTCTGTTCCTCATTCTGTCAAAAAATAACAGAACAATACTGAGTAAGTCATATTCCTTTATTGACTGATTTTAATATTCCCTTTAGCTCTAGCTTTTCTCAGTATGATTATGTGTATAGGAACACACTTCTGTATAATAAACATGGCCTCTAATACGTTGGAAGATTTAAGAACTAGAGTCATATGTTCTCTACTCAATAATATGAAATTTGTCATGTTAAGAAATGCAGGTGTAGGTGATAGTGAAAATGGCCAAGTAAGGAATTCTGGGGTTCATTATGCTCCAGAAATACTGAAAAGTCTAGCAAAAAACTATCAGAATCTATCTGACCAAAACTCAGAGACATGCAGTGCCCCTCACCCCCATGGTTTTGTTTTTCATTTTTGCTTTCCATTGTTTCACTTTCCATGGTTTCATGGTCTGAAAATATCAAATGGAAAATTCTAGAAATGATCAATTCATGTGTTTTAAATTATGCATTATTCTGGATAGCCTGATGAAATACATGTACACTAAAATTCATGGCAGCACAGTTCACAACAGATGGAAACAATCCAAGTGTTCATCAACTGACAAATGGGTAAAGCAAATGCAGTATATTCCTGCATTGGAATTTTAATGAGGAATAAAAAGAAATGAGGCAGACAGTGTGCCTCAATGGTTGAGTATCAACCTATGAACTAGGAGGTCAAGATTCCATTTCTGGTCAAGGCAAATGTCCTGGTTGCTGGCTTGATTGCCAGTAGGGAGCAGGCCTAAGCTGGCATGTGGACATCCCCAGAGGGATCCTAGAATACGAAAGGGCACAGGCTGGGTTAAGAAACCCCCAAGTGCATGAATTTTCATGAACTGGTCCTCTAGTAAGGTATAAGAGTGGATGCAGGATATGGTGAAATTTTTCCAGTAACTCTGTTTGCCACAGGAAGTATAAAGCCTTATTTATTTTCTACTAGAGCATAGCATAGTGATGCTTCCTAGCAGATAACAAGTAATACATGTTTGTTAAATTGAATTAAATCAAAGAGTTATTTTTTTATTGAAATTTATATTGGATCTTCTTAATTACAACCAGTAGATACTGATTTCCATTAACTTGAAAAAATGAGATCATTTTTGGAACTGTGTGTAGAACTATGTGTGTAACTCACAGAATTGACAGGGAGTTTGATGAAAATGTCTAATCAAAATAAGCCAGTCAGAGAAAAGTAAGTATCCCAGAGACATAGATGCATGGAATAGATTGATGGATTTCAGAGGGAAGGAAGGAGTGGTGTATGGAGTAGGGATTGGTTAACTGGGGAACTTACCAGTATATGCACATATGCACAACCCATAGACCCAGACAATAATATGGTAAAGGCCTGAGTATGGGGTAGAGCGAGTCAATGGGGAAAAAAGGGGGGACATCTATAATACTTTCAACAATAAAGATACATTTTTAAAAAATCAAAAAAAAAATAGAATGTAAAAAAAATGACTAAGAAAATACAAGATCCAGAATAGCACTAGTGAACATGAACAGGAAATATTCAGTCAGATCTTTCTGGGTTGTATTGATAAATGATTTAGCACATGTGGATATTTGTAGAGCATAGCCTCTGAGAGAGGAGGCTATTGTTGGTTTTTAATCTCTTCTGTACACTGATTTCTATCTCTAGAAAAAACCTGGCACAGAGTCTCCAAAACTTAGCATATACAAGTTTAATGAGTAAATATATTTCTGCTGTTATATAAGTTCAATCTAATTTCAAGTTCTAGGGGATAGGATCTGACTGCCTAAGTTAGGTCACATACACCTGTCAGATGACTACTGGCTCACCTAATTTATAATCCTGTGGATTCTGCATATTAGAAGTTGGAGTAATTTCCTCCCCCCAAAAAATTGGGATGCTGTTTCCAGAAATTGGTTGATTACATATATACACTAAACTGATCAAACATCTGATAATCCATGATTATGTATATACAACAATGTAAACCTCTTCTAAATGTTTTTAAAATCTAGTACCGTTATTTATTTCCAAACTTAGTTCATATCACTGTGGTACATTTTTTAATTAAAAAATGTGCCACCAACATGCCATGTTACCTCAATTTTTAAAATGTTTTGATTAGACTATAGACCAACCCAATGTTACAAGGAGAATAGTAAATTTAGAAGCTCTGAGAAGGTTCAGTTTTATTTCTTTTTCATTGAAAGTCCAAATGTAAGCAGACAGTTTCAGAATGGACAGGATCTAGTTTCCTTCTGGTTCTTTTATTAGGCTGCTCCACTGTTTCCTAGGCTAGAGCCCTCATCTTTGTGGTGAAAAATGATTCAATATCACATTGTATGTTTTTCAATGTATTAAGCAGGAAAGAAAAGAGGCAAAGACGAAGTACCCTTTTAAAAAAGAATATGTGCCCAGCCAGAGTGACTCAGTTGGTTGGGCTTTGCCCTGTGCACTAAAGAGTTGCTGGTTTGATTCCCTTTCTCTCTCTCTACCTTCCTAAGCATATCTGCAGTGAAGACTTTAAGTAAAAAAGAACAAATAAAAACATACATTTAAAAAAAAATAGTATGACTGTTAGTGTTTTTGGCCAGTGACATGGACTGTGAAAGAATTCACAACCAGAAGAAGAGATTGATGCAGAGAGAAAGTTTATTTTACTTTCCCTGAAGGGAAAGGGCCAGTGCATTGCTAATCGATACAATGGCAAGAAATAAACAGTGACCTGCTCTTTTAAAGTCTTGGCTACTGTTGCTAGGTGACAAGGAAGGGAAGCAGGGCTGAAACTGAGCAGACATCAGGGGGATGGTCTTTCTTAGTTCTTCAGGAGAAGGTCCAGGCAGGGGCAGATGTCCTAGGGAGGTGTCTTTATCAGTACTTTCAAAAGCTTGTAAAAGTTACAGAAGAGCAAAAGTTACAAAGAGTTTGAAAGGGGAACAGCTTGGGTTTGAAAGGGAGGGAGTAGAGCCCTTCTATTAACTAGAAACTTTCTAGCCAGATTTTCCCAGTGTCATTTGAACTATAGGGGGGAAGGGTATGTAAGAATGTAGCCTTGAAAACAGCTTATATTTTCCAGAGCAATTGAACCGAGGGGCTGGTTGAATCCTAAGAGCTAACAATCTTGGGTTTTACTTACCAGATGCTTCTCATAAATTGTGGAAGGCCACAGCAAAGAAAAAGAAAGGCCTTTTTCTCCGTCTTTACAATGACCTGGAAGATGTAAGCATGACTTCTGCTTACCTCCTAATGTCACATGGCCACATCTAGCCAATAAAAATGTTAGAGAGGACAGTTACTTTTTAAAAGAATTGGGAGTGGATACTGGAAAACAATTAATAATCTCTATCACAAATGTTTTTGCACATTGATTTTCTTTTTGAAATAGTATACTTCTTCTTCCCTATGACTATGGTATCTATAAGTGCATTTTGTCCTGGGAAACATTTTCTAGGTTGTTTATAGAGATTTAGCTGCTCCATTTTTGGACCTTTAGTGCCTTCACTTTGGAAGTTACTACTTACTTCTCCACCTTCTTAAAGACAAAGAACTTAGCTGTTATTTCAAGTGGCTTGGGCAGATTGTTTTTGTAGAATAATCAAGAAGTCTTAAGAGAATACTTTTAGTCTAATCCTATATAATAAAAGACTAATATGCAAATTGACTGAACGGCAGAATGACCAGTTACTATGATGCGCACTGACTACCAGGGAGGCATACACAGGAGTTGCCCCCTGGAGGTCAGTGCACTCCCACAGGCGAGTGCCACACAGCCAGAAGCCAGGGTCATGGCTGGCAAATCCAGTGGCAGTGGTGGGAGCCTCTCCTGCTTCTGCAGCAGCACTAAGGATGTCTCCTTCAAACTTGCCTATAGGTTTGAAGGAGACAGAGGTGCATTGGACAGCAGAGGGAGAGTGTGGGCAGCTGTGTCAGGCTGAGAGGACTGCACTTGTCTACTGGTTTGAAGGGATATCCCCTGAGGGCTCCCAGGCTTTGAGAGGGTGCAGGCTGAGCTGAGGAAATCGCCCCCCCCCCAAAAGTGCACAAATTTTGTGCACTGGGTGTCTAGTTTACTATAAGATCACAAAATATTATTCATAATTATAAATAAGAAAGTGTTATATCAGGAAGTCTTTATTGGCAATGGGAGCTACTGTACAAAAAAATTTGCCTTCAACCTTAGTCTCTTAAATAGGTTTATCAAAGCTTAACAACAACAACAAAAAACTAATTTCCCATAGATATCTCTGGATGCAGATTTCCTTGGATAAGGCCATTTTGGTATTCTTTATTAAAACCTATTATGAACAGGGGCATATTATTAGGATACATTCAAATGCAGGAGTATTATGATGTATGCCTTGACTATATATGTGTAAAGAATATTTTAGGGATAATGTTTATGATAACACAGTAAATAAAGTAATATACTTTTTCTGAGACTAGCTATATTCCAAGCAGAACTGAAAACTAAGTCAGCTGATGACTGAAAATGTCATTCTTTGCATTTATATTTCAATATGGGGAATGTAATTTTCGTTGAACATATTTTCTCTTCAAAACAAATAGTAATAAGTAAAATCCTATTCACAACTTGGTTCTTTGAAAATCTCAGTTGCTCTTTTTTTTTTTTAAATGTAGTTTCACTGCTGTTAAACTATTACATAATTATTGAAGTAGTTCCCTAATAAATAGAACTTTTAATATATAATTACGACAAACAGGCCCTACTTGACATAAAAAGTTTCATCATATCAGCTTAACTGTTCTTGTCTACCAGAGTTCAAGAACATAAAAGCAAGTTTCTTTTTAAAACAGTAATTAGCATGAGACTTGGAGATTATTTCTTAATTCTTTACATGAGACCTAAGAATATCTTGATAGGTATAAAAAGTTTAGTCAAACTGCAAATTTGTGTTTTATATAGACCACAGAAAAAGCTGCTGTGCTAAGTAGCTTTTGGTTCCTTTTAATTTTTCTAATTCTGGATTCATTTTTTTAAAATGTATGTCAAGATTCATCTAGATATTTTAGAGCAGTTGACATTCTTTTTATGTCTTCCTCACTATAGTATGTGTCTCTGAAAAAAAATGTTGCATTTTCTTGATTTTTGAAAAAGCTTTCTAATAATCTCTCTTCCTACTTTTCATGGTCTTGGATACTTTGTTTTTTTTTGTATGTATGTATGTATGTATGTATGTATTTATTATAGAAGAAGAGAGAGGGATAGAATGTTAGAAAAATCAATGAGAGAGAAACAGTGATCAGCTGCCTCCTACACACATCCTACTGGGGATGTGCCCGCAACCAAGGCACATGCCCTTGACTGTAATCGAACCTGGGACCCTTCATTCCAGAGGCTGATATTCTATCCACTGAGCCAAAAGGGCTGGATACCTTTTCTTTATAGTATCACCCAATGACAGATCATGACAGAACTTGAAACTGCCACCAGAACTCTGGACCAAAGAAAACAGACAAACAGAAAGAAAAAGAAAAGTTCCTGTACTATTCAACCTACTTAAAAATATTGAGCCATAGCCCTGGCCAGTGTGGATCAATTGGTTAGACTGTCCTCCTATGCACCAAAAGGTTGTGGATTCCATTCTAAGTCAGGGCACATACCCAGGGTGCGTGTGGGAGGCAACTGATGGATGTTTCTCTTTCCTATTGATGTTTCTCTCTCTCTCCTTTCCTTTCTTTCTAAAGTCAGCAAGAATATGTCCTCAGGTGAGGATATATATACAGGCAGTCCTCGGGTTATGTTGGAGATCCATTCTTATGGTGTGCGACATAACGTGATTTTCACCGTTAAGTTTGAAATCACCTACATAAGCACTTACATCACTTACATGGAGCACATACACAGCAATAATGAAGTGAAACAGTAAAAAAAAAAAATTAAACATAACAATTTCTGACTTTTATTGTGGTAAATAAATAAATAATAATAAAAACATAAAGCACATATGTAAGTACATAGGTCAAAATTACGGAACTTTTTATTTTTTATAAATAAACCAGAGGACCATTGCAGAATGAGATTCATGCAATAGGCCTTCCTTCCCTTGGCTTCCATCACCAGTTTTCCTCCAGCACCTGGACCCAAGCCTTTGCTCCAGCCAGAGTCTTCCATCTTTGTCTTTGCTACAGATTCCAGCCAGACTCTGCCATCTTCGTCTTTGCTGCTTTGCTGTAAACTCCAGTCGGTTCGGCTTCACTGCAGACTCAGGAGTCCACAGTCTTGTCTTTGCTGTGGCACTCAGCTCCTGTAGATCCTTTCAACCCCCACCCTTCCTCTCATAGCAGGTGTCCTGCCCTGCCTAGCCAATCCATGCCTGGAGCAGATGGGCGGCCACCACCTTTGGCTTTCTAACTTGCATACTCACTCTGATCGTGTGGGCATAGTGGAGGTACCATCAATTTACACATCTTTGTCTATTATTAGGTAAGATGGGAGATGGTGACATAACCATGAATCGACATACGTTGAGTCCGACAGAACCCGAGGACTGACTCTCTCTCTCTCTCTCTCTCTCTCTCTCTCTCTCTATATATATATATATATATATATATATAAATA
>JAAGEH010000005.1:15778092-15886377 GCA_011751065.1 Lasiurus cinereus | reverse complement strand
CATTTCTACAGATTTTGATTTCAAGTTTGTTTGTTCTCTCCATGTATCAATCTGTATTCAATCAGTATTACTATGAGTCTATGAAATAAGGAATTTATAATAGCAATTAAACCACTGTAAAAGAAACTAGGGAAATCCTATGTAATAAAAGAGTAATAGGCAAATTAACCATCACTCTGCTATACCCACAAGCCATGCCTACCAACCAATCAGGAGCAGTATTCACATGAACCCCAACCAAGATGGCTGTGGCCATGGAGTGAGCAGGAAGGCGGCTTGGGTTTCTCCAGCGATGGAGGAAGGCAAGCTATCCTCACAGCCTGGCCATCCTAGGCCTCCACTTAAAGCTACAGAGTGTAAATTATAGAAGATAAATAAATCACAACAGAAATGGCTGCAACCACAGAGAGAGCAAAAGGGTTGGCTCCCCTCCAGGCTACAAAGTTTCAATTGTAGAAGATAAATAAATCCCAGATACCAGGACCTCCGCTAGAGTCATGGGGCATGGCCAGCCTACAAACCACCACAGGCCCCTCACCCAGGATACCCCAAACCGCAAGGGACACCCTTCAGGGCCAACCAGCTGGTCCCCACCCATGAACCAGGAATCTATCCTATGTAATAAAAGAGTAATATGCAGATTGGCCATCACTCCAACATTCAATATGGCTACTCCCATGTGGTCAAAGATCCTCTCTCCATGTGGACACAAGGTGGCCACCACCAGATAGCCAGCAGGGGAGGGCAGTTGGAAGGGACCAGGCCAGCAGAGAAGGGAAGGTGGGGGTGACTGGGCCTGCAGGGAAGGGCAGTTGGGTGGGACTCAGGCCTGCAGGGGAGAACAGTTGGGGAAGGACCAGGCCTGTAGGGGAGGGCAGTTAGAGGCAAACAGGCTGGCAGGGGAGTGATTAGGGGGTGATCAGGCTGACAGGCAGAAGCAGTTAGGGGCAATCAGGAAGGCAGGCAGATGAACAGTTGGGTGCTAGCAGTCCCGGATTGTGAGAGGGATGTCCCAGATTGGAGAGGTTGCAAGGTGGGCTGAGGGATACCCTCTCCCCTGCCCCTGCATGGATTTCATGCACTGGGCCTCTAGTAAAAGCATAAAAAGAATTGTCATAGGATCATAAAAAATTATTAACCAGTGGTGAGTCTGGGCTTGAAGGAAATTTGAAAGAATAGCCAAATCTTCCACTGGAGTGAGATGCTGAAGGGATGTTGATGTTTATGGCATGGGGTTAGCCATCCAGGATTACCACATAGAAGTTTTTGGCAAAGTGTACGGTGATGGGCTTAGGGCTGCTTTTCTTATGCCAGCCAAATCTCACACAAATACTTTTGTCAACTTTAACTTGAAATCATAGAGTAAAGGAGATTTTGGAAAATGTAGTTCCCAACATAAGGAGGGTGACAATAGAGCAATACAGCTCATCCCTTCTCAACCTGACATCTACACAGCCTTTCATAGCTAAATATAACTTCCACATAAAGGTGGGAGCAAAGTCATGCTTCTTTGCTCACAAGTCCCTGCTTTCATATAATCACGAATACTGACATTCTCCCAAAACATGATTCCTCAAAGCCTAAATTACCTATCTTTCAATGATTTTCTCTTCTAGCAGTCACACACTTCCTATCCTGACATTCTGTGATTTAAATACTGAGATATAAGGTTAATTATTATTAACATTTCTTATGTTAGTGGGGAAATGAACAAAGGGAAAATAAAGCAAAAATAATTATAATCTTTCTGGATAGATAGATAATATATTAATGGAATTGGTTTCTGATAATAAGTACTATTTGCTCTCTTTTTCCTTCTTCTATTACCCCGTCTGACCATAGTCAGGAATAGATAGAATAGATTGTATCCTTCCTATTGGGTCAGTATTGAGCATGTACAATTGATTAAAGGCAAATGTCAGAGGATTCCATGCAAGACTTCCACTTGCTAGAGCATTTTCTTTCCATATAACAATAAAAATGATATTTTGTTTTGTTTCTTTGCTTTATATTGTTTTGCTTTCAATAATTAATAATAAAGTAGGCAGGTAGATAGATAGGTGCTAGACAACATCAAAGACTGATTCCTAAAAAAAAAATACAGTTAATGATTTATTGTTTTTAGGTTTAATAATTTTTCCAAAAGCTCCACCCCCATTCTCCCTTACTTACTAAGCAGGGATATTTTCAGTGAGTTGTGAATTATGACTATAATTTGAAAATTTACTCCTTTACAGTACATGTTTTTATTAGAAAATATTCACCTCTAAAGTGTGGCCAATAAGCCTGCAAAAAGCAATGACTGTAATATAATTACACTCCTCCTTATTAAAATGTTCAACCATTTGCTACAGATGCACAGTTCATGGTTATGGAAAGGGGTAATTTGTTTAATAATATATTCACTCAGCTACGCATAATGTGATTTAATCAGTACATTATATGCAGGCTTCAAATATAAAATATCTCAAATGATCAAAATGAATTATTAATGGTTTACAGCCAGCAAACCCTCCTGGGGGAGGGAGAGAGATGGAAATTCATCTTCTCTCTTTGTAAATCTTTTCCCTTTCTCCTGCAAAGAAAGAGTAATATTTTGAAAACCATCTGCCATATCAAACAATGGAATAGCTCTACCTGTGGTTGACAAAATCAAAGCATCATTTGACATTGGTTAGTTCAGGTTGTAAGTTCAAGTCACTTGAGAATAATATAGCAGTAAGTTTTTATTTAGGCCAAAAACCTTTCTTCTTTCATTTCCCATATTAAATCTATTGCACAGCCTTCAGCCCTACATGAAATAAACATGATCTGAGAACTTTTGTGTTTACTGATGTTACCATGAGCCAATCCACCATCATTTATCACTTAGATTATTGATACATATACCTGTTTAATCTTTTGTCTCTGTCTTTGCCTCTGTTAGTATACTTTCAATTCAGAAGCCAGACTGATACTATTTAAATGAAAGCGAGCTCCTGACACTCCTCTGCTAAAAAATTCTCAAGTAGCTCTTCATATAGCAAACAGAAACTGCCAAAGTCTTAGACTGTTCTGAAAAACCTTCTGGTTATCTGTTCCCAAATATATTTCTGACTTCATTATTCTAAACCCTCTAAACTATCTTCATCCTTCATACTGTCTAGCCTCACTGGCTTCTTCTCAGTTGCTTCAAAACAGCAGACATCTTTACATCTTAAACCTGGCACATTGTATCTATATGGGATGCCCTTTCTTCACATATCCCAAAGCTTCTTCTTTTTTGGAACATCACCTCCATAGTTAGGCATTCCTTCATGGTCCTATGCAAAATTGAAATTCTTGATCCTTCTTGATCCTGCTTTACTTCACTCTGCTATATTTTTCTTCTCAGTACTTATCACTTCCTACAACCTGTTACTTGTATGCTATATAATAAAAGCCTAATATGCTAAGTGTCTGGTCATTCAGTTATCTGTTCAAACAATCAAAGTGTAATATGCTAATGATATGCTAAGGCCTCTCAACTGCTTGCTATGACGTGCATGGATCACCAACTGGTAGTTTTGCTTGCTGCTGGGGTCCTGCCTATTGGGACTTAGTGAGACAGGCCAGACACATCCTGGAGCTCTTCCACATCCCTCTCTGGCCCTGATCTTGTACTGGTGGGGTCCCTCATCCTGGTATGCACCTTCTTACAATTCCCTCCCCAAGTTCACGAATTTTGTGCACTGGCCTCTAGTATCTAGTGTAGATATTTTTAGTGTTTCAGTGTTGTATTTCTAACATCAGATATAGAGTAACACTGAATTAGTAGGGATATTAAAGATAACAACAAACCTACATATCTTGAATGTGCACTCAAATATAGCTGTTCTCTGTTGACATGATGGTTATAATGAAAAAAAATATTCCAAAATTTGAATCCTAAGTATTTTAAAATGCTACATTAGTTGTTTCATTAAGAACATACTCAAAACTGAGTGGTTAAAAAATAAGCATTTATTTAACTTTAGCTCACAAAACTTTAGGTTAGGTGTATAGTTCTATTGGTCTATTTAGAGTTTACCTGATCTTGATTAATTTTGCTCATAGGTCTATGGTTAGCTGGCTGGTTGACTGGGGATTTTTGATCTGAGGTGCCTTCAACTGGGATGCATTAATGTTGTACCACCTGATTTCTCAGCCTCTAGCAGGCTAACCTGGATTTGTTCCCTTGGTGGTCATATAGGTCCAAGCAAGAAAGTGAAGCACACAAGCCTCTTGAGGTCTAGGCTTAGGACTGGCACACCTTTCTTTTTGCCACACACAGTTAGCTAAGACAAATCACAAGGAAGCCAGACTCAAGGGGTGAGGAAACACTGCATCCTCACTGGAGGAGCTGCAAAGCCACATTACAAAAAACATTTACCATATAAGCATTTCAGCAATATCTCACAATGGTCATAAATAATTAAATTTGATAGTAAGCCCTGGCCAGTGTGGCTCAGTTGGTTGAGTGTCATGCTATGCATGGAAAGAGTGCTGGTTCTATTCTCAGTCAAGGCACATGCCCGTGTTAAAGGCTCAGTTTCCAGTAGGGGCTATACAGGAGGCAGTGATCAATTTTACTCTTTCACATCAATGTTTCTTTCTCTCTCTCTCTCCCTTTCTTTCCCTCTAAAATCAATAATAAACATATTAAATTTTTATAGTAATAGGAAAATGCTAGATGATCTCTTTGCATATCACAAAATCATATTACATCATTCTTTATCAATTATTAACTGGATATCTATTATGTATATATCTAGAGTGACCAATATTAGATTATAAAAATATACACTCAAAATTCTCTGGTTCTATTTTTATATTATCAATGGCATCTGTAGTTTAAAGTGTAACCCATTCTTAAGGAGGAATAATTAGCTCAAGCCAAAGATTACGAATGAGGAAGGATATTTTGAAACAAGAATAATTATATATAAAATTAGCAGGAACTTTGCAGAAGGAACTGAAATGGAGCACACCTTAAAATCATAGTAAAAAAAAAAAACAGCCATGAGGTACCACTTAATACCAATTATAATGGCCAAAATTTGGAATACTTGCCACACCAAATGCTGGCCAGGCTATGGAGCAACAGGTACTCTGATTCGTTGCATCCTTATGTTTATTGTAGCATTATTCATTGCTGGTGGGGATTCAAAATGGTCCAGTGAGTCTGGATGACAAATGGACAGTTTCTTACAAAACTAAACATATTCTTCACACACAATCCAACTATTATGCTTTTTTGGTTTAACCCAAAGAAGTTGAAAACTAACACATATTCACAAAATGTGTTCATAAGGATATTTATAGTAGCTATCCATAATTACCAAAACTTGAACACAACCAAGATGTTCTTCAGTTGGTGAATAGATTAATAAACTGTGGCACATCCACACAGTATTATTCAACACTAAAAATAAATGAGTTATTGAACTATGAAAAGATATGCAGGAATCTAAATGCATATTTCTAAGTGAAAGAAGCCAACCTGAGCAGTCTGAATACTGTATACATCCAGTTGTTTGACGTTCAGGAAAAGGCAAAACTATGGAGACAGTATAGAGATCAATGGTTGGCAGGCATAGCCAGGGAGGGATGATTAGGCAGAGGACAGAAGATTTTCAGAGCAGTGAATATTCTCTTTATGATATTATAATGATGGATACATGGTTTTATACATTTTTTCAAACCCATAGAATGCACAATACCAAAAGTGAATCTATGGACTTTGGGTGATTATTTTGTGTCAGTGTAGGTTCATTCTTGATAAAAAAATAATATCATTCCAGTGAATAGGGAGGTTATGCCTGTGTGGCAGAAGCAAATATATGAAAAGTCTCTTCTTTCCTCTCAATTTTGTTGAAAACCTAAAACTTTTTTTTAATCTTCTTTACAAATCTGATGATTTCTTGTTGTGTTTGAAAACATGTGTTCACAAAGATATATGCACCCCTATGTTCATTGCTGCATTATTCATGGTGGCCAAGATATGGAAACAATCCAAGTGTCCTTCCATGAATGACTGGAAAAAGAAGATGTGGGACATATACACAATGGAATACTCAGGTATAAGAAGGGATGAAATAGTGCCATTTATAACAACATGGATAGACCTTGATAATAATATACTAAGTGAAGTAAGTCAGAAAAAGCTAAGGACCATATGATTTCACTCATATGTGGAATATAAAACTGAAACTTAAGGACACAAACATCAGTGTGATAGTTGCCAGAGGGAGGGAGTGGGGAATGAAGGGGGCCTAATATATGGTGACAGGAGAATATTTGACTTTGGGCGGTGGCCACACAGTGCAATATATAGATAGATCTTATAACACAGAAACTCACACTGAAGCCTGTGTGATCATATTGACCAATGTAACCCCAATAAATTTAAGTTAAAAATAAAAAAAAAATCTTAAAAAATCATGTTAGAGAACTCAGCACTTATTTATGCTCGTACACCAGTATTTCCATGTGAAAGAGTGGTCTTGGAAAACAGATGTAACCTCTGCAAGTCTCTCCAGAGCAGCCAAATGCAAACACATTTGTCAGTCTGTGCTTCCTTATATGCAATGAAGCATATGTACTTTAATAGGTACATTCTATCCTTGATATACAGGTAAACATATGTATTTTAATATGTACATTCTATCCTTCTTTATATGTAGGTAAGCATATGTATTTTGATTATTGATTTGTATTGTTATTTTCTCTTTGATCAAATACCTATTCTTTTCCTTTGAGATTTGTCTGCTTTTTTCTCTGAAGTAACCCACGTTTTTTGTCTTTTGACTTCGCTGGTCTTGACATCAGGCTGTTCTTTGCTTTCTGTCATCTTCCCTTTCTAATTGAAAATTTGATTTTGAGGTAAAAGCAGAATTTTCTCTTAGTTGGCAGATATTTAAAGTCTCCCACGTAATATTTTCCATTTGCGATCAAAATACAAACACAAGTAATTAAAAGAAAACCCACAGGCTAGATGGCATTTTGGAGTGCTGTATAACTACAAACAAAACGCTCTAAAAAGCAAGGGGAAAAATAGTAGAATCACAATATAGTTTCTGAAATATATTTTCCTAAACTCTAACGTGATCATTTGTGTTGATTTAGTGAGAGATATAGAAAAGGATAAAGATTTTCATCCTGATGTTGCCCCTTTAGGATAAATATATTTTCTAAGGAACCCCCAAATAGAGCATCCATAGCATTTTAGTGTCAAGAGCCCCAGAATTTGGTTCGACTGCAAATGTAACCTCACCATAATATAAACAATTCTACCCAAATGTAATTAATGAAAATTCATATATGACAATACAATAACACTTGCAGGGGACTTAGTTATAGAGAGTCCTGGATGTAAAAAATATATATATTCTTTTGTGTTCAATAAATTATTTTATCTCATGTTCAAACACTTGACTGATGTTGCCTTCATGAGCCTGAACCCTCCTGAATGTACACATGTATTTACTTCCCTCACTCTTGTGGAAATAGTGACTCTGTTATTCTCTAGTAAGTTCCCCAAAGATCTGTAGGGCAATATTTCTCAGAAAAACAAAATCACTATTTCTTTAGCAAATATAAACTGTACAACTAGAAAAATATTTTTCAAAATTCTTATTAAAAAAATATCGAACACTTGCCACTTATTGCTCCTACTAAAGAAGAGAGAGGAACTGGTCTATTATACTCTCTAAGTGAGGTAATGGGATTTGTTTGGATATCCTAGTTGCAGTAATGGCTACCCTCGGAGAGGAGAGGAAATGGGTCAGAACACCTCCAGCCTTTGAAGCAGCTTCCCACATGTGATTAAGCCCCACTGAGCATGTCTCTGAAAAATCTGAGGTGACCCAAATCTGCTTGCATGCATACAAAATAAATCTCGAAAGCAAAAGACTGAAAAACAGTGCTGTTATATTTAAATATTAGTTAGTTCTGAGCTGAGTACTGAATAAGGAAACTAGTCTCTTAAATCCTTTACATTTCTCACATTTTTCTCCTTGCTTATGAGGATTATTTTAGATAATATATAAGTGCTTCCTGTTATTCTAAGTCGCATAATTATTTAAAGGAGCAATTAGTTATAATAATTCAAAACTATTCCCTACCATTCTGTGATTGTAAATTCCATTTATGCTCCCGATAGACTAGTAAATTTCCAGAATAGCCATCCGTTCAAACTGATGTTTCCAGGCCACAATAACTGAAAGTCAGGGAACAAAGCCATTTCCTGTTTTCTTTCCAGACCCAGTCCAGCTCCTATTAATTGTGGAGTCCAGCTCTAAACATAAGTTATACAAGAAAAAAATCTCATAAGCCCCACCTTCATTGGAATGTAGAAGCAGGGGACTATTAGCTCTATTTTCCTATCTAAATTAGTTTCTGGCTTCCCTATTTTTAGGTCCCCTAACTGTTTTCTTAATGTTCCAGACATTCACTGGGCAGTCTTTCTAAGTGAGTGAAGTTCTTATGTTTTAGAAACAGAAACTCATCTTCTGTTCTTATTAATGTCCATCTTATCCTACTTTATGCATCTAAATAAGTACATTGGATCTGTACTCTTTTTTAGAATCTAAAGGCCTTTTATCTCTTCCTGGTCCCTTGTACCCAGCTATATGAATTTTTATAGGGTTTGCTTATCCAACCCTTCTACTATGACCCACCTCCTATTTAACCTCTTCCTCAAAATTGGCCAGAAGATGTATAAATTTCAAGATTTAGATGCAAGAGAAAATAGCAGATTTCATTAAGGATTACAGTTTTATATGTGTGGTTCAATTCAACCTGCTATGCATCATAATACTGACTCGGATATTAATGGAAGAGTACTGAATTCATCTAGTACAGTGGTCGGCAGTTTGCCGCTCTATTGACTAATGAGTTTGTCAACCACTGACCTAGACTCTTGATTCCAATAATTACCAGCTGCTGTTGTTCCTTGTGATTAAGCTCCTATCCCAGTGGTCAGCAAACTCATTAGTCATCAGAGTGGCAAACCATGGCTTGTGAGGCACGGTTCGCTGACCACTGATTTAGTACATTATGTTGTTTCATGTATAGTATACTTAGTATGGACTAATTGGTGGTGAGGACAGATAGCAAATTATATTTTGTGCATCCTCATATCTATGCCTATATCATTAGAGGCCTGGTGCACAAATTTGTGCATGGGGGTTGTGTCCCTATGCCCATCTTGCACTTTCTTCAATTTGGGACCCCTCAAGGGATGTCCGACTGCCCGTTTAGGCCCAATACTGGTAGAATTGGGCCTAAACGGGCAGTTGGACATACCTCTCACAATCCAGGACTGCTGGCTCCTAACTACTTGCTTGCCTGCCTTCCTGATTGTCCCTAACTGCTTCTGCCTGCCAGTCTGATCACCCCCTAACCACTCCCCTGCCAGCCTCATTGATGCCTAACTACTCCCCTCCCTAACTGCCCTCCCCTGCAGGCCTGGTCACTCCTAACTGCCCTCCCCTACAGACTTGATCCCCCCATCTGCTCTACCCTGTAGGCCAGGGTCCCCACCAACTGCCCTTTCCTATAGGCCTGGTCGTCCCCAACTTTCCTCCCCTTCCAGCTGGTCACCCCTAACTGCCCTCCCCTGCTGGCCATCTTGTGGCAGCCATCTTGTATCACCATGGGGGCAGCCATCTTTGACCACATGGGGGCAGCTGTCTTGTGTGTTGGAGTGATGGTCAATTTGCATATTATCCTTTTATTAGATAGAAAGAGGCCTGATGCACGGATGGGAGCCAGCTAGTTTTCCCTGAAGGGTGTCCCGGATCAGTGTGGGGGTTCCCTTGGGGTGTGGATGACCTGGGCAGTGGGCCTGTGGTGGTTTTCAGGCCAGCTACGCATCCTGGTGACCCAAGCAGAGGCCCTGGTACCTGAGATTTATTTATCTTCTATAATTGAAACTTTGTAGCTTTTAGCAGAGGCCAACACAGGCCAGGGCTGTGGAAGCTTGTCTTCCTCCATTGCCAGGGACAACTCAAGCTTCCTGTTCTCTCCAGCCCTGTGGCTGCCGCCATTTTTGTTGGGATTGGTTTTTATCTTCTATAATTGAAACTTTGTAGCCTTGAATGGAGTCCCAGGCTAGCCAGGGTGTGCAGAAAGCTTGGCTTCCTCCATTGCCAGGGAAACCCAAGCCTCCTGCTTGCTCCATGCCCACAGCCATCTTGGTAGGGTTAATTTGCATACTTGCTCATGAATAGCTGGTAGGGCAGTCTTGTGGGTGTAGTGGAGGTATGGTCTATTTGCATATCAATTTTTATTAGATAGGGTTAAATGCAATAAAAAACCTCAATAAGCTGAATAAAGAGAGGAGGAAGGGGACAGCTTGATATTTGACTACCCAGGCAGACCATGCAGAAACAGGTCATGTGTTTGTAGTGGAGCTTTCTCTAGCCCATCAAGATTTTCTTTATTGGAGGACACAACTTTGGACTGAATCTGCCATACCTCACCAGCAGTCTATGGTGTATGAAATTGAAATCTGGGAAAGGAGAAATTCTACTTCTAGCCAAGATAATTAAAACATTTAGCAAAGTAAAAGAGAGCAAGGATAAATGAAAGCATATTCACCAGTAATAAAAGTACTCCATCTGTTCATTTGAACATTGAAGTAACTCAAAAATACAAAAGAACTGACTGGCATTTTTTTCTTTTTTCTTTTTTTTTTTTTGTTGCCTTGAACACATGTTCCTGCTTTTTTTATATTAATCTACTTTCTCTTCTTTTTCCTGTTTTATTGAATTTGTTGGGGTGACTTTACTTAATTATTTAGGTTTCAGGTGTACAATTCTATAATACATATATAGTATTGTGTGTTCAACCTTAGTCAAGCCTCCCTCTATCAGTATTGATCCCTCTATACCCTTTTCTATTTCTCTCTTCTTTCTGTCTGGTAGTCACCATACTGTTATCTCTGTCTATGAGGTTGTTGTTTTTTTGTTTTGTTTGTTTTTAATGTTAGTTTTATTTTGCTTAATCCCTTCACCTTTTTCATCCTGACCTGCAATGCCTCTCCCCTCCAACAACTGTCAGTCTGTTACCTATGATTCTGTTTCTATTTTGTTTGTTATGATTTCACTCATATGTAGACTCTACTGAACAAAACAAACTTATTCATCTACTTTCATAGTAAAAGAAAAAGGGCATTTAATTAAGATTTCAGAGTGATAATTCAGGGCAGTGTAAAGTGTAATTCTTCGCCTTAGTATCCTCAACCAACCCAACTCTATCTGCTTCACTGACCTTCCCTTCTTTTTCCTCTTCCTTCTTTATTATTTTCTTTTTTCCCTTTTTCAGCTGTATGTTCTTCTCTTCATCTTTTCCTCCTGCTTCCTTCCTCTCCCTCCTCCCTCTTTCTCCTTCCTAAATTCTTCTTTCTTGCCTCTCTCTTCTCCCTCCCTCACTCCTTTTTCCTCACCTATTTAAATCTTCATTACTTACCTCCACTTACTTCCTCCTTTCTTCACCACTTCTTTCCTTTTCTCTTATTTTTTCTCCTCTTTCTTTTCTCTCCATTTCTCTAGAAAATTCCCTCACCTTTCTCTTGCTGATCTAGCATTTTAGTCCTGTCTAAAAAGAATGGGGACATCTATCTTTCAAAAAAGGAATCAGCACATACATATAGATCATATAATATCCTCCACCAGTTTCAATCAGTGGAATTGCCTGGTTTCAGTTCTGAAGCAAGTGATTTTAATAGATGTATTATGTTGTCATATGAAGAATTTTCTAGAATTGGTTAGAAATGAAACATCTTTAGTAACTCCTGCCAATTCAGTAAAGCAGATGAATAAGAATTTCACCTTTAGCTGATAAAATTAGGCATATAGAATAATGGTAAAATTCACTACAGTTGATTTTTCTATAATTCTTTATTAATGGATCTCGTTCAACTATAAAATATAGTAACTGAAAAATCTCTTCTTTTTTTTAAAAAAAATAATAATACTAATGATGACCTAAAGTTGCAAAACTGAGGTATTTTCATTTACCAATTAATTTTGTTAATCTTTCCTTTTAAAACAATATTTCAAAGTAAAATATTGAGATAATTTTCCAAGATCCCAACCTATGTACATCTTTAAAGAAGAATAAAAATGTTCAGAAAAACAAATTACCAAGAATCAATGTGATGCTACATGGTCCAAGGAACTCAAACTTTAAAATTTTTCCCATCCCATATAATAAATGTCTAATATGCAAATTGTCCCCTAGACTGGGAGTTTGATTTGAAGTTTGACCTCTCACTATGACATGCACTGACCACCAAGGGGCAACGTGGAACATGGTGGGAGTTGGCAATGTGGTGCTGGCAGTGGGCAGAATGAAAGCACAGCCAGCCTTGATGGGCCCCGATGAGAGCAGGACTGTGATGACATGGTGGAGCTGGTGAGCAGGCAGTTCCGGAACAAGGCAGGTGCGAGTGGATTGTGGGGCCATCACCCTGCCAATTGCGTTTCAGACTTCGACCAGCAGCAACCGCTGGGGGCAGTCGCGCTGCCCAGCTCTCAGGTGCTTAGGGAGCTGGGCAGGGGCCAGATGACTGAGGCAGAGGGGATTACATGGGGCCCAGGTGCTTCCCAGAGCCCAGAGGTCAATTAGTGCCTACCCTCCCATGCTAGATGCTCGCACTTCAGTTGCTGCCAAACCGAGGGACTGAATCTATGCACAAATTTTGTGCACTGGGCCTGTAATCTAATAATATACCAGAATCAGTTTAAATATTGCCAGTTATGAATACAAGTTCATATTATTTGTTTAGCAATAGAGTCCACTGATAAAACTATTTCCTTCAAATCTAACTAAATATATATTCTTTACTTTTGTAAACATTTTAAAATAAAGCTAGAAAAACATTATAATAGTTTCAGTAACTCAAATTTACCATGTGAGTCAGTGACTCCAAATGGCTCAGGTAACTGTAGGTTAAGCACTTCATTACCTAATAACCATTCCCTATCTAACTATTAATAGAGAAACATGTAAATTGACTGTGCCTCTGCCTCACCCACAGCCAATCAGAGAGAGTATGCAAATTAATCCAACAAAGATGGAGGTTAATTTGCATACATACCTGGGTCCCAGGAACCTCCTTGGCACCCAAGTCATTCCCAGCTGGCCATCAGAGGGGTGGGGGCAGGAGACCCCTTTCCTAAGCCTAAAGACTGGGGAGGAGGCTTTAGGCTTAGGAAGGAGCCAAGCCTGGGATGCGAGGGAAAGGGAAAAAAAAAATCAATGGAAACATCCTCAGGTGAGGATAAAAAGAAAAATAAAGAAATAATTGTCATATCCTATGAAAGACACATCTTGAAAATGCCTAAAGGAAGTTGTTATTTTTTCATTGTGAAGGGACTGGAGTCCCTGTTGATGGAAATACCTTGGTGGCTAGAGCAGTGCGATGATGGGGCTGGCATTTTCTCCTGATCAGCCCGGTCACCTCCTGCAAAGGGAGGCCAGACTGTGGCTTAGGTCCGCTCCCAGTATGTGAGAGGGGGTAGGCTGGACTGAGAGACCACTCCCTAGTGCACAAATTTTGTGCATCAGGCCCCTAGTACAGCTAGTAATAGCCCAGTTTCCACCAGAGCACAACAGTCTTCATTTTTTTTGTGAGGCTTCTAGGTCTTTTCATTTTTACTATAGTATCAAACATTTACATTTATAAAAATGTAACAAGAAAAGTACAAAGAAGTAAAGGAAGGATTTGTAGGCAAACAGTATCTAACTATTTTTCTGTCCATAATACTTTGCCTGGCAGGAGGGTTTGCTGGGATGACAGTTTATCTAAGTCCCAAAGAGGAAAGAAAGATCTACGTACTTGGGAATTCCAGACATAGCTTTATTCACCACTTATTCCAGAATAAACTGCTACTTAATTCCATCTAGTAGCTTAGGCAATGATGAGACATAGATATTCCAAATGTAAATATAGCTCTGAAAGCACAACATAATCTGAATCACAAGCAGTAATATCTACATATGGCTACACGTGACAGTGTAGATCATTTGAAGAACATCTTATGAATCGCCTTTCCAAATGTCTGCTTTTTCATTTTGTTGCTGTGCTTTTCTTTCCTTTCTGTCAGTTTCATCTCTTATTTTTTTTATTGTTGCCCCAATTCTTTATTCTTTCAACTCTTTTTCTTTTCTTTAAAACTTCTACTTTTAAAGTTGAAAGAATGACATAGTAACAGAGTGAGTTGTTTTATTTTCTTAATTTTAAAAATAGAAGGACTGAATATTTAGTCTAAATATTTAGTGTATCAAGTGTTAATTTATTTCTCTGTGGATATCTTCCCTGGCTAATTTTTCTTTTCCACAGCAATTCTCTGACATAGAAGCTATTGTTTTCACTTACAGCTAAAAAATGTGAGGCTCTGTGAAATTAAGCAACACAAAGAAATTTACAGAATCATAACTTGAATCTGATTATGTTTAACTCAGAACTACTTCCTTCTTTGCCTCCTTGATTCTGTGTCTTGAAGCAACTTGATTGTGACTTAAATGTTGTTTATTTTGCTTAAATCAATCACTTGGGACTAGAATGGAATTGCTGTAATCATCTTATGCCAGCAGTTTTCATCGAGGTGCAGTTTTGCCTCCTAAAGTACATTTGACAAATTTGGTTAGGAAAATTTAGTTTTCAAAATTAGCTGGGCCTGAAAAGGAGACTAGTAGTATCCAGTGGATAAAAGACAGGATTGTTGCTAATCATCCTCCAAATTCTATAACAAAGAATTGTCTATCCACAGCACATGCTGTAGAGTTTCAATGAATGCCTAATCATACATCCTTCTTAATTAACCATTCCCTAACTCCCCTTTAAAACATAATATATCCAAAACACAGATATATAAGAAAGTTGTAAGAAACAGGAGTCAAAGAGAGTTAAAAAAAATGTTTCAGCTATTGATTTTTCCAAGAATATATATTAATCATTAATTTTATTTTTTGTCTTATCTTTTCAGAGACACCTATAGTATAATAATATATATGGTCTTTCAGAAATTATAATTTCATGGAGTTTTTGTGGGTAAAATATATTCTTCTCCTTTCCTAGTAATCCTGAGAATGTCTGAAATATAATATAGGTGTTATTGTCAAAAATCTTTATAAATGCATTCAATTAATATAAAATTGTATTTATATTTATATTATTTATGTCAGGTATTAAGTCTTTAGACTATATATAGGCATTAAAATTTTTTGGATACCCTCAGTATGGAAAATTATTCAAATGACCCTTAAATAGTAAACAGTTTCTTGGGAGGAAGAAAAACAAACAAAAATATCGGGACTTGGGTTCAATGTCATCACTGTTCAGCCCCCCTGGAATTTTCTGAGATTTTATTGTATAAATACATTCAGAAAGTAGCTTGGAATTTCCTTTCAGCTACATATCAGTCAAGCTTCAACTTTTCCTTTCCATCGGTTCTACTTCTTTCACAATATTGTATTTGATTCGTGATCCCTTCCTCTCCTGTCATCCAAAAGGCAGTGTCCAATGTAGCTCATTTGGTTGAGTGTTCTGTGCACTAACAGGTTGCTGGTTCCATTCTCAGTCAGAG
The DNA here is from genome assembly GCA_011751065.1 of Lasiurus cinereus. Taxonomy (NCBI): domain Eukaryota; kingdom Metazoa; phylum Chordata; class Mammalia; order Chiroptera; family Vespertilionidae; genus Lasiurus; species Lasiurus cinereus. The sequence goes on along the minus strand of JAAGEH010000005.1, from coordinate 15,870,781 downwards.
CACATGCCTGGAGTACAGGCTCAATCCCCAGTAGTGTGTTTGCAGGAAGTAGCAGATTGATGTTTCTCTCGCACATCAATACCTCTCTCTCTCTCCCTCTCCCTTTCTCTCTCTTTAAAATACAAACAAACAAACAAACAAGAACAGAAAATCAAGAAAAAATATTAAAAAGAGAAAAAAAAGTAATGTCCAGGCAGTATCATGTGACATTCTAGCAGAATACAGCAGACACCCTTAAATGACAGGAACAGCAGAGGTGATGTGATTTCCCCTAGGGTTTGAGAGCAGGGAAGGGCAAGATGATAGTTCTGCTGGCTGTTGCCACCTTATTTTTCTTCTCTTCAGCATGTTTTCTGTCTTGATCCGAAGGTTCCTTTCCACTGCCGGTTCCTACACTTATGAACGCAATGGTTAGTTTTTCAATATCCCTGTAGCATATCACATTTCTGTATGATTGTATTGATACATTGCAATAACAAAAGCTTAATCATGAATCTAATGAATAAAATCCTTTGTCTGGGGATTAACACCAAAACCATCTTCAGAGGCAAACCCCAAAATAAAACATTCAATGTGTAGTTTATTACTTACCAGTAGGAGGATCTCAGAGCTTTATCCTGAAACACAAGCCAAATTAGTATATAAAAAGACAAGTTCCACCTATAATCGCAACATAAGGCTATCAAAAATGAGTTGTGTTGATGTTGAATGAGTACTACAACTGGCACAAATAAGGCTCCTGGGCCTGATTTCATAGCATTTTACACCCACGTAGTTGCTAAATACAGAACGAATAGCATAAGATTGTGATTATCCCAATAAAAAATTGATGCAGTGTTAAACCAAGTACATTTATTTGTTGGATCATTAAAAGCATGAAATAAAGTGGCAATTTTAAACTGATTTTATTTCCAAGAAATATAATAAAGAGAGAATTTAAAGAAATCATTTGATGCAAATGTTTTCAAACCTTATTTCACTAATGCGGTTTTATCTTTTAAATAAGCTAATGTATATTATCAATCAGTAAAGAACTGTGGAGTAGTTTTAATGATATTTATTCTAACATTTAAAGAATCTCTACAAATAGTAATACCATGGCTAATACTGTTTTCCTCCTCATGCTCTCAAGTTTGTATTTGTATCTGAAATTCTTAACTGTCATTTTACTTAGCTTGGCTTGATAGACTTTATATATAGATTAGCTTTGTTGCACTAGTATCTTTTTTGTGCAAAAGGAAGGAATTGCTGAAAAGAATGAGCAATCAAAATGGGTTTTTATCAAAATTCTTTGGCAACTAATGTTGGAAGAGTTATATTTGAGCTCATGAGTTATATGCTTTTATTCAGATGCTTTATTATTTAGGAAAACCACCCACCTTGAATGTCCAAGTGCCTAATTTCTTTCTAATTGGTAGAAATTAGATTGTAAAATATTTAACATATTATCCCTTTTAATTTAGTTCCAGTTTATAAAGAAAAGAATTATATGATATTTAAAAAATCTACATTGAATTTATGCAAATTTTTCATTGGTTTATATTTAATTTACATAGGCTATAATCATAAATTTAATAACTACTAAAATTTTAAATACTTTATTCTAACAGTTAGTAGACAAAATAATTGTTTTTTTCATAGGTTAATTCAAATGCAAAAAAAAAAACCCTCTCTTTTATATCCTCTTTACTTATTAAGATCAATAGCATATACAGATATTAACAACTAATTTATTTTAGTACTAGAGGCCAATACATGAAGATTTGTGCAAGAATAGGCCTTCCTTCCTCTGGCTACTGGAACCTGCTTCCCTCAGGCCAGAGACGCTTTATGCTTTCACTCCAGCTCTGCCCCTGTCCTGTAGCTCCCTCCACCCCTCACACCCTTTACCCATAGCAGGCATCCTGCCCTGCCCTGGTGGCTCCAAGACTGTGCGTGTGCACTACCCAAATGCCTGGAGTGGCCACCCCCATCTTTGTCACATCATTTTGCATATTTCCTCTTTATTGGCTGTGGGCACCACCATCTTTGTGTGGAGTGACAGTCAATTTGCATATTCCATCTTTATTAGATAGGATGCTTTGAAATATTGCTCCCTAGGGCAATACCTCCAACTTTCTTATTTTTCTCAAGATTGCTTTGACTAATCTTGATCTTTTATATTCCATACCAGAACCCTGGTGCACAGATTAGTGCCCTGATGGGGTCTCTCAGCCTGGCCCACTCCCTCTTTCAACCCACGATGTCAAACTGCCAATTTCAGTTCGATCTAGCCTGTGGGGATAGGGCCAAAACCAGCAGTCCAACATCTCCCAAGGGATGTAATAGTGTGCTAAGTGTCAGGTGGCTGGGGAGGAGCCCAAGCCCAGGTGGGGCATCACGTTGCTCCTGCTTGTCCTGGCCCCACTGCGCCTGCCACTACCACCACTTTTGCTTGTTAGTGCTGTTGTGGAGGTGGGAGAGGCTCAGGCCACTGCAGCTATGCTTGACAGCAGTGAGCTTGGTGTCTGGTGCCCAATGGTAAGCTTAGAACACACTGACCACAAGGGGACAACTTCTGCATTGAATGTCTGCCCCCTGGGGGTCAGTGCACATCATAGTGACTGGTCGGCCAGTTGTTGGGTTGCTTAGGCTTTTATATAAATAGGTATGTTTTGAGATCATTTGTTCTAGATTGGAGAAGAATGTCCTTGGTATTTGAGAGGGATTGCATTGAATCTGTAGATTTCTTTGGGTAGTATGGTCATTTTAACAGTATTAATTGTTCCAATCTATTGGCACGATAACTCCTTCTATTTATTTACATCCTCTTGAAGTTTTTCTTCAGTGTCTTAGAGTTTCCTAAGTCCAATCTTTGACCTAATTGAATAAATTTATTCCTAAATATTTTATTTTTAATACAATTGTAAATCAAATTATTTCCTTCTTTCCTCCCCTCCTCTCTTTTTTTTCTTTCTTTCTTCTCTCCCTCCCTCCCATCCTCCTTCCCTCCCTCCCTCCTTCCTTCCTTCCTTCCTTCCTTCCTTCCTTCCTTCCTTCCTTCCTTCCGTGAGGGGGATGACCCTAGCTCTAAAGAATCTAACCTAGCCCAGAAGAGTTGAGCCTAAACCCAAAGGATGGTGCCAAGCCCCTTAGAAGCAAACCTAATCCCTAAGGGCCAAGTCCATTCCTGAAGGACAGAGCCTAGGTCCACAGAGCCTGTGCTCAGTTAAGGAAAGTTTTACTTAATTTGACTACTTATAGGAGTAGAGAGGTAGGCTAGATGCTTCTGGGCTAGGCTCAGAAGCTGAGCCAAACCCCAAAGTGCTGAGTGCAGTCACACAAAGCTGAGCTAACTCCAAAGAGCCAAGCCTAGGCCCAAGAACTGAAGATAGTCCCAATGGGATGACCCTAGTTTCTATTGGCTAAGCCTAGCCCCAAGGAGCCCAGCCTAGTCACAAAAACCTGAGTCTAGCTCCAAAGAGCCAAACCTAGCCCTGAAGAGCCCAACCTAGTCCTGAAAGGCCTCACCAAATCCTGAAGGGCAGAGTCAAGCCCCTAACAACTGATCCCAGTTCAGAAGGTCGGAGCCTAGCTCTAAGAGCCTAGTGTATCCCAGGAAGTGTAACCAAGGTCTGAAGAGCTAAAGCTAGTCCCCATTGGATGACCCTACCTCTTGTATTATTGTCTTAATTTCTCCTTCTGATAGTTGGCTATTAGTGTACGGGATGTGTGACATATTTCTCTATATTAACTTTGTATCCTACTATTTTACTGAATTCTTTATTAATTATATTAATTTTGTCATGGATTCTTTCAAGTTTTCTATATATAGTTTAATGTATTCTTTAAATATGGTATTTTTCCTTTCCAATTTGAATGGCTTTTTAAATCTTCTTCTTTTCTGATTGCTGTGGCTAAGACTTTCAATATTATATTGAATGATAGTGTTGAGTGTGAATGCTTGTTTTGTTTTCTTTTATAGAAAAGACTTTGCTTTCACCATTGAAAAGTTTTAGCTGTAGACTTGTGTTTTACAAGTCTTGAGATAATTTTCTTCTACACACATTTTGTTGACAGTTTTTATTGTAAATGGATGCTGAATTTTGTCAAGTGCTTTTTCTGCATCTATTGAGATAATCATATGATTTTTATTTTGGGTTTTGTTGATTTAGTAAATCACAGTAATTTTTAAAAACATATTTTATTGATTTTTTTACAGAGAGGAAAAGAGAGGATAGAGAGTTAGAAACATCGATGAGAGAAAAATGTGGATCAGCTGCCTCCTGCACGCCCCCTACTGGCGATGTGCCACAGCCAAGGTACACACCCTTGAAGGTCTCGAAACTGAGACCTTTCAGTCTGCAGGCCGACTCTATATCCACTGAGCCAAATTGGTTTCCGCAAATCACAGTAATTTTTTTGGGAATGTTGAACCACCCTTTTCTCCCTGGTACAAATCCTACTTGATCATGGTGTATAAACCTTTTAATGTACTGTTGAATTTAGTTTACTAGTATTTTGTTGAAAATTTCGGCATCTATATTCAGCAGGGATATTGGCCTATAATTCATTCTCTCTCTCTCTCTCTCTCTCTCTCTCTCTCTCTCTCTCTCTCTCTGTAGTGTGTTTGATTTTATAATCAAAGTAATGCTGGTTTCATATAATGAGTTTAAAAGCCTTCTTTCCTCTTCAGTGTTTTATTATTATTATTATTATTAGTTTGAGAATGATAGGTATTAATTTTTCTTTAAATGTCTGATAGAATTCACCTGTGAAACTCTCTGGACCTAAGCTTTTTCTAGGTGGGATTTTTTTTATTTTTATTACTGCACATACATATAAATCATATAATTGGTATTTTCAGATTTTCTGTTTCTGATTTAAACTTGAAAGGTTGTATGTTCCTAAAAATGTATTATTTTATTCTAGACTGTTTAAGTTGTTAGTATATAATTGTTCATAACATCCTTTATTGGTGCTTTGTATTTCTGTGGCATTGGTTGTAATCTCTCCTTTTTAATTTCGGATTTTATTTATTTGGTTTTCTCTCTTTTTTTACTTTATGAGTCTTTTATTTATACTTTCAAATAATCAGCTCTTAGTTTCATTAATATTTTTTTAAATTTTTTTATTTCATTACTTTCAACTCCAATCTTATTATTTCCTTCATTCTATTTACTCCTAGTTTTGCTTTTTCCTCTTTTCCTAGTTCCTTTAAATAAAATTTTAGATAATTTTGTTGAGATTTTTCCGGCTTCTTGACTTTCCTGCGTTTGCTGCATAACATAAATTTTGTAAGGTTGTGTTTCATTTTCATTTGGCTCAAGGTAGTTTTTTATTTCCTGTTTGATTTTCTCTTTGATCCATTTGTTGTTTAGAAACATGTTGTTTAATATCCATGTGTATGTGTTTTTGTAGTTTTCTTCCTGTAGTTGGTTTCTAGTTGTATACCTTTTGTTCAGAAAATATGCTTGATATATGTATGTGGCTCTTTTTATTTGATAGATTCTCCTTAGGTTTTTTTATGATAAAATTTATGAATCAACATTTGCTTACATGATGTAATGTGAGGGATGAAGAGAAGTTTCTTTCAAATATATTCCTTGAATTGATTTTGCAGTCTTGTTTTTGAATTGTAAATCCTTTCATATTTCAATGATCCCATCTTGAATGCATATATTTTTGGAAAAAATAACTAAGATGAATAGAAGAAATTTTAAGGGGGCAGATTTTGATTCCATGTAATTATATTAGGGAAGATTTTAATGGTAACTCTTACTCCTCTTCTTCACTTTTGCCAGACACTGATTTCTGAGACTTGTCATAAACCAAGAGATCTTAAATAAGGAGTCATTTGAATTATTATTATTTATAGCCATAAAATAGATATAGAAACCTATTCAACAAAAAAAGATTCAGAAATTCTTTAGTTAGATTCAGATGCCAGAAAGTCATGGTTATTTTTTGTCAGTATCACAACATACTTTTTATCCAGCAAAAATATGAAATGTCCTTTAGTTTCAATCAGGGAAACATACACACACACACACACACACACACTAAATGTCTGGAATCTGGCCATAGTTGAGGTGAATTGGAATCCTGTAACTTTGGGAGAGCCAATGTATTAAAGAGAGAGGGGGTTCATGAGGAAATAACCAAGAGGCAGCATTTTTCTAGGAAAATGTTCCCTAGAGAAAAGGTAAAGGTCTCCAAGAAGTACAAGTGAGATGGAAGTAGAACAAGATGAAGAAAGTGGAGCCACCTCTGCTGGCACCATGCTTACTGCTCTGGGAAAAATGTTTAAGGGTCCAGTCAGTTATTACAACACAGTGTTCTTTTGATTGTGAAAGGGATGTTGTAAAAAAAAAAGAAAAGAAATGAAATAGATTGTAAAAAGTCATTCAGAGTATAATGAACACAGCAAAACTAGACAAAGACATTACAAGAAAAAAACACAGAAATCAATAAAACTCACAAATATAAATGCAAAATATTTCTTTTTAAAGTAGAAAATCAAATTCAAAGATACGTATAAAAAGCAATATGTTATGGTCAAGTGAGGTCTATCCTATAAAAATTCATTTAACACTAGAAAAAATATCAATAAAATATCACCATAATAGCAAGCTAAAATTTTTTTAAATGATCCCTTTGATAAACACAAAGGACATTTAATAAAATTTATCATTGTTGCCTTATAAAAATCTATTATTGTTGCAAAATGGAAAAGAAGGGAACATTCTCACCATGATAAAGCACATCTAAAAGAAAAGCTCCATCTCACACCATATTTTGAGGGTATGAACAGAATATTACTAAGATTGGGAACAAGAAAGGAAGTCATTTCTCACCACCTTTATTCAACATTGAACTAAAATTTATAGCTAGTACAATCAGGCAAGAAAAAAAAAGGGCATACGGTATGGAAAGGAAATAAAATGTGTTTGTTTAGCAGGTGACATGACTTCTCTGCATAGAAATTTAATAGAATCTCTGAAAAATACGTATTAGAACAAGTAAATTTAGGAATGTGGTGGTAGGTTACAAAAACAATATAAATAAGTTAAACATACTTCTCAAAATTAGTAAAAATTTGCAATTAAAATGTAAAAAGTATTTAAAATAGCATTAAAATATTTGTTCTTAAAAAGATGTGCATATGAATGCTCATAGTCTTTTTGTTTTGTTTTATTTTTGTTTTGAATTTTGTAATAGCGAAACTGGAAACAACCTAACTGTCTATACAATGTGTGACATGTCTAAATAATGAAATACTACTTATCAAAAAAAATAATAAAGTACTGATATATACAGATTTTTTAAATAATCTGAATCTCAGCCAGAATGGCTGATTGAGTGTCATTCTGTGCACACAGGGATTTCAGATTAGATTCCTGGTCAGTCAGGGTGGGTACCTGGATTGTGGTTTGATTCCTAGTTGAGGCATATATGAAGAGTAGCCCATCGAGGTTGCTCCCTCTTAGGTTCTCTCTCTCTCTCTCTGTCTCTCTCATGTCCTTTGGTGAGGATTAAAAAAAAATAATCTGAAAATAATTATGCTGAGTTAAAAGATCCAGATAAAATAGAACACGTGCTATATTGTTTCATATATAACCTAAAGACCCGGTGCATGAAATTAATGCACAGAGGTGGGGGGTCCCTTAGCCTGGCTTGTACCCTCTTGCAATCTAGGACTGCTCAGGGTATGTCCGACTTCCGGTTTAGTCCCAATTCCTTGAAAACTTATAACCACACAAAAACCTGCACACAGATTTTTATAGTAGTTACCTGTTAAAACTTGGAAGCAACTAAGATGCATTCTATTAGGTGATTGAATAAACTATGGTATATCCAGGCAATGGAATATACTAAAAATAAATGAGCTATTAAATTATAAAAATACATAGAGGAAGCTTAAATGCACATTACTAAGCAAAAGAAGCCAACCAGAAAAAGCTACATACTATAAGATACCAACTCTATGACATTCTGGAAAATGAAAAATTATGGAGACACTATAAAGATCAGGGGATTTTTAGGGCAATGAAAATACTCATTAGGATATTATAATGATGGATGCAAGTCATTATACATTTGTCCAAACCCATAAAATATACAAAACCAAGAATAAAATCTAAGGTAAATTATGGACTTAGTGTCAATGCAGGTTTATCCTTGGTAAATATGTATCCTCTGGTGAGTGATGTGATAATGAAGGAGGCTATATATGTGTGGAAGCAGGAAATATATGGGAAATCTCTATCTTATTTTAAGGTTTTTGGTAAACCTGAAAAAGAATTTAGTATTATATATTTTTTCAAAAGACCAAATATCTTTGTAGCTCCCAGAAATACTTATTTCTACTCACTCTTTTTTTTAAATTTTTGTTGTTGAAAGTATTACATATGTCCCCTTTTTATTCCCATTGACCCCCTCCACCCCACATCCACCCCTCCCAGACCTTCACTACACCATTTTTTGAGTCCATAGGCTATGCATATAAGTTCCCTGGTTAGTCTCTGCCTCCCCCACCTCCACCCCTGCCTGAAATTCATCAGTCTGTTCTATGCTTCTATCTCTCTAGATCTATTTTGTTTATCAGTTTATTTTGTTCATTATATTCTACACATAAGTGAGATCATGTGATACTTATCTTTCCCTGACTAGCTTATTTTGCTTTGCATAATACTCTAGGCCCCTCCATGCTGTCTCAAAGAGAGAGATCCTTTTTTACAGCTGCATAGTATTCCATGGTATAAATGTACCACAATTTGTTTTTTCCACTCACCTACTGATGGATGCTTGGGCTGTTTCCAGATCTTAGCTATTGTAAATTGTGCTTTTATGAACATAGGGGTGCATATATTCTTTATGATTGGTGCTTCAGTTTTCTTGGAATCTCTTCCTAAAAGTGGGATCACTGGGTCAAATGGCTGTTCCATTTTTAAATTTTTTTAGGAAACGTCCTACTGTTTTTCCATAATGGCTGCACCAGTCTGCATTCCCACCAGCAGTGTACACCAGCAGTCTTCTCCACATGCTCACCAGCACTTGTCATTTGTTGATTTGTTGATGGTAGCCATTTTGACAGGTGTCAGGTGATACCTCATTGTCATTTTAATTTCCATTTCTCTGTTGATTAGTGACTGAGCATTTGTTCATATGTGTCTTCACCATCTGTATGTCCACTTTGGAGAAGTGTCCATGTAAGTCCTTCGCCCATTTTTTGGTTAGATTTTTGTCTTCTTTTTAAGTTGTATGAGTTCCTTATATAGTTTGGATATTAACCCTTTATCAGATGTATCATAGGCAAATATTTTCTTCCATGCAGTGGGCTCTCTACTCATTCCTAAGCCAATTCATTGATATTTACTTTGAGAACCCTCCCTAGATTTCCTAGGTAAAATTAAATCCCAGAAAAAGCTTATCTCATGTTTCACTGTCATTCATACATGTATCTGTAGTACTGCATTTGTCCCTATTCCACTCTCCCATACCACTTTTGCTCTCTCTACAATATGTTTTCTTATAACAGTCAAAGTGACAAAGTCAGATTCTGTCACTCCTCTACTTCACAACTGTCAATGCCCTTTCTTTGTTAATGACTTAGAAAAAAAACCAATTATTTTATCATACTCCATAGTAATTCTATCTAATAAAAGAGTAATATGCAAATTGACCATACCTCCACTACATTCAAAAGCCATGCCAACCAGTCATACCCACCAGCTAATCAGAGCCAGTATGCAAATTAACCCAACCAAGATGGCTATGGCCACAGAGAGCACAGGAGAGAGGCCTGGGTTACCCTTGGCGATGGAAGAAGCAAAGCTTTCCACGAAGCCTGGCCTGCTGAGGTTAAGGCAACACAGTTTAAATGGCTGTGCTAGCAGAAGACTTGGTTCCACTCCAGGCTACAAAGTTTCAATTGTAGAAAATAAATAAATCCACATACCAGGGCCTCCACTTGGGTTGCTGGGGGCACGGCCAGCCTGCAAACCACCATAGGCCTCTTTCCCAGGCCACCCCATGCCCCAAGGGAACACCCACCCTGACCCAGGACACCCTTCAGGGCAAACCAGCTGGCCCTCACCCATGCAGCAGGCTTCTATCCTATCTAATAAAAGAGTAATATGCAGATTGGCCATTATTCCAACACACAATATGACTGCCCCCATGTGATCACAAAATCCTTTCCCCATGTGGACACAAGATGTCCACCACAAGATGGCCAGCAGGGGAGGGCAGTTGGCAGGGACCAGGCCTGCAAGGGAGGGCAGTTAGGGGAAAACAGGCTGGCAGAGGAGCAGTTAGGCATCAATCAGGCTGTCAAGGGAGTGGTTAGGGGGTGATCAGGTTGGCAGGCAGAAGCTGTTAGGGGAAATCAGGAAGGCAGGCAGGTGAGCAGATGGGAGCCAGCAGTTCTGGATTGTGAGAGGGATGTCTGACTGCCCATTTTGGCCCAATATTAGTCGACATCCCTCTGCCCATTTAGGTCCGATTTATTATCGGGCCTAAACGGGCAGTCAGAAATCCCTCAGGGGGTCCCAGAATGGAGAGGGGGCAGGCTGGGCTGAAGGACACCCGCCCCCCACTTCCTGCATGAATTTAGTGCACTGGGCCTGTAGTGTACACAATAAGCTCATACGTATTTCCTCAGCTCATCTTCTATATTTTTGTGGTGTTTATTAGTACTCAAGTATCTTTTTGTTTTTCAAATATTCTAAGTTTATAAAATTTATATTTTCTTTAATGACTGGCTTCTTTCACACTAAAAATGAATGGATTACATTAAGTATAAATTCCCTAACTTTAATGTGATTGATTATGTGCCTGTCTCTCCTGTAGACACCATGTTTCTAAAAATATTTCCTTTGTCTTTATATCTATAGCCATCTATAGTTTTAGCAGTGTATCTATTTAAATATTATGGCTGAGTATTTCACTGAATACATATGTCATCATTATTGTTTAATTTGTCACTCATTATCTTTAAATTTTTTTTAGCACCTTACAATTATCTTCTTGCTGGGATTACACAAGAATGTCCAAATGCAAACCTAATCTTTCATCTTCATTTTTTGGTAAACCTATATATCAACTTCACAATTTCCTTAACATTTAAATCCATCCACCTGAATTAATAATTTTACTGGATAATAGCTGCCATAGTTTCCTCTTCATAATTTGGTGTCTCTAATATCTCTATTTTTATGTTTTTAGGGATTCATATTAAATGTCTTTAGAATTGTTTTTTGATTTCTTCTACATGTATGAACATCTCATCTAGAAATGTAAACCAGCATTATGTATTTTATTTTCCATTAAAACATTTGTAAAAATTTAATGAAAACTAAGTCCTTTTATTATTATAACTTATTGGCAAACATGAACTTAATTCTATTTTTTTTCTCTCTCCACCTATAGCATTCTTTTCTGACTTAATTGTATTTTTCTTCACTTTACTTCTTGGCAGCATTCTTAATTCATTTAGGGAAAATTATTTTTCTGTGACATAATAGCTATGCACATTGCACTATCAGAATCCAGAGGTGAGGAAACTAATAAATTTTTCAACTAGAACACACATGGAATATGGCTCTTGTTATTTTGAGATTATTCCTATTTGTAACTCTATCTCTGGTTCAAGTCAATCTGATAACTATATTTTCATAACAGCTACTGTATCTCACTATAATTACTGTGTACCATGCTCATTGGTCTGCAATTGTAACTTTTTAAAATATATTTTATTGATTTTTTACAGAGAGGAAGGGAGATAAATAGTTAGAAAAATCAATCAGCTGCCTCTTGCACACTGGGGATGTGCCCGCAACCAAGGTACATGCCCTTTACCCAATGGTTCTCAACCTTTCTAATGTCTCGACCCTTTAATACAGTTCCTCATGCTGTGGTGACCCCCAACCATAAAATTATTTTTGTTGCTACTTCATAACTGTAATTTTGCAACTGTTATGAATCGTATCTGTGTTTTCCAATGGTCTTAGGCAACTCCTGTGAAAGTGTTGTTCGACCCCCAAAGGGTCGCGACCCACATCTTGAGAACCGCTGCCTTAACCGGAATGGAATCCGGGACCTTTCAGTTCCCAGGCCAATGCTCTATCAACTGAGCCAAACCGGTTTTGGCTGCAATTGTAACTTTCCAAATGTCTTTCTTCTGACTTTTTTGACTACTAAAGTTGATGTTTACAATTTGCTTTAGTTAATGACTTATAATTCTGTGTAATTTATTTATTTATAGTAAATATGTTATAAAATGCCCAATTAATTATACAGAAACTTAAGTAAATGGCTTAGCATTTAGGTCTTAAATTTATTAATATTTTTCATATTTTGCTCTGTTTTTCTGATATATCTTAGGTTAACTTTCATACATAATGATAATTGCTTTTTAAGTATTTCATTTTATTTAATCTTTTAAGAACATAGTAAAAATTAAAACAAAATTTACTACATATGGTCCATGTATCTCAGTGGTTGGACATTGACCCATGAACTAGGAGGTCAAGGTTCAATTCCTGGTCAGGGCACATGGCCAGTTTGTGGGTTTGATCACCAGTGAAGGGTGTGCAGGCGACAGCCAATCAATGATTCTTTCTCATCACTGATGTTTTTATATCTCTCTCCTTCCTGAAATTAATAAGAATATATTTTTTAAAAATGAGGTACCAATACTTGTATATAAGGATTTCCGGTACCAAGCATTTACCAATAAGATGCAACCTAATAATGTTAATGTGACCAATAAAGTCCAACTTTATTACATGACATATATTTATGGTTTAAGGCAGAGCATTTACACTGGACAGCTATTCTTGTGTTAGCTATTAACCATTTTTCTTTTTGACTAAGGGAAAAGAGGTTAGTGCCCCTGACTAAGTAGGTATTGAATGTTTTCAAAATTATTGAGACAAACCAGTATGCACAAGCACATTGGTTGAAAATATCTGACATAAACTATTATAGGCATTAGTCACCATTAATTATTTTTTATGACTTGCCAGATTACGCTCCAGGAGTTTTTACTTTTCATCTTATCTCAACATTTTCTACTAACTATAAGTAAGATATGCTAAGAAATCACATCAAAAACCACATAGGAAACATCATGCACAAATAACTATGGAGAAATGTTTAGGCAATTAGAAAGATGGAGTTTGAAAAACATACTGCTGTCTGTAGAGCTATCCGAAATTCCTTCCTCTCTCCACAGTCCCTATGCTAAGAAATCATGTTGTGGAATATTTAGTGCTGCTTCTAACTCTCCCAAATTAATAGGCCAATTTTTCCTTTTATTTTCAACAGCCCAACACTCTTTTTTATTTTTATTTTTTACCCCTGACAAACCCCTGCCACCTGCTTCCTCTCAAACACAATTGAACTGTACATAGAAAAACAAAACAAAGTTAAGATCAAACTGTTGCTAATATTCAGGAAGTAACTTTAACTTTTCTATTTCCTAATGTCCATTTGCATCAGACCAGGATTATCAAACATTAACTTATCTTATGATCAATAAATAAATTACATACTAATGACTTGATTCACAAAACTCTTTCACAGACACTGTTTTATCTGATCTTGAGATATGGATATCTGAGGTGCTCAAGGAGGAAATCACTGTGTGTATTTCAATGATAGATAACCTCAACCTAGGAAATGTCAATGAACAGTCTGAGGTAACACATGTTATCACTTGATTAGGACACAAACTGTGTTATTCTGACTCCATAGGTCTTACCATTCCTATTACATACTAATACTCTTGCTTGAATGCTTCAGGGTTGCTATTCGGGTTCCTAAAGTTCTAGAAATGAGTTTGGTGCCCAGGATAAAACTAATCCTCTCAGTGAGAGCAAGTTGTCATTAGGTACACTGTTTCTATGATCAAAGTATCAGTGTTCCTTCCTCCTAATTCTTCTATTCCTAACATGATCACTTACTTAACCTATATTGTCATTGATATTATTTAGCTATTGTTTTATGTCTGAAACTCTCAAACAAATTCTTTGGGTCATCTATCCTCAGCTTAAAATTATTTTTAATGCAGAAGAAATTAAGAACTGGAAAGCAATGTATTAGGTAGGACAGAAATTGACTCTAATTTTCCTTAAGTCAAGAAGCAAATATATTACCACATCAGGTCCATAGCCTTCAATACCATCCTATCTAATAAAAGAGTAATATGCAAATTTGTGGGAGCCCCTTTCCACGTCCCGCGTGGTTCAGGGTTCCCAGTACAGGGTTCGGGTTCTGAAGGAGGCTGCATGCAAACGGAGAGAGAGACTAGAAAATATTAATTTAGCAATATTGGGGGGCCAGGTGGGAGCCTTCCTCTAGTACAGCGGTTCTCAACCTGTGGGTCATGACCCCTTTGGGGGTCAAACGACCCTTTCACAGGGGTTGCCTAAGACCAGCGGAAAACACCTATTCCTTAGGAACCAACAGACTGCTCCTCAGTGTAGCAAAGTGTAGCAATGTAGTTAACTGTTGTCATATGAAGACTGTTGCCCATGCTACACCGTGATTCAAGACAAAATTTCATTTATTTGTAATTAGAAATAAATATTTCACAATATATGATTACATATTGTTTTTGTGATTAATCACTATGCTTTAATTATGTTTAATTTGTAACAATGAAAATACACCCTGCATATCAGATATTTACATTACAGTTCATAACAGTAGCAATATTACAGTTATGAAGTAGAATTGACAATAATTTTATGGTTGGGGGTCACCACAACGTGAGCAACTGTATTAAAGGGTCAAGGCATTAGAAAGGTTGAGAACCACTGCTCTAATGGAAAGGATTACCACTTGCTCTGGCCTTTTTCTCCCTTTTATTAAGGCTTTGGGACACACCCCTAGCCTTTAGGCAGGAAATAACAAAACAGAAATTAACATGAAACAAACAGGTGGAGGCTGCTTTAGCTAACAGTGTTTTTAACTAAACCATGAGTGATTAGCTCTGACCTTTCAGAGCAATTAATGTTGACCAGCCTTCTGGTTTCCTGTTTACATCCATTTAATGAGAACAATGTTTGGTTTCCTACACAAATTGACCATACCTCCGCTACAACACAAGCCACACCCACCAACTAATCAGGAGCAAGTATGCAAATTAACTCCAACCAAGATGACTGTGTCCATCCAGAGAGCAGGAGGGAGGCTTGGGTTTCCCTGACAATGGAGGAAGTCAAGCTTTCTGTACACCCTGGCTGGCCCACACCTCCACTCAATGTTACAAAGTTTCAATTATAGAAGATAAATAAAGTGCAACAGAAGTGGTAGCAGCCACAGAGCTTGAGAGAGCAGGAGGCTAGGGTGGCCTCTGGCAATGGAGGAAGCCAAGCTTTCCACACACCCTGGTGAGCCCAGGTCTCCACTCAAGGCTACAAAGTTTCAATTATAGAAGATAAATAAATCCCAACAAAAATGGCAGCAGCCTCAGAGCTGGAGAGAGCAGGAGACTAGGGTTGCCCCTGGTGATGGAGGAAGACAAGCTTCTGAAGCCCTGGCCTGTCTTGGCCTCCACTTAAGGCTACAAAGTTTCAATTGGAGAAGATAAATAAATCCCAAGTCCTCTGCTTGGGTCACTGAGGGCTGTGGCCATTCTGCAAACCACCACAGGCCCCTTGCCCAGGCCACCCTATGCCCCTAGGGACCCCCACCCTGATCCAGGACACCCTTCAGGGAAAACCAGCTGGCCCCCACCCGTGCACCAGGCTTCGATTCCTATATAATAAAAGAGTAGTAAGAAGATTAACCATCACTCCAACACACAAGATGGCTGCCCCCTTGTCGTCAAAGGTGACTGTCCTCATGTGGACACAAAATGGCCACCACAAGATGTCCTGTAAGGGAGAGCAGTTGTGGGTGATCAAACCAGCAGAGTAGGGCAGTTGGGAGGGACCAGGCCTGTAAGGGAGGGCAGTTAGGGGTGACCAGGTCTGCAGGGGAGGGCAGTTAGGAACAATCATGCTGGCAGGAGAGTGGTTAGGGGGTGATCAGGCTAGCAAACAGAAGCGGCTAGGGGCAATCAGGAAGGCAGACAGGCAAGCAGTTGAGAGCCAGCAGTCCTGGATTGTGATCAGGCCTAAATGGGCATTAGGACATCCCTCAAGGGGTCCCAGATTAGAGATGATGCACGCTGGACTGAGGGACACACTCCCCCAAACACGAATTTCGTGCACCAGGCCTCTACTGTTGATATAATCTTCTAAGATGTCTCCCTACTTTTACCCTTGCAATCATTGTTACATTTTCAAATCCAAACTAAATTGAATCTTTTAAAATAAAAAATCTCATTATATTAATTCTATATTCAGAAACCTCAGCTCCTTTTCATTTCACTCAGATTAAAAGCCAATGTCCTGAAGATGGCTGAGGTTTTCATAATCTATTCTCATCCTCAGTACTTTTTATGACCTTACCTCCTTCAACTTTTATTTTGCTAAATTTTAACAGCTACTGGTCGGATGTCCTGGACCACTTGAATTTGCTGTTTCTTTTATATGGAGAGTCCCTTTTCCAGATACCCTCAGTATTTTCATTCTCTCTTATATTAAATCTCTGTTCAAATAGCACCTTATCTATAAAGCCTTTCATAATTATCCTATTTAAAATGGTTAATCTTACTGCCTCAATTATGTATGTGAGGTTCTCAGAGCAGGAAACAAAGACAGAGATGCTAGGCCAGTCAAAAAGAAGAACTTTTAATCTTGCACTCCCTGGCGAGGTTCGCTGGACCTGAGGGTAGGGCCAGAGAAGTCTCCTTGGGTGGGAGCTGAGGAACTTCTTTTTATACAGGTGTTCAGTGAGGACGGAGGACATAGGGTGGCATTTCTTCCATGGGCAGGGGTTCCAGGAATGGAGCCAATATCTGCGCCACCATTTGCCTGGAGCACTGGTCCATCGTGGGTTCCAGGAAGGGACCAGCATTTGTGTTGCCATCTGTCTGGTGCACTAGTCTGTTATCTGCATCACCATTGGTCGCATGCATCGGCTTCTGGAATTCCTCTGACCTAACATCCTGGCCTTTTGGTGATAGGGAACCCCAAAATCCTCCTGGCCACTTCCTGCTTACCCTGGGCAAAGAGGGAAGGTTTTTAAGGTGTTTTTTTTTTTAAAGGCCAGGGTCAGGCAGAGGCAGGTCAGAGGGCAGTGGAGTGTAGGAATGGAGCAGGAGCTGGTTTACAGTCATCCATGACATCTCCACAATCCAGGAGTGGATGAATTTGAGGATGCAGGGGGCTAGGAGAAAAAAGACACAGATGAGAATTAGGGTCCCTACCATGGATAGGATCCAGGTAGCTAAGGGGCTTTGGAACCAGCCAAAAAGAGAGTTGTCTCGGGAGTGTCTTTCACGTAGCTCTTCACTCAGCTTGGTCAGGGTCTGCACGTTCTGTTCCACCACTCTGGATTCGCTGATGTAGTAGCAGCATTCTTTCTGAAGGAATATGCAAGTTTCTCCCTTTTCTGCAGTAAGAAAGTCTAGTGCCTGTCGGTTCTGTAGGATTACTTGGGACCTGAATTTGGGCCTCCTGGGCCAAGACATATTCCTGGGAGATGTATATGGTCCCTGAAGGGATCAAGCTCCAACCACTCGCATATAGTTTTCTCATAACGCCTGCAACCCATCGTTGGTCCTAGGGGTCCTGGACCCTGATGTTGAAGGTTCCATCCTTCCAGAAAAAGTGGCCAGACCTTCCCTCATTATAGGCATTATGGATGACACAGTCTAACCAGTGGCAACTCCCATAGGTATTGATATCTTAATTACACCTGTCTGGGTTCTGCTGGTCGTAAGCAAAACAAATATATGGTCGGCCACATTGGACACTGACTGGAGGTTGACAGCAATCAGGATCTTCACCTGGCATCCGACCAGAGGGCTGAACTGAGATCCCACTTGCCAGGTGTCTTGTGTGTGTACTGGTTGTAGTTTTCACGGTACCTCCACACAAAAGAGGGTGAGTGTAGGTTGCCCAGGGCCAGAAGGAAAAGAAGGAGGGAGGAGGGTAGCTAAGGCAGACCTTAGTGGGGCCCAACACCTCACACTTATAGAAGTCATGCTGCTCTGGGGCCCTCTTGAGTCTGGAGAGGTGATACGATGGACTGGCAAGTAGTTTGACCATGATGGGGGTTGTGAGGATTACTGTATGAGGTCCCATCCACTTGGGCTCCAAGGCCTTGGGATGTCGATTCTTTTTTTTTAAATATATCTTTTTGATTTTTTTACAGAAAGGAAGGAAGAGGGATAGAGTTAGAAACATCGATGAGAGAGAAACATCGATCAGCTGCCTCCTGCACACCTCCCACCAGGGATGTGCCCACAACCAAGGCATGTGCCCTTGACCGGAATCGAACCTGGGACCTTTCAGTCCGTAGGCCAACGCTCTATCCACTGAGCCAAACCGGTTTTGGCAGGATGTAGATTCTTAAGGAGGACTAAGTCCCCTGGAAGGCTCGTCCTCAGGAGCCTTGATCGGCTGGTTCTGGCCTGGGCAGGAACCTGTCAGCGTGTTCCCAGAGCAGCTGCCTGAGTAAAGACAGGTATGGAAGATAGGTATCCAGGAGAGGAGGGTCAGTAGGGAGACAATGGTGGAGCAAAAAGGGTCTCCCATACAGGAGTTCAAAAGGGCTTAAGAAGATGGGGCTCCTTGGTGTAGCCCGGATTCTGGTCAGGGCCATGGGCAGAAGGTCCGACCAGAAGCTGCAAATTTCTAGAGAGAGTTTAGTTAGATGGTCTTTAAGGAGGCTGTTGACCCTCTTGACCTCACCTGATGATTGTGGAAGGTAGGGTATGAGATTCCTTTTCCAAGTTCTGTACTCCAAGTTGCCATGACACTACAAATAAGGGGTGACAGATGAGTGGTTGAAATTGTATTGCAGTGAAAGTGGGAGGGAAAGAGAAAGAAAGGAGTAGTAGAAGCCAAGGACCTGGATGATTGGATAAGAAGTTAGACATTCTAGTTTAGCTTATGAAGTATCCAGCAACCTTGTCCTGCCTTTTACAGTTCTTATAAATAGTTAATTTAGAACTTCTTTCTTTCAACATTCCCCTTTTCCTTCTCATCACATACACAACTTTCACAAATTTCACTTTCAAATTAGCCTTCGAACCTTCTTCCTATGTCCTTCAAAAATGCATAACCATGCCTCAGACCTTCTATTAAGTATTTCTAAACATGTCTAGCAATCAATGTTTTAGTAATATATGCTATTTTAAAATATTTAGAAAAGGCAGGGGGAGGAGCGAGCAGGCCCCACAGTTTGTTCCCAAGCCTCTAGCTGTTTGAATTTTAAACTGCCACATTTTCCTAGAAATGAAGATCTCATTTTCTGATAATAGGTGGCAAGAAAGTTGTTCTTTGGGAAGGGTGGAGTGGAGAGTGGGATGGGGTAAGAAGGTGCTGAGGTCAGAGCAGTTTTCAGAGCATTAAAGGGGTGAGAATGCTGGCCTTGGGATCTAAAGGATCAGTGTCTTTCCTTGCTGCATTTGAAGCACGGGCCTGGAGGAGGCTGAAGGGCTCTGAGTGAGCTGCAGAGTGGCTTCTAGTTTGGTGAGGATATCCCATCCTAAAAGGGGCATGGGGCATGAAGGCATGACTAGGAACGAGTAGGTTTTAGAGCTATCATCAAGAAGACAGAGAAGGGGCCCAGTGGCCAGTGGGCAGGTGGATTTGCCATCTATACCCATGACCAAGATCGTGGAAGGGGAAAGGGGTCCTGAAAAGGAGGGCAGGACAGAGAAGGTAGCCCCCACATTGACCAGGAAGGAGACCAACTTACCCGCTACTTTGAGTGTTACCCTGGGCTCAGCGAGGGTGATGGGGGTCGTCCAGGCATCTTCAACCTTCACCCAGTCCCAGTATGGCCAGCAGCAGGTCATAACCTGGGAGGGCAGCCCCTCCACACTGACATGCAGCAGGCCCGTCACTTTTCCAGGAGTAGTCATTTTTCCAGTGGCTACTTTGACTGCATACTGGGCAGGGCTTGGTTGGAGCCCAGGGCCGGGGGCACTGCCTCGCCCAGTGGCCTTCATTTCTTCACTTGAAACATCCTCCAGGTGGTGTTAGTCCTCTTGTTGCACCCCCAGCACACACAGCCCCCTTGGGACCCTGCGCCGCTGCGGTCAACTGGATGCAGGGCTTGGGTTTGCAGGTTTACCTTCTGTTGAAGGCGGGCTTCCTGACCCAACTCTGCCTGCTCCTCATGGGCATTAAAAATCTTCAAGGCCATGTTCACTAGATCTCAGACTGAGATCTTAGGGACATCCTCAGCTTATTTTAACTTTTTCCAAATATCTGGGACCAACTGCAAGATGAAACGGGGGGCTAGAAGGCCTGGGTAGGAAGGAAGACAAGTAGGAGGGGAGGAAAGATTTTCGGGGGGTTCAGATAAGGCGGAAAGTGGAGGGGTGTTGGTAGGTAGAGGAAATTTCATGTGAGCCAGGAGATCCTGGGCTTTGGAACAAAAGGAGCAGAGGAAGGGACAGGAGTGCAGATAGAAAAAGGCATGGAACTATGGGACCTCAGGCCACTTCCTGGTTTGCCAGCAGAAATTACTGAGGTCAGTAAGGATGTTAAACTTGAAAGTTCCAATCTCGAGCCATTTTGACATGTTGTCCAATTCATACTGAGGCCATACCACATTACAAAAGTAAATGAGGCATTTACAGTGCAGATCCTGGGACACACGTAGTTTAGCAAGATTAGTGAGCAGGTATCCTAGAGGTGTACTTGGATCAGGTTTGGAATTTTGATTTCTCATGATCAATACCTGAGGTCAGTTGCCGAAGCTAAAGGCAACTGACCTCAGGTATCGTCCAGTCATTCAGACAAAGCTACAGATGGGGACCTGAGGGATGGTAGGGATATCTTCACTACCTCCCGGGGTCTGGACAGAGATCAAATGGTGGGAGAACCGATGAGCAGCAGGGATGTCTCCACTACCTCCCAGGGTTTGGAACCCCTCCTGGAAGGGCCTGAAGGGCTATGCCTGGAAGGCAATCTCTGACACGGGCTGTGATTTATAGACAGAGATTGGCACGGGCTGGGACTTACTGCTGATGCTGTGGAGCTGGGGGAGAAACAGAAGGATCCTAGAGAGAGAGGAGAGCAGAGCACTCTGTACCATGAATGGTCAGATGGAGTGCTCACAACCTCTGGGTTTTTGCACCAAATATGAGGTTCATGGTGCAGGGAACAAAGAACAGAGATCCCAGGCCAGTCAAAAGGAAGAACTTTTATTCTTGCACTCCCGGGAGAGGTTTACCGGACTTGAGGGTAGGGCTGGAGAAGTCATGCTGAGTGGGAGCTGAAGAACTTTTTTTAGGCAGGTGTTCAGTGAGGGCGGAGGGCATGAGCTGAGGGAGGGTGGCATTTCTGCTATAAGCAGGGGTTCCAGGAATGGAGCCAATATCTGTGCCACCATTTGCCTGGAACACTGGTCCATCGTGGGTTCCAGGAAGGGACCAGTATTTGTGTTGCCATCTGTCTGCTGCACTAGTCTGTTATCTGTATCACCATTGGTTGCATGCATCAGCTTCTGGAATTCCTCTGACCTAACAATCTATATTCTTATTTTCTAACTAGAGGCCTGATGCATGAGATTCATGCAAGAGTAGGCCTCCTCCCTACCCCTGGCTGCTGGCACCAGCTTCCCTCTGGCACCCGGGACCCAGCTTCCCTCCAGCTGCTTGCAGACACCTGGGACCCAGGCTTCCCTTGCAGCCCTGGCTTTGTCCAGAAGGATGACTGGTCTAATTAGCATATTATGCTTTTATTATTATAGATTCTGTTTATCACTGTGGCATTTTTTACTATCAGATAAATAATATATTTTACTTATTTGTTGACTATGAACTGTTTCCACCAGCAGAATTAAAGCTCTAGTGGAATGAATGCTCATTAATGAATTCCCAGCAACTAAAATAATATCTACCACCCAGTAGGCACTCAATAAATTTGGTTGACTAAATTAATGCAGTACAATTCCTTTCATTATGCATTCTATCAATGAGAAAACAAACCAGAGATATTCGGTAACCTATTCAAGTTGGCACAAGACAGTAAGAGTGCAGGGCTAATAAGGTAGAAAGAAAATTGTAGCTCGAAAGGACAGCTGCTTTAATCAGGCCAAGGTGTCCCCAAGCCAAAAAGAACTGCTTAGACTTGATTCATTTGGTGAAGGTCAGTGGTTAAATGTCTATTCTCAACACCTCCATTGAGGTTTTTATGAGCTGTGCTAAATTAACATTGAGTGGTACATTGGCAATAAAAATGTTATTTGAGTTTAGTAGGCAATAGTTACATATTAAAGCATATAATACATGTTAAATTCCAAGTCTGACAATGCTTACTCAGAGTTTATTAATTTAACATTATTTAACCTTGAGGCCATGGTGGCAAAGGAGGAGGAGGATATATTTGGACTAAGGCTTCATAATTTGATATGGAAAAATCTTAAAAATTGTGCCACTTATACTTAGTCCTGAAAAATTAAAAATTTTTAAATTTCAAAAATCTTATGCTAGGCAAGGAGTGTTATAACAGCCTGTATGGAGAAGTTCTCAAATGGTTTAATTATTTCAGATAAACAATCGTATTCTTTTCTTGCCAGAACTTACTAGGCAAGACCCAGTGAGAGCCACTGAACTCCTGACCAATCAGATAAATATTCAAATTGTTTTATAGACCATGGTTAACTTGTCAGTGAACCTTGATGTAAAATATTAATTTAGAAAATAGAAAAAAAGAAGCAGTTCTGGATACAAAAGCATCAACTCTAGTTTATGCAGTAAAAACTCACCAAACCTGGGATTTAGCATTTAAATAGCTATCTAGGGTACTATTTCAAGATGGCCACATGAGCTTACACAGTTTCCTCTTTTCTTGCTTTAAAATTTACATTGATGAAAATTTAAGAACAATAAATTTATAACTGAAAATGATGAGAGTGGAGCCAGCAGGACATAAAATAGTTTACTCAATGTTTTGAACTTGAGGCGAAGGGTCGCTTAATATCAGGTGGAATGAAATTTACCATCTAAACATGCCCAAAGCATGTGATAGAGAAAGAAGAAATCCAAAGGTTCTGGGCCTGGAACCTGACAGTGTGATGAAAGGCAGAGGATGGGCTGAAAGCAGGAAAATTAAATATCAGCATAGCAGGAAATCAGATGTTAACTTATGTATATTAAGTTCATTTGTAAAGTTGCCTTAGGCAAGGTACTTAGCTTAAGAAATATAATCTTTCTCAGGATGATTTAAATCAAAAGGAATTTGTAGGAAGGTTATGTGTGGCTCACATAATTCATGGGAAGGCTGGAGAACCAGAAAATGGAATAAAAATAAGAGTGACAAGATTTTAAGCATCCAGACCCTCAGAGCCACATTTCAATGATCTCTCACAGTAAGTCCAATCCTGTAGTACACCACATTGGACTCCACGGCCACACAGGTCCTGCTGGCGAAGGGGGATGATGACACTCTGAAAATGAACCCTCCACTTTCTGATTTCTTAAGTCACTACAGAAGCAAAACTCCAGCATGGTGCACCAATTAGCTAAACCTGGTTCCATGACCTTATCTGCTAGATTACAGAGGAAATATGATCTGTTTTTTATAGGACAAGCAGTTTCTGCCACCTGTATTTCTTTATTGAGCACAGAAATATATCAAGCCAGAAAGGGACATAAAATTCAAATATTGAGAAATAGCCAGTAACTGTTGAAAGAGAGGAAGAAGTAAATGGGCGTATAGAGATAATATTTATGTTTATGTGTGTAATAACTCTATACATACAGTTAGAGATAATTATGTGTAACTACAAATTACATAATTATATATAACTTAATGCATATATTTAATCAGAATAACTAAAACTTCAAAAAGTTAAACATAAATGATTTTTGTTTGGTTGTTAATATAGGATGAAGAGGTGGGAGGAGAAAAAAATGGCTTTTCATTATTATGTTCTTTCTTACTGGATTTTGTCGCATCTATGTATTTGATACATTTAATTAAAAATAATGCATTTGATCATAGAATTATAAAATTATACAAAATTAAATAAGATTGGACTAAAGGCTGTCTATTTCCATGACTTTGACTCTGGGATTCCAGGAATCTGTGGTATTATGATTGCAAATCACAAGTATAGACTCTGGCAGTGTCTGGAAGCTTCATATTCTTATCTGACATCATTAGTCATCAAGGAAAGGAAAAACAAAACCACAGTGAGATTGCACTTCAGATCACTAGTAGTATTGCTGGTGGAAGTGGGGTTCTTGCTTTGTCTGGAGCAAAAGCATATTCAGGGACCCATGAGGGAGAATGAAGTTTCATGGCAAGATTTACTTTTTATGCCAAATTGAAGGAATGTTCCTCTTGGTTTCCCAATGTCCCATCTCTGTTCACCCATGTGCCATGTTGACTTCTATTGCCCAGGTCCTTATTTCCTCCTGCTTACCGTGCAATCAGGTACCTGAGGTGGGAAGGGAGGGGTGTTAATTCTTGGCAGGACAATGCTGGGATCCCCTGCAATGTGTGTGACTCTGTAGCCTTCTGGTGAAGCAGACAGACTCATGCCCTCCAGCTGACCATGCTTAGCCATGTTTGACTTCCCTTGCTCTCTTCCTATTATTAACTAGCTAACTATGATAATGATATAGCTGTTGTCAAGTAGTCAAATAATAAAAGTAAAAGTGAGGAGTCTGGAGAAATGGAAACCTTTCAAACTGTTGTTGAAAATATAAAGTAGTACAGACACTTGGAAAACAGCCTGGCCATTCTTCAAATTGCTAAACAGAGTTAAATTATGATCTAGCAATTGTATTTCTATGTATATGCTCAAAAGAAATGAAAACATAAGTCCACAAGAATGTTTATAGCAGCATTATTTGTAATAGCCCCACAATGGAAAACCCAAATGCCCATCAACTGAAGAATAAACAACTTGTATCAGTCACTGAATGACAAATACTGCATGATACCACTTATAGCAAGTATCTAAAGCAGTCAAACTCCTTGAATTAGAAAGTAGAATGGTGGTTTTCAGGAGCTAAGGGAAAGAGAAAGTAAGGAATCATTGCTTAGTCATTCAAGATGAAAAAGTTCCAGAGATCTGCTTTACAATAATGTGCATGTAGTCAATAATGCTGTACCATACACTTAATTTTGTAAAGAAGGTAGATTTCATGTCATGCATTTTTTTCCACAAGAAAAACAAATGTTATGAAAATATGAAAATTTTTACAGATTATCATTTCACAAAATGAAATAAAAATACAAGTTGTGATATGTACATACAACTGAATATTTTAAGCCATAAAAAAAGAATGACATTTTGTGTGTTTTAATATAGATGTCCTTTAAATAGTAAGTGAAAAAAAGTAAGTTAGAAAAATACATATTGCATAATTCCTTTTTTAATAAAATAGCTAGAACATTCCCTGGCTAGTGTGGCTCAGATGGTTGGGCATTGTTCTGTGTACTGAAAGGTTGCCAGTTCAATTCCTGGTCAGGGCACATGCCCAGATTGCAGGCTCTTTCCCCAGTAGGGGGCATGCAGAAGGCACCTAATTAATCTTAAGCTCTCACACTGATATTTCTTTCTTTTCCTTCCTCTGTCTCTAAAAATCAATAAATTATTTTTAAAAAATGGAAGAGTCATGTGTGACAAATGGTGTTGTCAAATTCTTAAAAAT
This sequence comes from Lasiurus cinereus, assembly GCA_011751065.1. NCBI lineage: Eukaryota > Metazoa > Chordata > Mammalia > Chiroptera > Vespertilionidae > Lasiurus > Lasiurus cinereus. The sequence continues at coordinate 15,845,055 of JAAGEH010000005.1, read as the reverse complement.
AATATATTAATATTGCTTTTTTAAAAAGCAACAAATTATTTTTGAAAGTTATGTGTTTTTTATTATACCTCATCATAAATTTATATTTTTAATAATGGGGCTGTTGTCTGATAATATATTAAAAGATTTAATTGTGTTTGTGTGTGTGTGTGTGTGTGTGTGTGTGTGTGTGTGTTTTCCTGCCTGTTTTACAGATTTAACACCTGTTTATGGGTAAGTAGTGGGGTCTGTGAAGTGTTGCTGTTACTAACAAAAGCAGGTTGGGAAACCTCTCTTTATATTATCAATGACAGTAGCATAGCTGGAGTCTGCTCACATGCTACTCTGAAGACATTGGTGAACCTTCAAAAGCTGGTACTCTATGCTTAAGTTAATATCTTTTCCTTGCTGATACCTAGTTTTAGCAATGCTGATTAATTTGACTTGTCTAGATTGTAGAGGTTAAGGGTCTAGTAGATGAAGCTAAACTAACCAGCTCCAAAGTGACTAGTATTTGACCTTGAGCATATCACTTAACCTCACTTTATCTCAGTTTCATCGTTTTCAGAATAGTACTAATAACTTTTTTATAATGATTAATTATGTTCATAAATTTAAAATGCCTTCAGTGGTGCCTACTAATAATGCAAGATTGATTAGTGCAAATTATTTACATGAGAATAACAAGGCACTTAGCCCCAGAAGATCAAACCTGAATATACAGATTAGATTGAATAAATGAGAAAGTCTCCATTAGCATACTTTAGAACTTGAGTTTAGATTACATCATTGTCATCTAAAAGTTAGCAGGCTATTAAAAGAGAACTGTCTTTGAAATAGGACTAATCTTATTTTCAGTTATAATTCTGACATTTACCAGCTATATAGCTTCAGACAAGCATTTTTTGTTTGTTTGTTTTGTTTTTAACCAATTAACAAGTATTAAGTTGATTGTTCTATATTCTTGGTACAATAATAGGTACTTGGAATAGAGACATGAACAAGAGATAAAAGCTTCTCTCTTGAAGTGTACATTCTAGATGGGGTACCTCTGTGAGGTAGCTAGGATTGAAACCAAAATGTGAGGTGTTTGAGTCCAAGTAAATTGTCTTGCTAAATTGAAGAATGAAGTTGCAGACAAAAATAGTTAGTGGAATGGAAGTTTATTGAGAGAAGCCAATCCTGGAAAAGATGCAGCTGGGGTTCCAAGAGCAGGCCAGTGACCAGAGCTTCCTTTTTATCACACAGTCGGGTATTAAAGTCTGTTAGTCTTGCCGAAACCGGTTTGGCTCAGTGGATAGAGCGTCGGCCTGTGGACTGAAAGGTCCCAGGTTCGATTCCGCCAAGGGCATATATCTTGGTTGCAGGTATATCCTCAGTGGGGGGTGTGCAGGAGGCGGCTGATCGATGTCTCTCTCATCAATGTTTCTGACTCTCTATCCCTTTCCGTTCCTCTCTGTACAAAATCAATAAAATATATTAAAAAAATAAAATAAAGCTTGTTAGTCTTTGTGTAGAGTATGGGTCCAGGAGACCAAACCAAAAATCTAGCTCACTGGTTGGAGAGACAGAGAGAGGAAGCATGAGTTTTTTAATCTAGGGGCAGATACATACCTTGCTAGTTTCTGATTGGTCCTTTTGAAGAATTCTGCCTTAATAACATTCTTGGGATTGGTTATATGCCTCATTGTCTTATGACTGGTTATCTACATGTTGCCTATCTTAGCAACACCTATCTACACATTTTAAAGTTCATTTTTCGCCCATGTGCCCTTCTTCTCCCACCCAGTTGGGTTGTCTTAGTATAACTGCCTAGTTGGATTTCTTGCTATCCCCCTGCTTTACTATCACCCCCAACCCCCTAGTTCCTGTCTCTGCCTTTCTAGTTTCCCTTTGTCTCCTCAGGATTACAATAAGCTTTTGGTTCAACATTTGTAACCTCAAAGCCACTATCTTAGCAGATCCAGAGAATACTGAAGTTCTATCCACCTACAGGAATCTGTATGAGGGTTCTGCTGTCTCTCTTGCCTCTCCACAATTATGGAAAGATTACTCTTGCCTATCACCTTGGTGTTAGGCAGAATGCAAAGGAATCTAGGAGGGAATATATTTATTAGTATATAATGGCCATCAAGAAGATAAAGACTTTGAACAAATGGAATTACCTTATCAAAATAATTCATGTTTTATTTATCATGTTAGGGATATTCATTGATTTACACAGATGGACATGGCAAAATCTTTCTGCCTTTGAGGAGCTCAGATACTAGTCAAATTATAACTTGTCATGCTCATCCTGACAGGCATATGGACAAAGCAAAGTATTAAAGGAGCACACAAATAGAACTTCTCTTTTTAAATTGGGAAGGAAGATGGAAATAACAAAGTATGTGTGAGGAATAACCCAGGTATATGGATTTTCAGGCAAAGATGAGCAAGAAACCTTTCAGATAGTAGCAAATGTGCAAAGCATTAGACTCAGAATGACTAGTAAGTTTAAAAATGATGAAAATATCTAGTAACACATATCCTTCCTTTTACTAAACACCTGATCCCACACAACTCAAGCTGTTTATAATCTTATCATCTGGAAATTAGATGGATTTGGTTGAAGCATAATAGTAAGATAGAGAATGAACAGCTAAATCTGAAAACTTAACTTAGAATCAAATTGTGAGTGGTTGCTCAAGTCATTCTTAAGAGTATGGACCTTGTCTTTTATGTAATAGAACACTATAAAAGGTTCATGAAGTGAGAAGTAAAAACATTAGAACTGACTTGGGGGCTATAATACTAGTAGTAATGCTTGTATAGTATATATGAACTAAAGATCAAAGACTATCTAACCATTGAAGATGCTGCTACCATTTTTTAAAAAAGGATAACTTATCAAGAAGTAAAAAGGAATGCTGGATTTAAGATAAAAATAAATTGTAGGTCTTATTTTAATTCTTTAACACATATTCATGAGCACTTACTTTGTGCCAAGCATATTCTACTTTTTGGAGATTGTGCTAAACAAAACAATCTCTGCCCTCATGGAACTTACATTTTAATGATCTGAAAGATAAAGAAACATTTTGAACATGATAGGTGCTCGATCTTTTTTTAAAATATGTTTTTATTGTTTTCAGAGAAGAAGGGAGAAGGAGACAGAGATAAAAAAATTTTAATGATAAGAATCATTGATCGGCTACTTCCTGCATGCCCCTCTACTGGGGATCCAGCCCTGCAGCCCAGGTGGAGGCCTTGCCTGGAATTGAACCTTATACTCTTCAGTCTGCAGGCCGATGCTCTATCCACTGAGCCAAACCAGTGAGGGCTCAATAAATATTTTATGAATGAATAAATGGTTTGAATTAATTCAAAGAGATAGAGAATGACTCCAAGTTAGGAGAGTGACTAAATATTGAAACTGCTAACACAGATCATGTATATACAAGGCACATTTATTATTAAGATAACTTATTAAGATATTTAGGATAAATTAAATAAATCCCTGTCTCCAGTTAGGACATTATTGTTTTAAAAAAGCCAAGACCTGTGGGGAAAAAAGGGCAGAGAAAGTGAGGGAGAGAGAAAATAAACAACTAAAGAACTACACTGAAATGCTAGTGCCAAATAAGGACTTGGAATGCTCTGTAGCTACAAGATAAGGAGGAGACCATTGCCTGACAGGAAAAGTTTCAAGAGGAAAAAGGTGACTGGGATTAAACGACTAGAAAAGATACAGATGGGAAAAGTGTGTACCAGATGGGCGAACAGTGTGATTGAAATACATGTGAGGAATAGCCGAGTACATTCTTGGGTAGGAAAAGAAAACCATCCTAAGGGTCATGATACCAGAAAAGTCAGACACATGCAGCTGAAAATGACAGTGAAATTGAAAAAGTGATGTTTTTGAAGATAAATTTTCTCCATCATACACCTTGCTAAAATCTTTTGCTCTGTGGATTTTTTGTGAAACTCACATATGATAGAATGTGTCTTTACCCTTCTTAGGGTCCCTAAACAGGTAAAGGCAGGTTAACAGAAGAAAGCATTCTGATTTAATATTTTAATTTTATATGATATAAGCACTTCATAAAAAATAAAGACCCAAAGAAACAATTAAACCTGAATGCTTTTATGCTAGATTTGATCAAGAATAAACAGTCTTGCCCGGCTAGTGTGGCTCAGTGGTTGAGCATCGACCTGTGAACCAGAGGGTCACAGTTCAATTCCCAGTCAGGGCACATTCCACAGTTGCCAGTTCCATTCCCAGTAGAGGTTGTGCAAGAGGCAGCTGATGAATAATTCTCTCTCATCATTGATGTTTCTCTCTTCCCTCTCCCCTCCTCTCTGAAATTAATAAAAATATATTTAAAAATTATTTAAGAGTGGACAGTAGCCCTGGAAATATGTGATAGGAGAAGAAGAATGAGCAAAGTGTAGTAAGGCAGGAAGCTTAGCAAGGCCTGTTCTTTCAGATTCTTCTCCCTCCTCTTGGGAGATAAGGGTGTTCCTTCCTTCTCTGCATAGGTATAGGGAGAGCAATTCCCACATGAGGGTCTTGTGACTTGCTTCAGAGAAGGACAGCAAGGCTCAGAGAGACCTTCCTGCTTCTACCATTTTATCAAACTCTTTCAGCTTAAAACATTCAGTATACCAATGAGCCATATGTTGGTGTCACATGATCTGTACCCAGTCAGGCCTAAATTATGTTGCATCTCAGCTGGTGCCTTACTCAGATATTTGGCAACCAGTAATAGCTGAAATGTCAGGATCTCTCATTATTCTGTTGGCAGACAAAATCCTGGACTATAGAATGACCTGTTACGTTAATTTGTAAGCAATATATACATTCTTTTGTACAAGTGTTTCTCAGGAAATATGTAAGACATACACTAAAAGAAGTATCCATTGTTTACCAAATATCACATTGCACCGTTTTTTATTTGCTAAATCTGTAATCTCCTTCCAGAACTAAGAAAGCAATTAGACTTTGAGCAGTTCTTATTTGTTCTAAGGATTTTAAATGAGAAATTGACTACCTGTGGCATTCTGGTTTAAACTCATCTGATGTTTAACATAGCCTGTGTGTGAAGGGAAAATGATCTTCTCCCTAGGGGTTACCACTTTGTAACAATTGGGGCAAGGTTTTGCTTAGTTGCAAAGGTGAACAAGTATACATACATACATACATACATACATAAATAAATAAAACAAAAGAGGAAAAATACCAGCTTAGCCATTCAGAGTGAAGCAATTTAAAAATGGCAAAGACCACTTGTGACTGCCAATTCCTTTGCTCAGTGTGGGCTAAGGCCTGGAAGGGGTTAAGTCTCAAAGCTCCCCATAGTCTTTTGCCCTAGAACTCCTATTTATTTTCATGGAAATCACTTTTCCAGGGCACCACCCAGGGTTCTGAAACATGGGGTTAAAGGTCACCCTGCAACTCCAAGAATAATAAATGTGCAATTTGTACTTTCCTGACCTCTAGAAATATTTTTAGGTGTTTGAGGCCAAAGAAAACAAAGCAGTGCTTTGAAGGGACTGGGGAGCTATCAATTGATCAATTTAACTGGGATTATCTGATAATTGGGTAAATACATTGTTATTGATGTGCAGAAGGAGGAAGATGTGCCAAGCAAACACTAATGCCTAGTCCCAGATTTATCTGCTAATCCTTGAAGGAGGTAGTTTACTGAGGACATGAGTAATTGCTCTGCTAACAGATTTATTCTCCCTTTCAGCCCCATTTGGAGCTTAAATCCTCCCCTGTCTTTCCAATAGTTCACAATGTGGCCTGAATCACACTGCCCACAGTGTTACACTTTGCAGCCCTTCCTGGGCATGTTCAGACTCCAAATTCTTTGACTTAACATGCATTGCTAGAGCAAGAGCTGGCGCTCCAGCCAGATGTGTTTTATGTGAATGAACTTTCAGGAATCTTGCATTTGATTGAGGTACCTGGAGAGACTTACTTCTTCTCTTTAGACATATTTTTAACCAGATTGGTTTTAAATAGAGCCCTTAGTGGGAAGAGCCCAAGATTGGAAATCAAAAACCAATGTTCTAATCTTGACTCTGTCCCTAATTAGCTCTGTGACCTTGATTAATCTTATCACATTGTCTAACTCTTGGCCTCTGATTTCTAGTTTGTGAGTCAAGGGACAATAGCTAAAATTGTTTCCAGCTCAAATATTCATGAAGGGATGAAGTAATGAATCTGTATTTTATGTTGAACATATAGAACCAAATACCAGGATTTTTTAAATGATTTCCATTTATGTCCTTCCTGAGATAGATGCAATAGCTCTATAATATGAATACTTCCTGGGCACTCTTGGAATATCCACTGGGAGATATAAGACAAATACAGAGAGCAGGACAATTTTTATGTACCTAAAAATATTTATATAGAAGTTACTTGTGGATATAACATTTCTGAAATCACATTATAATTTACCTCACTTTAGACACAGGGTCCTTTTAATAAAATGAGTTTCAAGTCCAAATACCTAAAAGCATGTATGTCTGCATATATAATCAAAACAAAAAAGATTTAAAATCATCCCCTATATTTTCTCATGCAAACAGTAACTTCTTCAAGATTACAAAATAAATTATTCTCTACCTGATGACCCTTCCTTTTCATGAATTTCTTAATCTATTTGGGCACATTTCATGCCTCCACTCCACTCCACTCCACTTTACTCATAGCTGACCTTTCTAGAGACCTCTCTGGTTAAAGTACTCAGTACTCAATAAAAAACTATGTATGTACCAGTATTTATTCACTTATTTATTTAACTGTGAATTTGATAAGTTTAAATTTATTTCAGATATAGAAAGGGAGAAGGAGAGAGAAAAACATCATTGATCAGATGCCTCCTGCACACCCCTTACTAAAGATGAGCCTGCAACCCAGGCATGTGCCCTGAAGGAGAATCAACCCTGACCTCCTGGTTCATGGGTTGATACTCAACCACTGAGCAACACTGGCTAGGCAGAAATGTTGAAAGCCATCTTGATATACAAATACAGATTTAGTAACATGATATTGAGAGATTTTTTTCAGCATATATCTTATATGAAAACAAAGGACCTTGTCATGATTCGCATTTATTTTGAAAAACATCAACAACCAATCAGTTTGTGAAAGAAAGAGAAATCAGCCCAACTTCATTAAAAATACATTAGAATATGTATTAGTAATAGTCTTGGCTAAGTTTCTTAAGAAATATGAGAAGGAATGTTATGGGTCAAACAAGGTAGAAATTTCTCTCTAATGACTAGGTTAACAGGAAGTAGAGCAAAAGGCATATATATGGTGAAGCAGCTAGGCTTACACAGAGAGAAGATAAAGGGAAGCTTGTCAGAAGCCAGGCTGAAGCCATCATCCAAAGGGAATCTCTGCTCTATGAGGTACTAAGAGCCTCTGTTCCTTGTGGCTCTGTGTTCATTTGAGTGTTCCTCTTACCTGCATAGTCAATGCTGGCTTTCATTCTGGTCCCACATTTCTCCAAATAAAAAATGTAAACAGATTTCTGATCTAAAAGTACCTGGAAGTTTTATTCATCATTTCTCCTCACGTCCTCCCACTGGCAAATAAATGGGCATTCCTAATTGCAAGGAAGGCTGGGGAATGTAATGTCATTGGATGGTTATGTGTTATGTTTTTATCAATAATTCTATTACTAGAAAAAGAAGTGGAGAATAGAGACGGGGGAAGATGTAGCAGTCTCCACTATAGAGATTCCTCATTGTCTAATAATTCTAAAGATCCCTCCATCAGTAGGCAAAACAGTAATAACATATGAGCAATTCAGTCAAAATCTTGGTGATACTGATACAAGCAAGTGTTTTCTACCTTCAGTTAGTGAAAAGGCCAGCTAAAGACAAATACTTAACTTGATAACTTTATTATCAACATGAAACACTCAAAACTAAAAAAAGGTTTTGCTTTTAGGATCATGTCTCAGATCTTCTGTATTGCCAAATCTCTAATTTTTCTTGAATGCTTTTCCAAGCTCAGGCATAAATACTAGTATATTTGCGAATTGAAATTGATATTTTCTATCCTCACTGGGCTGATGTTAGACATATCTTAAATGTTAGAGACTCATTAATTATTAGAACAAGAGAGAATCTATTTTTTTGGATAAATTACTCTCATATAGCCTCTCTTTCTTATAGTGTTACTGAATTAAAGGGGTTTGTTCACCTGCCCAGTGTTAAAACCCCACCAAATGCAACCCGGAATTTTCAGCAGGGAAAGATTTATTTTAGGAAATAGTATCTAATCTGGAGGTACAACTGAACTGTTGCTCTAAGACTTGGCTCCTCAGTGACTTCTAAGGTATGGGATATATAGGGGGAAATCATGAATCATGGTGGAGTTGGGGTCATGGTTTCTATTGATTAGTCAGCACTAGGATAGGGAGTAGTTGATCTTTGCTTGTGGTCCTGATATCAGCCACACAGGGTTGTTCAATCTGATTTCAAAAGGGTGTGGTGGGTGGGGTTGTTCTGATTTTATGGGTATGGAATTAAACACAACTGAGGCCTAGATGTTATCTCTAGTTTGACTGATATCTGTCTCTGTGACTGAGGCTTTGTTCCTAAGATTACTTAAAGCCAATCAGAACCTAGTTTTCCTGAAGGCTTAATGAGTAAGGGAGTGGATGTGCAAGAGAGAGGGACATGGGTGAGTTAGGGTGCTGGGTTAGGCCAGTTTGAATCAAAAAAAGAAAGGAGGAAGGTCATATTATAGAAATTATAGTTTTTGCACTGTTACAGTAGCATTCATGTTTGCCCTTGAGCATCTATCCTATTTCCCTTCTGTTCCCTCTAAGCAATCTTCATTTATATTCTATAATACAAATTGTCGAGGAAGCTAGTCGAACATATACAAGCAGTTAGCATTCAGCAGAGCTCTTTCCTGGTGGCCAGCTTAAGGTTACTGGCAAAGTTATGGAGTGGCTGGCCCTGGGTCAGGTGTAACTTTCAGAATAATTCAGGGCTATTCCTGAACAAATGCCAGGTAACCACAGAATCTTTGAACAGATGGCATTTTTATCTGAAAAGTTAAACATTGCAAATAATATTATGAGTAAAGTTAATGCCATATTTTATCCAATATACCATTGATTTTAAGACATCATTTTTTATGTGTTTCCATGATAGGAAACAAATGCTGTTGTTTAAGACATAACTCAATTTGACAGAAGATAAAATGTGATTGGTAAAACACAGTAGACACATTATTGATAGTAATAGAGATGATAACTAGCAGTTATTAAGCACTTACTATGTGGCAGGGATCATTCTATGTGATTTGCATGAATCAAATAATTTAAGTACTATAATGACATAGAAAGAACACAAGATATTTATTATAAATTTAGAAATCTCACTTTTTTACCTCTCTGATAGCTAATTATTCAAACTTTTAAGAAACTACCTCATATTAGACCATTTTTTTTAACATCAATACATTTTGTCTTTTTTTTCTTGTTTTATTGAGTTATAATTGACATACTATAACATTGTATTAATTTAAGGAATAAAACATAATGATGCAATATGATTATATTCACTTACATCACCTCCCACAGTTGCAATTATTTTCTTGTCATGAGAACTTTTCAAATATACAACAGCATTGTTAACTCATATTCACATGCTGTACATTTCTTGCCCAGAACTAAATTAACTTATAACTGGGAGTTTGTATCATCGGACCACTTGCATTCATTTCCCACAACCCACCAAACCCCACTTCTGGCAACCACCAGTTGTTCTCTGTTTCTAAGAGTTTGGTGTTGTTGTTAGTTAGATTCTACATATAAGAGAGATCATATGTTGTTTATCTTTCTCTGGTTGACTTAATTTAACTTAGCATAATTCCCCAGAGTCCATCTCTGTTTTTACAAATGAGAGGATTTCCTTCTTTTTCATGACTGAATAACTGTCCTTCATATGTACATACCACCTTTTAAAATTTCGTTTATTCCTTGAAATCACCATCTGGATGGTTTCTATGTCTTTATTATAAATAATGCTGCAATAAAAATAGGGGTACAGATCTCTTTTTGAGATAGTAATTTTCTTTTGGATATATACCCAGAGTGGTATTGCTGGATCATATGTTAGTTCTATTCTCAAAAAATAGTTTTTGAGAGACCTCTACCCTATGCTGTTTTCCAGAGTGGTTATACTCATTTATATTTCCTCCAACAGTACATAAAGATTCCTTTTTCTCTACATTCTTGCCAACATTTGTTATCTCTTGTCTCTTCTATTTTGGACATACTAACAGTGTGAGATGTTATCTCATTGTGGTTTTAATTTAATTTTCCTAATGATTCATGCTATAGAGCACCTTTTCACTTATCTGTTAGTCATTTGAATTGGAAGGTGTATAGACTGATTTTTCATTTTAAAATCAGGCCATATAGGGGATTTTTTACTATTGAGTTGGTAAGTTGTTTATATATTTTGTTTATTAATTCCTTATCAGCCATATGACTTACAAATATTTCTCTCATTTAGAGCTTTCATTTTCAACTTCTTGGCAAATTCTCTTGCTGTGTAAAAGCTTTTTAGTTTGATTACTCCCACTTGTTTATTTATGATATTTTTTGTCTTTGTTTTTGCTGTCAAATCTAAAAAATCATTGCCAAGGAGTTTACTCCTATATATTTTTTCCTATAATCATTTTTGTTTGAAGATTTCTGTTTCCTAGACAGTTTTTCCTTGAGCTGAACAATGATCCCCACAGATACCCTTTCAGTGATCCTAATTTTCTTTCCCACAAATGTAGTCATGGGTTAAATACTTAAAATATGCAATCATGACACTCTTCAAACCCTCCCTATGACAATCCTCCCTAGGCCCTGAAAACTTTCTCAATCAACCTGGCAATTGATTGAGAAAAGTTAAGCCCAATTGATTGTGATTCTTTCTACCCTTCTCTAGAACCTCTAACTGGTTCTAAGGCTGGTCTATAAGCCTCATTTCAGGGCTGACTGGTTATGTGAAAGATTCCTATCAGGGCTCTCCTGTAGCTCCAGTACTTAGCTGTGTGTTCCATAAGGACACAGCTGTATCCCTCATGCCAAGTGGGAATTCATCTTTCTTCCAGTAGCTCAATTTGCTTGACTTGGAAAGACTATAGCAGGTTCTACACTCTGTCACCCCTGTTGGTGATACATAAATAGATTTCTAACCTATACGAATTAGAGGAGGTAAAAATAGGGAAGTGGCTATTGCCTGTGGTTGTCCATTTACATGGCAACAAAAGACAAACACCTACAACATAACTGAAAGTAGGACATTTTAATACAAGATAACTTTGGGGTTAATTAGAACAAACTTCTGTATGCTGACCCAAAGGAGCCAGGGGCTTGGAAGTGTTTTTCTTAAATTACTCTTACACTAGATATCTCAGGATAAAGGATAAAATATTCTTTTTTTTTTGTTTTGTTTTTTGATTTAATGAATCTTTATTGTTTAGATTATTACCATTGTTCCTCTTTTTTCCCCTATAGCTCCCCTCCACCCAGCTCCCACCCTCCCTCTACCCTTACATCCCTTCCCCATTGTCCTCATCTATAGGTGTATGATTTTTGTCCAGTCTCTCCCTGCACCCCACTCACCCCTTACCCCTGTGAATTGTCAGTATACTCTCTTTATATGCCCCTGATTCTATTATATCCACCAACTTATTCTGTTCATCAGATTTTTTATGGTCAGCACAGTAATTCTGTTCTGTACCTGACAATTTCACAGCTAGTTGATGACTCGTTAAGATTTTATTTTGGTGACATGTTATTGAATTTCTTCTTTTGGGGAGTTTGATCTAGTTACAGAAAGAGTAACTAGCAAATCCTTAATCACCCACCTTATTATCTCACTATTAATAATGAATACCAGGGGATAGATGGATATAATTGCATTGCTAGTGACATAAGAACTTAAAGTTGTTTTTGGAATATTAATTTAATTTGCATAGCATCATATTGGTACTTGACACCACAGTTGTGTAAAAGCATAAGAAACTATAATTACCTGTGCTTCAAACCAAAAAAAATTCATTGATAAATTTGAAAGATTCTCTTCCTGGAATCTGGAACCCTTCTAAACGAGATTTCTTTACACAAAACTGTTGTACAGTATTGTCTCTCAGATGATTTGTGACCTCCAGCATTTGAGAAGTTATTGTTAATATGGCCAGCTCATTTACTAGGCTCTAAGCAAAGATTACCCATCTAAAATATTAATTTATCTGTTTATTTATCTCCATCTTCTGATTATTAAATGCAGATAGTAATAATACTGAATTTTGAATAAATTTTGGTGGTTCTTTCTGTCTTTCATGAAATAAGGCAGTACCATGTTTCCTTTACTTATAACAAAAAATGTTACCACTCACCTGTTTAAGCTTGAAGGATTTCTATAACAGGGGCTCACCCTGCCTGTGGTCAAGTATCCTTTTGGTGAAAAAGCAAGTGTTTTCTTGCATACTTATTGTGTATTAGGCACTAACTAGTCTTTGTTTTGCCACAGAGAATCTCAAATTTTATACTTTTATGACATACATAAAAGATGACATTCACCTATGAGACATGCCATCAATATGCAATACCATGAAATATCAGCTGCTGCCCATTTTTGTCTGGTATTCAAAGGAGAATATTAAGATGTAACTGAGTATTGTTATTATTCAAATAGTATTGAATAATGACCTTACTCTTAGTTATATGACATAGATAGTGGATACTTAAAATCATATGAGTGCCAAATTGCACATAAAACATCAGACTTAGTGGTATATCAAACACTGCTGTCCCGAATCAAACACTTGCATGTCCTATAAATGCAAGTAAACTTTTCCTGGTCTCTCTATATGCACCATTTTCATGTCTACTTCTGCGACTTGATCAGTCATGTTTCCAGCCTAAAGGTTTTGTTCTCTTTGTGCCAATAATCTGATATCAATCTCTCCTTATAATCCCAATTCAAATCTTCTTTTATTTTTCCTACCTCTACCCCAATTATTTTTATTTTTATTCTGGAGGCCCGGGGCATGAAATTCATGCATGGGGGTGGAGGGGGTGTGTCTCTCAGCCCAGCCTGCACAATCTCCAATTTGAGAACCCTTGAAGGATGACCAACTGCCTGTTTAGGCCCAATCCCACTGGGATCATGCCTAAATGGGTGGTTGAACATCCCTCTCACAATACAGGACTGCTGGCTCCCAACTGCCCTCCCCTGCAGCCCTCATCCTCCCCTGCTAGCCTGGCCCCCCCCCAACTACCCTCCCTGCAGGTCTTGTCCCCCCCAACTGACCTCCTCTGCTGACCTGGTCACCCCCAACTGCCCTCCTCTGCTGGCCTGGTCACTTCCCACAACTGTCCTCCCCTGCAGAAAATCTTGTGGCAACCATCTTATGGTGGCCATCTTGTGTCCATATGGAAGCAGCCATTTTTATTTATTTATTTATTTATTTATTTATTGTTTAAAGTATTACAAATAGTAGTACATATGTTTCCTTTCTTCTTTCTCCCATTGACCTTCCCTTGGCCTTCCCTACCCCCCCAGTACATGCCCTCAACTGCCCCCTGCCTCCAGTGTCTTTTATCCATTGGTTTTGCTTATATACATGCATACAAGTCCTTCAGTTGATCTCTTATAGACTGCCCTCTCCCCCACACACCCGCCCAATCTCCCCTGCCTTCCCACTGTAGTATTACAGTCTGTTCTATGCTTCTTTGCCTCTGTATCTGTCCCCCCACCTCCCAGATTCTTTTCTTTATAAACATCTTGCCTCTGCAGACTAGAAATAAACCTATAAGAAGAAAAAATGTTTCAGTCCCAATTTCAATGTCCAACAGTTCTGAGTCCCAGTTTCTTATGTGTGCATGTCAGCAATGATATCTGGATGGTGGACAAATGGTGGCAATGCAGGTTCAGCCCTCTCTGGTTTGCTCCTAGGCAATCTGTAGTGACACACAGCTGCTGACTGCTAGCATGGCAAGACGTCATCAGTGTCTTCCATCTCTGGACTGCTTATCCTCTTGTCTTTGTGGTTGGAGCAGACCTGTCAATTTCTCTCTGTTGCAGGAGTTGGGGCAGCTATTTTTGACTACATGGGGGCAGCCATCTTGTGTCTTGATATGATGGTCAATTTGCATATTATTTTTTTATGATGGTCAATTTGCATATTAGATAGGACTAGAGGCCTATTGCAAAAAGATTCATGCAAGAATAGGACTTCCTTCCCCTGGCTTCTCTCCCAGCCACCCTGGAGCCTGCAAGTCTTCGCTCCTGGCCAGAACACCATTCCTGTAGCTCCCACTGCACCCCACCTTCCCCAGGTGTTCTGCCCCACCAAGCCTCTTCATGCCTGTGTATGCAAAGTAACCCACCACTTTTGTTGGGTTAATTTGCATACTCACTTCTGATTGGCTGATGGGCATCGTGGAGATACAGTCAATTTGCGTATTTCTCTTTTATTAGTGTGAATGTGAAAATCTGCTCATTTATTGAATTCTTATGCTGAGTATTTATTAAATATCTATGGTGTCTACATCATGCTCTATCTGTCCCTTTAATTTGTATCAGGCAGATCTAGGTATATTGGTTTAATAGGGTTTCTTCTATTTCTCTATAGCTACATTGTTCAAATTTGTTCATCTCATGGCACAAATAAACTAATAATTAAAATTCTGGGACACACCAAAAATATATTTTTTTGCTGAGATGACAAAAAATTTGTAGGTATAATTCTGATTCATTTACACCAATGGCTATTGTTGCCTTAGATGGTCATTTTATTTGACCATCTAAGGGAAAAGAGTTCAGTGACCCTGACTATATAGTCAGGTATTGCATGTTTTAAAAATTCTGTGGTACATCAGTTGAAAACCGCTGCTCTGTAGAGAAACTCATCTCACTTTTTAATCATCATGATAGGAAGGACACATACATCTTACATGTCTTTCCTTCATTGTACATAGTGGAACTTGCAAATACATAATGTTCAAATGGGTGTTGATAGATTGATTTATGCTGATGGTGATGTTCTGCATTAATCCATGCTGATATGTCTAAAAGATAAATTGAAGATGGGAATTCCAGCATCACCTGGGAACTTGTTAGAAATGCACAATTTTGAAAATCATCTCAGAACTACTGAATTCATTTTTGTATTTTTAAAAGACTCCCTAGGTGGTTTTCAGGTACATTGCTTATGGAGCACTGATAAAAACTAAAGTATACAATTTTTAAATTTTACATTATTCAGAATATATAGAATATTTAGTATTCAGGATATAGAATATTTATAGCATTTGGTTAATAGTATTGTTCAAAAATAATCTTTGCCTGAAAACAGAAATCAAAAGGGGAAATTATTATTTCCTTTTAATAAACTCATATTTTAAATATAATTAAACCATTCATATTAGCATATTACATACACTACTTAACATAAATAGCCCAAGATATTTTAATGGTGTGGTAAGTGACTTGTTAAAAGGCACAAAGCCAGTAACCATACATGTTGAATTTTATCTATTCTGGTTTGTTTTATTTAATATACTTAGAAAACCTATAAGTTAAACGCTTATTTAATTTTAAAAGAAGCTAAACCTTAAAAAGGATAAGAAACTTCCTTTAAATCAAAGAGTGAATAAATAAATCAGAGATTCACAGATACATCTCTGTTCTTTGACACCATGCTCTTAATTATTCTATTCTATTACCACAGTAACCCATGGCATAGATTTCCAAAGATGTGAAATAGAGAAGCATGGCAGATTCAAGCAAGTCAAAGAAGGTTAATTTGGGAAAACCAAGCAAGGTGGAACGTAGTTTCTTTTGATGCTGAAAAGGAGGCAGGCTTCATTTTATAGGCAAAGTTATAGATTTTTTTTTCTGAAAATAGTGCTGAATTATTTTAACAAGTATGCCCCATAACTAGAAGAAGCATTATGGAGTACATACCAGAAAGTAAAATAGAATGGATGCAATAGGACTGATATTTTATTGCAAAATTCTAGGAAAAAAATTAAAGGCAGGCTGGACTGTAGTATTTGGCATTAAAAAGATAGGGATAGCCATTGAATTTGAAGACTAGAATTAAATCAATAGGAACTAAAGATAGATTTGGTTTATTGAGTAAAGTTAAAAAGAAACCTCAAGAGTTTTAGTTCTCTGGTTTGCTATTTGAAGGGATGACAGTATTTTTCCCTTACTGAGAATAATAGGTAATAAAGTAAAACATTTTCAATATACTATCATTTACAACTCACAAAATATGTGCGATTACTTTGAAGATAAGAAAATTAATCCAAACTTATACAATTCAAAGTTTGACTAACTTAAGGGCCTTAAATTCGAAATGTTCCTGCATAGGCTGGTGGTGGTTTTTGATGATGTTTCTATAAATATAAATTTATACCATTAAAAGGCTGGTATTTACCTGAGATTTATTTTTATTCCATGTTTTTAGTATACATACATACACTCGTATACACATACATGAAATGACACTGAAAATAGATGATAGATGTTTTATATTATTTAATTGACAAGTCATTGGTAACTATATGTTGATCACATTCACTTTTATTTTTTTTACTGCTTTGAAAATTTTCATAATTTGAACACCCTTTAATATAAAATGTCTTCTGATCCAGCATCTTTTCTGAGTATACGACTCTGCAGTGTGGTTGAATATTTTTTTGCAACCATGTCTTCACAGATAAAAAGTATTACATAAAAATATATTTGAGTGATATATGAGAGGACTTTTAAGTATGATGTCAACTTGTTGACTCTCCTAAAACTGTGAGTGATAAAAACCCGAATTGCGTTTGTGTTATCAAAGCAATTTTGGGTTCACATTCTTGGTGAGCAGGGGACCAGGTATTACACTGAGTAGTTGCTGCCCAAAGCAAAGTTTGCAGCAAATAAGGGAATAACTTCCAAAGCCATGGCTCCTGTAATATAGGAGCCCCAGTGAATTAATGTGTATTTATAATAGAAAATTTTTTCATAGCATATATGGTGTGGTATTGGATTGACCAGGAACAATTTAGAGATGGCATCCAAACTCCTCCCAGAGGCATGGCTTTTACTATAAGATGCTCTTGATTAACTTGTATTCATAATGATTTTTTATTTTTATTGATTTTTGGAGAGAGAGGAAGGGAAATAGAGGAGGAGAAAAGAAGAGAGAGGGGGAGAGAGATTCATGTGACAACAAAACATCCATTGGCTGCCTCCTGCAAGCCCCCTACAGGGGATGGAGCTGGAAACTTGGGCATGTGCCCTGACTTGGAATCCAAATAGACAACACCTAACCAGTGCAGCCATACTGGTCAGGA
Organism: Lasiurus cinereus; assembly: GCA_011751065.1. Taxonomy (NCBI): domain Eukaryota; kingdom Metazoa; phylum Chordata; class Mammalia; order Chiroptera; family Vespertilionidae; genus Lasiurus; species Lasiurus cinereus. The sequence goes on along the minus strand of JAAGEH010000005.1, from coordinate 15,827,695 downwards.
CAAAATGGCTTTCTTTACCAGTTTGAGACAGTTCTCTATTGGGTCCTTTCAGAGGTTTCTGCAGGTGATTACCTGGAGGCACAACCATTTCCTGGAAAATAGGCTAACAGCAGTTAATGAAAACAGTAACTTTTTCAACTTAGTTTGGGGTGATATTTGCATACAGCAAAACTTTAGCAAATATTGAGCCATTCTTTCACGATGAATAAGTAAATGCATAAACTTCAAGTTTATTGTTTACTGAAATGAAGAGTGGCACAAGGAAATTAAGCAAGTCTTCTCTTTTAATTAAATCAAATAGATTAAAAAAGTTTGTCTACATTACCTCTCTGGCAAGAAACATTCATGCGTTAACATAAGGTACAATAAATTCTAATTTTTTTTCACATAGGACTCTGTTTCAGAAAACAAGAATAGACTAAATTGCAAATAGTAATTGCAGGGTAAACAGAAACACAGACTCATGAATGTCCATCCCTTCATCCATCAACTGAAGCAGTGTGACAAAGGGAACCTTCTGGGGTTTAAGAGAGCAAAGCTGAAAAACTCTTGTTTATCTACAAGTTTTATTCACATTTCTTGGAAATTCTCAGAAATGTATCATTCTTTCTATCTTATCAAAATTTGAATAAAGCATTCAATAGCCTGAAAAAGTAGTGGTTTACTGTAGGGACAACTGATGGTTCAGTTTACTAAACTCCAGTTCCATTAGGAAGCAAAATTATTAATTCCTCTTCTTTTCATGTCATTATGATCTTTGGACTCCCTTTTATAGTATACTTTCATTTCCCTTTAAACTTTATCATAATTGATGATTATCAAATTATTTGTGCAAGGGGCCCTTTATTCCATAATTGTCTTTTTTCTCCAGATTGATTTAGTTAGTATTTATCATATCACAATGAATATATCACCATGAATATAACTACAGTGTGATAAATATTAGGTAAATTAAATGGAAAGAGCATGATTAGAAAGCTCAATTATTTTTGCTTTTTTGAGTGATACCTTCACAGTAGTCAACAATACATACATATTTTTAAACTTTTATTGAAATATATTTTAAAAATACTTATGTAAACTAAATATATTTTAGAAATATATGTATTTTTTTACTTCTTCAACTCTCTTTTTACATTTTCTTTTTTTACTTAAATTTTTTTGTTTAAAGTATTACATGAGTCTCCTTTTACCCCCATTGACCTCACCCCAGCTGTTTCCATCCCCCGAGAACATGTCCACACTCCCTCTGTGTCCATTGGCTATACTCATATGCATGCATGCAAGTTCTATGGTTGATCTCTTATCACCTCACCCTCCTATTCCCCGCCCCACGCCTTCCTCCTGCCTGCCCTCACAGGTTACACAGTCTGTTTGATGTTTCAAAGTCTCTGGTTCTACTTTTGTTCATCAGTTTATGTTGCTCATTATATCCCACAAATGAGTGAGGTCATAAGATATTTATCTTTTTCTGATTGGCTTATTTCACTTAACATAATGTTCTCTGCTTTCATGCATTCTGTTGCAAATAGTAAGAATTTCTTGTTTTTGTTTTTTGTTTTTGTTTGTTTGTTTTTTAAAGCAGAGTAGTATTCCATTGTATAGATATACAACTGTTTTCTAATCCACTCATCTGCTGCTGAGCACTTAGGCTATTTCCAAATATTAGCTATGGTGAATTATGTTTCTATGAACATAGGGGTGTATATATTCTTTCTGATTGCTGTTTCTGTTTTCTTGGGATATATTTCTAGAAATGGGTCAAATAGGAGTTCCATTTTTAATTTTTTTAGGAAACTCTGTACTGTTTTCCACAGTGACTGCACCAGTCTGCATTCCCACCAGCAGTGCACAAGGGTTTCTTTTTCTCCACATCTTAGCCAGCCCTTGTCATTTGTCAATTTGTTAATGATCGTCATTCTGACAGGTGTGAGGTGGTACCTCATTGTTGTTTTAATTTGCATCTCTGGAATGATTAGTGACTTTTAGCATGTTTTCATATTTCTCTTGGCCTTCTGTATGACTTCTTTTGAAACTGTCTACCATATTTTCCAGCATATAAGACAACCCCCAACTTTTCCAGTTAAAATAAAGAGTTTGGGATATACCCACCCTATAAGATGACACCCGGCGTATAAGACCCCTGACTTTTGAGAAGATTTTCCTGGGTTAAAAAGTCATCTTATATGCCAGAAAATACAGTATTTAGATCTTTTACCCATTTTTTGATTGGATTGTTTATCTTCCTTTTGTTAAGTTGTATGAGTTCCCTATAAATGTTGGAGATTAAGCCCTTATTGGAAATAACATTGGCAAATATGTTCTCCCATGTAGTGGGCTTTCTTGTTGCTTTGTTGATGATTTCTTTTGCTATGCAGAAGCTTTTTATTTTTATGCATTCCCATTTATTTATTTTCTCCTTAGTTTCCACTTTCTTCAGAGTTGTATTGGTAAATTTATTGCTATGATATATGTCTGCTATTATGCTGCCTATGGATTCTTCTAAGATTTTTATGGTTCCCATCTTATGTGTAAGTCCATTTTGAGTTTATTTTTGTGTATTTGTGTAAGTTGGTGGTCTAGTTTCATTATTTTTTGCATGTATCTGTCTAATATTCCCAACACCATTTATTTTATTTATTTTTTAAAAAATATATTTTATTGATATTTTACAGAGAGAATGGGAGAGGGAGAGGGTTAGGAAAATCCATGAGAAACATCAATCAGCTGCCTCCTTCACGCCTCCCACTGGGTATGTGCCCACAACCAAGGTACGTGCCCTTGACTGGAATCGAACCTGGGACCCTTCAGTCCACAGGCGACACTGTATCCATTAAGCCAAACCAGTTTTGGCCCAACACCATTTATTGAAGAGACTGTTGACTCCATTGTATGCTCTTGCCTCCTTTGTCAAATATTAATTGAGCATAATGGGTTAATTTCTGGATTCTTTATTCTGTTCCATTGGTCTATATGTCTGTTTTTGTGCCAGTACCAGGCAATTTTGACAATAGTGACTTTGTAATATAAGTTGATATCTGATATTGTGATCCCTCCAACTTTATTATTCTTTGTCAAGATTGCTGCAGCTATTCAGGGTCTTTTTTTTCCCATATTTCAAGTTCTTTCTAGGTTTGAGAAATATGTCATTGGTATTTTAACGGGAAATACATTGAATCTATAGATTGCTTTGGGTTGTATGGGCATTTTAATGATGTTGATTCTACCAGTTCAGGGGCACTGTATATTCTTCCATTTGTTTATGTCTTCCTTTATCTCCTTTTTCAGTATCCTGTAATTTTCTGAGTACAGGTCCATTACCTCCTTGGTTAAGTTTATTTCTAGGTATCTTAATTTTTTTTGTTGCAATGGTAAATGGGATTGTTTTATTAGTTTTCCTTTCTGTGAGTTCATTATTGGTATATAAAAAAGCCATAGATTTCTGCAACATTGCTGAATTCAATTATTAAGTCTAGTAGTTCTTTGATGGAGTCTTTAGGGTTTTCTATGTATAATATCATTTCATCCACAAATAATGACATTTTCTAATGTAATGCTGGATCTATTTGCTAGAATTTTGTTGAGGATTTTAGCATTTATGTTCATCAAGGATATTGGCCTGTAATTACCTTTCTTTGTAGTGTTTTTATCTAGTTTTGGGATTAGGGTAATGCTGACTTCGTAGAAAGAGCTTGGAAGTGTGTCTTCCTCTTGAATTTTTATCTTCAACTCATTCTCACTAAAAGACACTTTCATCATATGGCATTAATATTTATCCAAATACATATTTCTCTTCAGAATCTCTCCCATATTTTACTTTTGTAATTAGTGACATAACTCTACTGATTTAGTAAGGACAATCTTTTCTTAAAGACCTTTCTTTCTAATTCTAATCAAAAACAGTTTGGCATGTACGAATATATTTTGAATTACTTCTTAACCTGCTGACATTATGTGGCGTATTGGAAAGAGAATATACAGAGAAAACTTGGTTTCAGTGGTAGCTTCTCAATTTTCCAGATTTTCTAGTTTTATAATTCATAGAAAATTCTTTTGTGAATGAAGTCAATTACCTGATTTTATTTATTTACATATATGTAATTATTGTCTCTGAGATAGGTATACACATATGACTATAATTCTCATAAATAGTACAATCCTTATCTTTTACTTCTTGGATGAAAGAGTAAAATAAAAATTTAATTATGATTCTCTATTTCCTATTTCCTGCCACAGATATGGTAAAATTCTATCAGCCTGAGTCCATGAGTGACCATGTGGACCAAACCATGACTGGACAGAAAGGGTGAGTACTTTTTCAAACCCTAACTGAGCATAGAGGGTGGATTAAATGTATTTTTATTACAATATTAGTAGTTATATATATCATGTATTCCTCAGAATATACTTGGTAAAAAAGAAATCTCAATTTAAAATGTAAATTAATTATATATTTATGCACATTCTTGGCTCAGCTCTCTTTTTATCTGTCAGTATTAGTAAAGAGTTTTTCCTTTTTCTATATCAATTGATGTTATACATTCCTATGAGGGATATGTCTATTGACCAGTGGAAAATTGAAAGGAATGTTGATTGTCTTTTTTCACTTGTTGTCCTTTTGATCTATACTATAATAAAGCTTTGTTATAATCATCATAATCTTTACTAGTTATCAAAATTTAACTTGCACCTACCAGTAATTATTTAGAAAAGGGAAAAAGTTTAGTCATAAATTTTATATCATTCTATTGATTCACATGCATTATCAAATTACTCTCCTTCAACATGAGATTTTTATTGAAGAATTTGCTCATCCTATGGAAAGTATTACTGATAAGACTGAAGGTTTTACTGTGAAATACTATAATTGTTATTTATATTTATAGCCTTGGCAAAATAAAGTTTTTGTTGTTAATCTTCACCTGAGGATATTTTGTTCCATTGATTTTTAGAAAAAGTGGAAAGGAGGGTAGATGGGGAAGGGGAGAGAGAGAGAGAGAGAGAGAGAGAGAGAGAGAGAGAGAGAGAGGAAAGAAACAATATAAGAGATACATCAATCAGTTGCCTTCCATACATACCCTGACCAGATCAGGGCTGGGGATTGAACCTATAATCCAAGTAATGTGCCCTTGATTGGGAATCAAACCCTTGATGTCTTGTTGCTCAGGCCATATGCTAAGTGCACTGGCCAGGGCAAAATAAACATTTTTTATAATCATCCTTTAAATACTATTAATGAGTTAATCTTTAGGTCAATAGCAATGAAATTCGAGATACGAATGCCCTAACATACAAGATTTTTGAGATACGAGCCGTCGAGTGAGCGATTTTTGCTTTGACATACGAGCAACATTTGAGATAGGAGTAATTGGGCAGATCGGCCGGCTTCACGGGACCCACCAGTTTACCATGACTCGAGCGTCTCATAGTTTCCCACGCCTCAAGGTTATGGAACGAATTAAACTCGTATCTTGAGGTACCACTGTACAGAGGCAAAATCTTATAGTTTCTTATTCCTAATCATTTTAATATATATCCAAATATTTGATTTTGTTTAATGATGTGTCTAATATGAGAGAATAAGCATTTAATAAAATAACATAAGCTGGAAGCACTCTGCATTGTAAACAATGAGTGCTATTGGTATTATTAGGAGAGTATAAACATTAAAGACTTCAGTTAAACATTTGGAAGTGAAGAAGGCAGCCATAGTAAACTCTCAATGCAATCTATATTAAATAAGTTTCCCCTCCCCCTCTTTTTTTTTGCACCAATAAGACCCTTATACTTTTCCAAAACCATAGCCAACCTGATCTTTGCTTTCCAGGAATGTTTACTCAGAAAAAAAATTGTTCAGAAAGCGCAGGATTCCTCAGATGTCTATTCCTAGTGACTGCCAACAAACTTCTTTTTGAAACAGAATTAATAATTTATTTACTTATTAGTAAATCTTTAACTTGAAACCATTCTCTTTTCCTCACTAGTTTTTTTTCTTCACTCTTCAATTACCAATAATTCTGAAAAATATTGCAAGTGGAATTGGTTGCACATATCCAATTATAAGAATACCATGTTTAGGGAAGAAAAACTGCTCCTTTATTTCACTGTCATGGTTTCATAGTTATAAACAGCATGTACTCTCTGATTACAGAAGGTTTTGTGAATATATGTTCCAGTCTGCCCAAAATAGTCCTCAGGTACTAGTATACCTGCTGTTACAATGTTCTTTAAAGTGCAGCATTTGTCATAGATTTTCCTTTTATTTAAGACAGTTATTTTCAAGAATGTGCATAATGTAACAAGAAATAAATTTAAGTAAGAATGGCCCTGACAAGGTATCTCAGATGTTGGGAGCATCATCTAGTATACCAAAAGGCTACAGGTTCTATGCTGGTCAGGGCATGTGCTTAGGTTCTGGGTTCAATCCCCAGTCAGGGCATGTACCTGTCAATGTTTCTCTCTCACATCGGAGTTTCTCTCTCTTTCTCATTCTCTCCCTTCCTCTCACTCCAAAATCAATAAAAAACATAGCCTCAAGTGAGGGGTAATTTAAAAATACATATATAAGCAATAATGATCCTTTACTTCAATGAAACCAATCTTAAAGGAAGGTTTTTAAGTATATATTATAATGTCTGAATATATAAGGTGCCCCCCAAAATGTATGCACACTGTAAAAGCTGATAGCTTAATTCTGAAAATGAAATGTGTTTTAATAAACACTTCCTTTATAATTATTCAAAGTGTGTGTATACATTTTTGGGACACCTACATAATCATATCCAACTCAAAGGAGCTAGGTGGACTTCACTGCAGAAAATGGGAAACAGATTCGATTCTAAAAGACAAAACATCCAGAATATTCTATCTGGGATATTGGTGGGATGAATTTATGCTAAAACTTTGAGAAGGACTTGAGAATTCTGCATGCCAAATCTAGAAGGATAGCAGGCAGGTGATAAACAGGAAATGGGTTCAGAAGGTCAGTAGTCTTAACAGACTATATAAGTAGGGATATTGTCTGAATAACTTTGGGAGAATCAGTGTCTGAAATGTGTTGCTCAGAATCTATTTGCTTTAAAAGGCTAGTGCCAAGAGAGACAGGGAGAGTAGTATGTGGAAGGAATGAGATGTGAGTGGAATTGCAGAATGTTTAAATCTTGGATTCAAGAATCAGATTGACCTATTCAGATAAGGAAAGTGGTTATCAGCTATGTGATTTAGGTCAAGTCCTTTAATCTCCCTAGACTTAATTTTCTCATGTGGAAAATAAGTATAAAATAATAATCCTTATGTGAGGTTTAAATGAGATAAAATGCTTACATCATGCTTTGTATATCACTATGCCTGATATATACCAACTATTAAATGATAGTATTTAATATAGAGCAGACACTAGCATAAGTTGGGGCAGTATATAAAACCGGTCATTTTCATGAAAGATTTGCCTATCTATGACCCCATAAGGTCTCATCAAAGTCACCTTTACGAGAGTAATAACTGAGTTAGGAAACATTTGAAAGATGGGATACAGTCACTCTGGTAATTAATGGAATAAATTCAAACAATTTAGCAGTAATTGTATTTGGTATTTAAATGCAGATCATCTTTCAATTACCTTGCATTCTCACTAATTGCCCTCTGGTATATGTAAAGTATTATAAATCTCAAGAGTTCCAGTGACTCATACTATGGGAAAAAAAAATCTTAGGATTTGATTTGGATTTCAATGATTTCTTAAATATGTATCTGACGCAGAGGCATAAATCAAACTTCTGTTTATCTAGACTGGTTGGGGAATATAATGATTTCGTTGATTGAATATTTAAGTTAATAGGTCATTAGAATACAAATATACCATGAGCTAATTGCATATTTCAACACTTCACCGTAAAATTAAAATGAGAAAAAAAATTGGTTTTTGAATGTGACAGGTCATTTGAAGTTTTTACTGTGTCTTATACTCTCCACATGAATATTGCTCATCCTTACCTTTTCCAGATTGAGACAACATAGTGCCAACTGATTTCTTACCTATAACTTCAACCTCTTTGCTTATGCAAAAATTCTCCACCACTGCACCAATATAACAAAGCATAGTCTCTACATGCAGCTGGGGTGGCTCAACATGCTTGCAAGAAAAAATATATCATAAAGGATACCTTTCAGTATACATTTAGGTACCCAATTATGGTTGTACCCTCAATATTACTGGGTATTGTTATTTTATATTATTATTTTTACTTTATAAGGGCAGTTTCTCCTCCATCCTTCTCAACACTTATGTTAAATGTTCACCATATCCTTATATCCACTGCAGCTTCCTGCAACTATCTCTCTCAAAAAGGTCAAATGGCATTACTTCATTTTTTATAGAGGAAGCAGAGAGTATATGACACAAACACATGTCACCTCTTAAACCCACCTGCACTTTTACTGCATCTGCCCCAGTTCTTAAACCTTTCACAGCTGTCGTGGAGGGAGGGCTAACACTTCATTTTATTAGCATAAATCATTTCCAGAAGGTATACTTTTTCATGCTAGTCTGTAGTCTCAACCAGCAGACAGCAACATACAGTTTAGCACCAAAATATTTCAGGCATTGTTTACTAAGTTTTGTTCTAATTGATTCCCATCTCCATTCTTTATACTGTTCTAAGTTTCTAATTTCACTTCCCTGTTCCTATATCATATTTAGAAACAGTTTTCTAAAAAGTCACACTTTTTTTATTGGTCTCCCAGTGAAACTCAAGTTTTATAATGACTTAATCCAATGGATAGATAAATTATTATTGCACTCACCCTAATTAATATAAGCCTTTGTATCATATATATATATAATTGTAAAAATACATTAACAGCTATATTTATTTACATATTTATTTATGCAAGTTATTCTTTGTCCTTGAAAGATAATTTAATATGTTAAGTGGGTTGAAAGAAAGAGAGCGTGAGAAAGCAAGAAAAAGGGAGGGAAGCAGGAAACAAAGAAACAACTTTTCTTAGATTATTTCCAGTTTTGGGGTTGTCTTCTCTGTCCTTTCCTCATTAGCAATAAGGAACAGTTCCCAATCTACAGTTGCGTTAACCTTCTGTTAAAAGTGAATTTTCTTAAAGGACACACACCTTTCTAAAGAATTTCACCATAGGTTGATTATTTAGAACAGCTTTATCTAAAACTAAATAGTAGTGCTTTCCTCACATAAATGTTTCTCACATATATTAGTGACATTTATAATACTCACATATCAAACAGCAGCAAATACTCATTTTTGATTAAGTACACATTTAAGCCTAACCACATGTAAATGGAAAATCGAAAATGTTATTAGATTTGGGGAGAGAAATGCTTAGAACTTCTAAAGTGTTATTCATTACAATAAAATGAGGAAATCTGATGTTGATATTATAGTGATCAAAAATTCTGGTTAACTTCTTTGTAATGGAATGTGACTTACGATTTGTGAAAATGTTGATACAGGTAATGAATTCTTTTTCAGAGATACATAACTGCTAAAGTTATGGCAAGATATTAATTAATAGTTTAAAAATGTATTCAAATGTCTTATTTCAATGGTCAATCTGACCTACTTACATAGGGGAAATATGTGTATTGGTCATTTTGAGTTAGGAATTCCATTTATCCTTATAGTTAAAAACACTTCATTCTAAGTTTTGTTGTTCTATTTTTATTTATATGAATTAACTTTTGGCTTTTTAATTTTATTCAGAAGATTAGACATATTGTAAGATCCCTATTATTTATACTCTGAAACAGTTACCAAACTCTGGTTCATGTACCCAATGCTTCACAAAGGCAAAAATCCAAAATGTCAGGCTTTGGAGCAAAGAAAGATATCTGGCTTGAGAAGGTTATTACTGAAAAGATAGGAGAATTAGAAATGCTTCAAATCCATTTTGCTGGCTGAAGTGACTTAGGAATTTTTAAGCCCCAAAAGGGTAATGGGAGGAGACTTAGGGTAAACTTCTTTGATTCCTTGATAAAATCTCAAGAATTTGAGCAGACCTGTAAAGCCATAGGATGGTCACATGTGACCAGAGTGGGGATAGGGTAGGATAGAGGGAGGATCTCAGTTGTCATTCTTTTCTGCAAAGCCAACCTGTTAATTATTCCCTCATGATCATTTTCTCTTTACTTTTTTCTATGAGGAAGAACAAAGACATTAAGGTGTTATCTATTGTTTCCCTAAGTTTTTGAGCGATAGGTCATAGGTAATTGATTCCATGTTGCAAACTTTTGGAATCTTATGTTTAGGATATAGCACAACTGTGTTTACAACTGTGATTACAATTGTTTAGGTTCAATTGGTTCTTAAGGGCATGAGGGTGGCAATTAAAGGAGAATACTTGGCTGTAGAGACATGGTCACGGTACCAACAAGAGCTAATTTCTGGGACCTCCATTTTCTTTATATTTTCTAACTGATGAAGTAAAGACCTTTCAATTTCTAAATGGAAAATGTTGTTTTAATACCTCATGAGTTTGAAGTCCTAAAACCTGTGTTATAAGTAATAAGGAGGAACATAGTACAATGAAAATGAATTTCTAAATTAATATAATTGTGATTACTTGTTTTGGAGTGGTTGCACAGGAAGCCACTTCTGGACTGAGGACCTCAGTTTTTCAGCTGCCAAGAGTGTTGCATACTAATGCATTCTTTCCTGGGTAAACCATCCTAATATAGTATCTGATTGCTAAGGCAGTACAAAAACCCAGTCTATTGCTTGATGGAGCACAGATTTTTGGGCCATCCCTGTCCCAGAGCTCCCCATAGGATTGACTGAGGCTATTATTATGACTGCATGTAGTTCAGCTTTCCCCCCTGCCAAACCCTGCTTTCCTCACTTCCTCACATGGGTATTCCAGAAATAATCCCAATCATTCTCAGTACACCTGCTGACTGCAAATCTCAGATCTCCAAATCTGTTTCCCTGAGAAATTATCTAATTGGTGCCCAAAGTAGTTGTAGAAGGCAGACCCTAAAATGACATTTTGAAGTTAGATGATAATTAGGAAAAGAAACAGGTAAAACTTTTAATGATGGTAACTTGCGTAAGACAATGAGAACAGGAAATTTTCAAGTAGATAGAGTATCTCAAACAATTGAGAGATTTGAAAAATAGTAATTATAAGGACCATAGAGCTGTTGCTGGGCAAGTTATACATTATAGAAAGACAATAAAAGATTGAGGGCAATTAATCATCAATTTGAAGCTATTGATCTTACTTGGCAGAACTTCCTTGCCAACAAATAAAGATTACTTTTATCTTCTTTAACCAAGGGACAAACACTCCATAGGCCAAGGATTTATTTATAGATGTAAAAAAGTTGTAATAGGGGTTAAATTCTTAGTTTTTAAAAATTGTATATAACAAGGTCACTCTTCCCAATAGGCAGAATGTTGCTCAGTGAATCTTCTCATCTAATTTGTGTGGAAAAAGAAATAGTCTGAGGTAGGAATATAAGAAGGCTCATGGACAGTACACGAGACCTTGGAAGAAGAAAAATTGGAGTTTGAGGACAAAGTTTTGGGAAAGATAGATGTACTTGGGACTATAGGAATGGGAAAAAAGCATGAGAGCATCTACCAACAATCCTGAACCTTTGAAATGACTCCATTCCTTAAGGAAACCAACCAGTGATGTTGTGGCAAGTTGATGAATTAGGTCATTTCACCCTAAAGAGTCAGCCATTCATCTTCACTATATTCAGCACAGGTTTGTGTCTGCCTTCTCTATCCCCAATACCTCAATCAGCACCACTCTCAGACTATTCTACTTAATAAAAGAGTACTATGCAAATTGACCATACCTCTGCTATCCCCATAAGCCACACCCACAAGCCATGCCCACCAGCCAATCAGGAGTGAATATGCAAATAAACCCAACCAAGATGGCTGTGGCCACAGAGAGCAGGAGGGAGGCTTGGGTTTCGCTGACAATGGAGGAAGCCAAGCTTTCTGCTTGCCCTAGCCAGCCCAGGCCTCCACTCCAGGCTATAAAATTTCAATTATAGAAACTTTATAAATCCCAACAAAAATGGCTGTGGCCACGGAGGCTTGGCTCCACTCAAGGCTACAAAGTTTCAATTATAGAAGATAAATAAATCTCAGATACCAAAGCTTCCACTTGGGTCACCAGGGGTCGTGGCCAACCTGCAAACCATCACAGAATCCTCGCCCAGGCCACCCCATGCCCAAAGGGAACTCCCACCCTAATCCAGGACACCCTTCAGGGCAAACCAGCTGGCCCCCCCACCCATGCACCAGGCCTGTATCTTATCTAATAAAAGTGTAATATGCAAATTGACCATCAATCCAACACACAAGATAGCTTCCCCCTTGCGGTTAAAGATAACTGCCTCCATGTGGACACAAGATGGCCACCACAAGATGGCCAGCAGGGGAGGGCAGTTGGGAGGGAACAGGCCTGCAAGGGAGGGCAGTTATTAGCAATCAGGCCAGCTGGGGAGGGCAATTGGGAGGGACCAGGCCTGCAAGGGAGGGCAGTTGGGGGTGATCAAGCCTTCAGGGGAGGGCAGTTAGGGATGACCAGGCCAGCAGGTGAACGTTTTAGCAAGCCATAGGTTACTAATCATGGAATATATACAAAATAAGGCAAGCAGGCCATAAAGAAAGAGTTTAACTGAATGATTTACAGTCTTATCTATAAAAGGAATGTTTCCCTTCCCTCCTGTTTTGTTTTGACAAATAATAATTGTTTTCTCTAATATTTATATCTGGAAGTTAACAGGATCAAATTTGAGCCTGATTCATTATGATAGACAGTGGGTGGTAAGATGCTATATTCATGCTAACTGACAAATCCTTAGCTTTGCCTCTAAACTCAGATGTCTCTCAGCTGGCTGGCACATCCCTACACTGGAGTTTGAATCATATGTGTCCCTCTCCAGTAAGTTTAGGAGAAAAGCTGTCCTAGCATACATGAATAGAGATAAGCACTTTCATAAAGTTTTCTTCTTCCAATGCAACCTATTGGTCCATCCTTAACAAAGTACTATCTATTGTGTTCTTAGGAAACTATTGACCATTTCAAGAATTACATATGCATGTTTTCATAATGCAATGCCATATTTCTCTATCTCAAGTGAATCAAGAAAAAGAACAGAGATGAAATCTTGATTTGAAAGCATTGCTAGGAAGCATTTAACTCATTTGAATAGTTTGCATGGCATAGGAGTTTGCTCTTGCTGAGCTCTAAATCTTAGGCATTTTCAAAGTGATTAGTGTCTTCAGTCTACACTTATAATGTGTTTGAGGTTACTATTCCATAACAGTGCCATCAGGACAAGTAGTTGCTTTCCTGGCAAAATGCATGAAAAAGCAATAATTTGCTATTGCTATGAGGAGCTATAGAATATCGAGAAGCAGGTGTGCTTTTATTTATTTTTGAATGTTGTTTAGGTGATTTTGAGAAAACCAATATTAACTTCCATAAAATACCCATAAGACTTGTCAGAGAAACAATACTATTAAAACTGTGAGGAGCTCTTAGGAGAGAAAAGAAAAAAATATAGGCCAATAATTATTATTACATGAGGAAGTTTCAGGGAGCTATAAAGTTGATTTTATAGAGCTTGGGAAAAGCTTCTACTACAACAATTGTCTTTAAGTATTTTATGACAATATGGAACTAAATTGTTAACTCCTCAAGAGCAGAGACCTGGAAAAGTCTAAAGATTTGTCAGCATCAATATAGCATACTACCTACCACTCACTGTCTGTCTAAGTGTTTCCTCATTGGAAGATTTGACCAAAGACTGACATTCCTCTACTTTTAAGCAAATGCCTACAAAAAAAAAAAAGATTCTTCTCAGGAAACTTTAGCCACTTCTTTTTGTCCTTTTTAAAAGACCTTTATTATTGAGAGTATTAGAGATGTCCCCTTTTTCCCACCATTCTCCTTTCCACCTGGTTCTCATCCCATCCCAGGACTTCATCACCCTATGTCTGTGTCTATAGGTAATGCCTGTATAGATAAATATTCTTCATTTAGATAATCTCTTCCCACTACCCTCCCCCCACTTTCTCTCTGAGATTCCTCAGTCTGTCCTATGTTTCCATGCCTCTGTTTCTATTTTACTAGTATTCATCAGTTTATTTTGTTCTTTAGATTCCTTGTTCATTTACTAGTATTTTGATTTCTGGATTCAATAGATATGTATTTATTGGCATTTTATTGTTCACACTTTTTATCTTTTCTCCTCCTCTTCCTATTCCTCCCACTTCTACTCCTCCTCCTCATCATCATTATTCTCATCCTTCTCCTCAAAGAATACCCTTCAACATTTCATGTAATACTGATTTGGTGGTGATGAACTCCTGTAGCTTTTTCTTGTCTGTGAAACTCTTTATCTGACCCTCAATTCTAAGTGAGAGTTTTGCTGGGTAGAATAATCTTGGATATATGTCCTTGCTATTCATTACTTTGAATACTTCTTGCTACTCCATTCTGGTCTGCAAAGTTGCTATTGAGAAATTAGCTGACTGTCCTCTGGGAGCTCCCTTGTAGCTAACTAACTACTTTTCTATTGCTGCTTTTAAGAATCTCTCCTTGTCTTTAACCTTTGACATTTTTATTATGATGTGTCTTGGTATGGGCCTCTTTGGGTTCCTCTTGTTTGGGATTCTACATTTCCTGGACTAGCCATCTCTTTTGATAACCTCATCTGGAGGACATAACTCATCCATAAACCACAGCTCACAAAAAAATATTTCACATGTAAAATAATATACAAATCCTTTCCCTCCAAATCACAACACATGAGATAATTCTGTCTACTTCCTCCAAAGGATCCTTTTATTTATGCCTAGGCCATTTGTAAAATAGAATTTTGGCTTTATTTGTTTGTTTGTTTTTGTAATGCTGTCTTCATTCAATTTTGAAAGTTCTGATTAGAGGCTGCTCAGTGTTCTTGAGCAACTGATAAAGTATGCACTCTAACTACTTTCCTTTCACATTCTAGGCCACTATGTCCCATCTCTAATCTTCCCTGCCCAGGTATCAACTAGGGAGAACCCTATGCCCAGGAGCCAGAAAAATTATTCAGATTAGCCAATCCATGAGGATCCTGATAAACCTAGCTAACCCTACCCCACTTGCCTCCTGGAGTTCCAACTTGCTGTTATCCTGTCCCTGAGTAGAAGCCCATGTGTGTGGTCCAAATTGGTAGCCCTCTCTTCTTTGGGAGTAGCAAACAATTCTGCTTTTCATCTATCTCACTGTCTTTATATTTTTTCCTCTTATCAAAGGAATCTTTAAATCTTAAAAAATACATTGCTACCATAATTATAACCCCAAATTCAAAAATCAGCCCTTCCCTTACCCATAACCTACAGATATCATCATTCTTCCTACTAGTATAACCTGAAATGTTATTATGGTAATATAAATATATTTACATTATTTTTATTTTCTGATATAAAATTGCTTACTTTCAATAAATTGATGATGGTATCTATTGATCCTTTTGAATCTTCTAGTCATCATCATCCTGTGGAAACAACATAGTTTTTTATATGTAACTAAAGACAATCTTCTAGATAAATACCAGGGTCTTAACTTTGTTCTCTTTGCAAAATTTAACAGTGTTTTACCTCTCTTTTCCTAAATTTATCACATGGCACTGCTTTACCCTAATTTTTTTCCTCAAATTTATAAAAACATTTTATTGATGGATACCTGAAAAGTTTTTCATAAATTGTATATTGAATATCATTCTCATTCAACAAATACTAAACATTTACTATATGCCAGACACTTTACTAGGCAGAAAATGTGGCATCAACAAACACTGATAGAGTATTGAAATAAAGGTATAGTTTTGGCTGCTAAACAATTTACAATCTTATGAAGGAAATAGAGATTTACTATCAATATCCATTACATTGGAGATATTATCTCTCTCACCTCTTAAATTGCTTCCTCATAATTCCTAAACATTATTATTTTATTATCTTCTAAGTAATATTTTATGCATTTATATATTCATTCATTCATTCATTCTTTTCTTCAATGATGTTCTTAAAATCAATTTGTGACAGTATTTTATTTTATTTTTAATGCTTTTTACTTTTTAATTACAATTGATATACAATAATTTATTAGTTTCAGATATACAACATAGTGATTGGACATTTATATGCCTTACAAAGTGATCATTCTGATAAAGTTAGTATTCATCAGACACCAGGCAGTTTTGATGATATTATTGACTATATTCCTTATGCTATTTTTTGTACTAATAGAACAGCACTGCTTTTTAAAAAAATCTCTGTGAATTTATTGTCCTCCCTATATCACCTGTAATTTCTTCCTTACCTATTCTTTTTTTGTGTGTGTAAAATTACCTTCCCTCTATCTTCTATCCCCTCATGTACAAATTCTGCAAAAACTTAAAAGATTAATATAAAATACTGTTCCATATACCCACTCATATTTGCATAAATGTTACACACACAGGAAATGTTTTCTTCCTTTCTGAAAACATCTCTGTCACATATAATATTCTAGTTACTTCATTTTTAATTAGTTAAGATTCCATTTGTGTGAATGTGGGTGTGTTGATATGTACACGACTTTCTTGTGTATGAAGCTCTAAAGGCAATATTTATCTGAATCATGAGCCATCACAATATTTTATTTTAAATATATTTGTTACTTAGTACATATTTGTTGAACAAATATATATATGACCCACATTATTTTTTGCTCTATTTAAATTGATTGAATTTGCAAATAAGAATTGGCTCCAATCAATCCTTATAGTTATATTTCAGACAAATAATTAAGCATGTAACCAATGCTGGTTACAAATATATGTTTCACTTACTTTGTTGTACATTTTATTTTAAATAAATCAGTTATAATAAATCAGTATTTTAACTTCTTCTATAACTTTAAGCTCCTTTTTCCATTTCCAACAAAAAACTTTTTCAATCTCTATTTGAAAATGTAAAATTTGAATTTATGGTATATCTTCCCAGTGGAAAGTTATTATTTATTAGAATGGATAGTTAGTAAGTCTGTGTATCATAAACACATTGCATATGTTTATGATATTATCAAGGAAATATGTGCACAGATATCATAATATGCTGTATTACAATTAAGTAAATAATCATCTGAGAGGACCATTTAGAAGAAAACACTCAAATTATAGCAAAAAATATTTGTAGTGGTGGATTTATGTATAATTTTTATGTCCTTTTCTTTTACTAGAATATTTATGAAGGGATATTATTTTTATATTTAGAATCTCAATGTTAAAGTAATAGTGATACATTTTCATTATGGAAAATAGACCAGTTTGACTTTTCAAGACATTAACCTCTACACAACAATACAGGGTGTATACATATTATACATTATTATGTATACTTGTTATGCATTATTAATTCCAATGGGTTAAATCTGAAAAGAAAGAAACATCAATAGAGTTATCAGTTATTAAAAGTGAGTATACATTTTTTTTGGGGGACACCCATTTATAATAGCAAAAGAGTTCAGAAAATAAAGTAATATTTTTCACTAACTATGTCTTAAATGCAAGACAAGTTTATATTTAAAGTTGCTCTTCTTATTCCAATGCCTGATATCTGCACTGCCTTCTTTTACTGAATGAATTCCTCATATCCATCATAGACATTGTAAGAAAGGCTTCTGTTTATCTGTGATGTTATACAAATATGTATCCATTGTCAGCAGCATCAAATTTTATTCATCACACTATTATATTTATTTTGGAAACCAGCAATAATTCTTCCTTTAACTGTGTAAATGTATTTTATTTGTATCTAGCTGTAGCCAAATGACCAAGTCTGACTGCCCGTTTAGGCCCGATCCACATAGGATCAGGCCTAAATGGGCATTTGGACATCCCTCTTACAATCCAGGACTGCTGGCTCCCAACTACTCACCTTCATGCCTTCCTGATTGCCCCTAATCACTTCTGCTTGCCAGACTCATCATCTCCTAACCACTCCCGTGCCAGCTTGATTGATGCCTAATTGCTCCCCTGCCAGCCTGTTTGCCCCTAACTGCCCTCCCCTGTAAGGCTGGGTCACCTCTAACATCCCTACCCTGCAGGCCTGGTCACCACTAACTGCCCTACCCTGCAGGCTTGATCACCCCCAACTTCCCTTCCTTGCAGGCCTGGTCCCTTTCAACTGACCTCTCCTGCTGGCCATCTTGTGTCCACATGGGGGCAGGATCTTTTGACCACTTGGGGGCAGTCATCTTGTGTGTTGGATTGATGGTCAATCTGCATATTATTCTTTTATTAGATAGGATAGAGGCCTGGTGCATTTGTGAGGGCCAGCTGGTTTGCCCTGAAGGGTGTCCCAGATCATGGTAGGTGTTCTCTTGGGGCATGGGGTGGCCTGGGCTAGGAGTCTGTGGTGGTTTGCAGGCCGGCCATACCCTCCAGCAACCCAAGTGGAGGCCCTGGTATCTGGGATGTATTTATCTTCTACAATTGAAATTTTGTAGCCTTGAGCAGAGCCCAGCCTTCTGCTCACACAGCCATTGAAACTTTGTTGCCTTAAGTGGAGGCTTGAACCTGCCAGAGATTGTGGAAAGCTTGGCTTCCTCTTTTGCCAGGGGCAACCCAAGCCTCCCTCCTGCTCTCTCTGTGGCTGTAGCCATCTTGGTTGTGTTAATTTGCATACTCCCTCCTGCTCTCTCTGTGGCTGGTGGGTGTGTTTGGTGGGCATGGCTTGGGGGTGTAGCAGAGATATGGTCAATTTGCATATTACTCTTTTATTAGATGGGATATTCAAAGGAAGCAAAAAATATTATTATTAATTGTGCTGGTGCTGAATCGGGTTTGGCTCAGTGGGTAGAGCATCGGCCTGTGGACTGAAAGGTCCTAGGTTTGATTCCAGTCAAGGGCATGTACATTGGTTGTGGGCACATCCCCAGTAGGAGGCATGCAGAAGGCAGCTGATTGATTTTTCTCTCTCATAGATGTTTCTAACTCTCTATCCCTCTCCCTTCCTCTCTGTAAAAAAATCAATAAAATATATTAAAAAATTCTTTAATTGTGCTGGTAACATAAATAAACAACTCATTAATAAGCTCAAACTGCAATTATAAGATATATAAAAGATGATGTAAAATAGATTTATAGCTGTTTGTATGGAAAATAAGAAATAATTAATAAATAAAAATGCAAGTATAGATTCTTGTTTTTTGTACTCACAACTGTAAACCTACTCTTGCCCCACACTGTATGAAAACTCTACCTGGCATTCAACTGATGCAGACAAATTTATTTTATCAATGCACCATACTTAGGGAATGGAGTACATTTTGATTAAAATAATTCATGTTAACTAGTTGACTATTGTAACTTTCTGTTGATGACCTTCTTCAATTCTTATTAACAACCTCTCATGGTATTTTTTTCTACCCTGTATCTAAAAAGTAGTCAGAAATACATAAATGTCTAATAATAGACAATAAAAGTAACTCTCACCCAATCCAGCTAGAGAGAGAAGGAGGGAAGGAGGAACTAAAGAAGGGAGAGAGAGCTATAAAAAGTTGGCTTACCTGACTATGGAGACTAAGAAGTCACATGATCTGTACTTGGCAAACTGTAGACTCAGAAGAGCCAGTAGTATAAATTGCAGTTATAATCTAAAGGTCTGAGAACTAGAACTAATGGTGTAAATATGATTCCAAAACCAGTGGAAACTATGAGAGTCATTGGTGTAAACTCCAGTATAGGAAAAAACTGATGTTGCAGCTGAAGTAGATAGGATAGAAAATGTCCTACTGATTCAGTGTTTTTTGTTGATTAGAAGAGGGTCACCCACATTATGAAGGGCAATCTCTTTCACTCAGGTACTAATTTAAATGTTAATCTCTTCCAAACCAATGGTCTTACAGAGACAATCAGAATAAGCCTATCTAATAAAAGAGTAATATATAAATTTATTGCACCTCTGCTATACCCACCAAGCCATGCCCACCAGCCACACCTACCAGCCAATCAGGAATAAGTATGCAAATTAACCCAATCAAGATGGCTACGGCCGCAGAGAAAGTAGCAGAGAGGCTCGTGTTGCCTAGGCGATGGAGGAAGCCAACTTTCCACACAACCTGGCCAGCCCAGGCCTCCACTTAAGGCTACAAATTTCAATTATAGAAGATAAATAAATTCCAGATACCAGGTCCTTTGTTTGGGTCACCAGGGGGCATGGCCGGCCTGCAAACCAATATAGGCCCCTCACCCAGGCCACCCCACACCCCAAGGGCACACCCACCCTGATCTGGGACACCCTTCAGGGCAAACCAGCTGGCCCCTGCCCGTACACCAGGCCTCTATCCTATCTAATAAAAGAGTAATATGCAGATTGACTGTTACTCCAACACACAAGATGACTGCCCCTAAGTGGTCAAAAGATCCTGCCCCCATGTGGACACAAGATGGCCACCACAAGATGGCCAGCAGGGGAGGGCAGTTGGGAAGGACCAGGCCTGCAAAGGAGGGTTCCTGGGGGCGATCAGGCCAGCAGGGGAGGGCAGTTGGGAGGAACCAGGCCTACAAAGGAAGGCAGTTGCGGGGAGCAGCGGGGGCCGGGCCTGCAGGTGAGAGCAACTGGGGGTGTCCAGGCCTGCAGGCGAGGGTGTTAGGATGACCAGGCCTATAGGGGAGGGCAGTTTGGGGGTGACCAGGCCTGCAGGGGAGGGCAGTTATGGGAAAACAGGCTGGCAGGGGAGCAGTTAGGCATCAATCAGGCTGGCAGGTAGAATCAGTTAGGGGTAATCAGGAAGGCAGGCAGGTGAGCAGTTGGGAGCCAGCAGTCATGGATTGTGAGAGGGATGTTTGAATGCCCGCTGGGATCAGGCCTAAATAGGCATTCAGACATCCTCTAGGGGTCCCAGATTGGAAAGGGTGGAGGCTGGGGTAAAGGACACCCTGCCCCCGTGCATGAATTTCATGCACAAGTCCTCTAATATTTAATAAAATATAAAAGCATCTCATGGTCCAGTGAAGGTGATACAGAAAAGTAAACATTTACAATCAGAGTTTTCCTGACTTCTGAAATCTTTAACTATTATTATAATTGAAGCTATCACTTTGGAAGTCATTGGCTTTGACCATTATTTGAACATCATTCATGAAATTGTTGGTTCTGAACAAACTTAGTCATTGTCCTTAGAAACAGAATTTTACTTCCATGGCTTATAACTGTAGGGTGTCAAGTTCACACCCTGCTTCTAATTTTTTCCTGACTCTTCTTGTTCCTGGCAGTGGAGAGTGACCAGTTCAGTGCATACTGCTAGCTAGTGACTCCAAGAGGACTGATGCAGAAGTTTCTGTCTGCAATCAGATTACCTTAGCAACAATTAGACAGCTTAAATATCATTGACTATTCTGGTGTTAACCCAGGATTTACCATTTCACTTTCTTTTATAATTTATAGTCTGGCAAGATATGGAACCCATGGAAAAACAACCCAATAATTGAATCAGATGTCTGAAAAATGATCAGGCCTTGTCCAGTGTTAAATGGGATACAGGGGATTCACGTTGTATTTGAACAGACAGAAACACTCACAGATGTTAGATAAAATGGGCATATCACTGTATTATGAACTAAAATTGAGGAATCAACAGTACTATATTAGTCCAATCATCCCTTAGTTCAATCACAAATAAGCTCTTATCAACTGAACTAGAATCACAATAAATAAAAAATTTTAGTGGTAAATAATTTTAGTTTGAAATTATCATTTAAAAACCAAGGTGAATTATGAGATATGCATCTGATATTTCATGAAAATATTATTTGTTTTTATTTAGAGATACAACAATGTAGAAAGATAAAAATTATTTTTCATAACTGGAGATACAATTTATCATTGGTTCTTAATTTTATTTCCTAGTAAAATGAATAGCTATAGTTTAAAAAGAATGGTATTAATTAAAATCTTAATAGATTTGTTTTTAATTTACTTTTATATTAATTTCTACTAAAATTTAAACATGAAGCCTAACTTGGTCTAATTGACATAATATTGTTCATGTTTGAGTACTTATCTTTAAATCTGAAAGTACTTGTCTTTAATTCTGAAATATTAGGTAACACTTCTAAAACTATTTTGAAAAGCAAAAGCAGTACTTAAGTATTTGCATTTGGTGGTTAGAATAATGATGTCTAATTATAAGAACATAAAGAATTGCAAAGTAAAAATATAAATTAACTATGTATCTCAGTCAATTGCCAACAAACCACCATATTTTCTGGGTTAATGGAATTGTTTCACTGCTTTGTTATTCCATAGCCATATGTAAAGAGCAGGGGTTTTCAACTTTTTTCACCCTATGGCACATACAAACTAATTACTAATTATTCTGTGACACATCAAAAAATATATCTTTTGCCAATCTGACAAAAATAGATATAATTTTGATTAATTCACACTGGATGGCTATTGTGTTAGGTGTTGTCAGTTTTTTATTGGACATTCTGATGGAAAAGAGGTCCATGCCACTGACTAAATAAATAGTCAGGTATTGCAAATTTTAAAAATTCTTGTGCCTGCCAGGGTATACTGGTTGTAAATCACTGCTACAGAGTCATACATCTGTCCCCAAGGTGTAAACTCATATTTCAGAAGAGAATAAAGCAATATGTAGAAGTATTGAAATAAAGATTTATTTTTGAACCTTGAAAATGAGTAGGGATTATGAAGTTCAAAGTTCCTTACCATTTTTAAAAATATATATTTATTGACTTTTTACAGGGAGAAAGGGAGAGGGATAGAGAGCTAGAAACATCGATGAGAGAGAAACATCAATCAGCTGCCTCCTGCACGCCTTCCACTGGGGATGTGCCCATACATGCCCTTGACCAGAATTGAACCTGGGACCCTTCAGTCCACAGGCCTCTGCTCTATCTACTGAGCTAAATCAGTTTCAGCAGTTCCTTACCATTTTTTGACCCTTCCAACAGTCTTCCCAAGTCATTAATACAAGTATTGATAAGATTTCTTAGTATACAAATGAAACCACAGGGTACTTTGGGCAGGGCTCTGCATTACAGTTAGGAAGTAGGTACAAATGCTTGTCTTAATTCTGCCACAGGCAAGTTATTTGAGTTTTTGACACCAAACTTTTACTTTTTCTGGAGTCTTACTTCTTTCTCATTAGTAAGCTGTAGGACAGTGGTTCTTAAAGTATGGTATATGAGTCCTTGGAGCTACCCAAGACTCCTTTAAAAGGCATGTGAGGCCAAAAGACATTTTATATTAGCACTAAAAATAGTATTTGTCTTTTCACTCTGTTGACAGTTGCAGTAATGATACAAAAACAATAGTGAGTAAAACTGTCAGTACTCAGCGCCCACAAATCAAGGCAGTGGCACCCAGCCATAATATTATTGTATTTATCATCATGTTTTTATGAAACAATAAAAATAAAGTTTTACATTTCTATTCTTAAGTATATATCTTTTTAATGTTCTGTGTGATGAAATAGAAAGTACAAATAAAACACTTTCATTGCACACCAACATTTGAGGACTGTTGAAGAAAAACAATTGGGCAAACATATGATGGGAAATCTGATATAGCTGCTTTATTTTTACTTGAAAGAACTGATTTGCAAGCTCTGGTTATGTAAACTTAGCCTTTTGGCAGATATTGCCTTGAAAATGAACAAAGTGAGACTTTCATGTCAAGGGAAACCATAGACAGTATCTGTTGCTGGTGATAAGTTTTCAAGCAAAAATTAGTATAATGGAAAAGCTGAATCTGCTTGGTCCCTTCTCAATAGTTAAGACTCTTCTATTGAGATAAATGATACTATCAGTAAATGTGAATTTAAAATATTATATAATGAAATTTGTCAATATTTGGAAGATCAGTTGTTTTAATGTAAAAAAAAATTGGTGTTGTGTTAGATTCTATATTAAAACTATTCTTTAAATACAACCACCATTTGAGTTTGGTTGTAGTGTTAAAAATGAATATCCACAACTATCTCAAAAGATTATTAAAATACTCCTTATATTTCTAGCATACATATAGATAAGGATGAATATTCTTCATATGCCATATTTTTCCTTGTATAAGGGGCTATTTTTTTTTTATAAAATCAAAGGACTGAAAATTCAAGGGTATCTTATACACGAGTCAGCCAAGGAGGGAGACCAGTGGGTACCTAGCGGCCTTACCTTGTCAAACAGGCTTCCTCCAATCATGAGCCTTATTGTTATTGACTTCAGCTGATGTGTAATTGGAGGTGGAAGTGGAGGTGGAGAATGTGCAGATGCAACAAGGACCACAAAATGTTCTGAGCCCATAAAGATGTCAAAAAATAAAAAGATAAATACTGACAAATGATTGTCTTACTCTGCAAAATTCAAACTGAATGTAATCAGGTATGCAAAAGAGCATAGAAATAGAGCTGCAGAGAGACAATTTAGACCTCCTCCCACTGAGTGTTTGATCAGACAGTGGAGAAAACAGGAAGAACAACTCCTTAAGATACTAAAACGAAGACAGTCTTAGGAGGAAAGCCAGCAAAATGGGCAAACTTGGAGCAGAAGCTTAAGACTTGGATTATGGAGCAATGACAGAGTGGCTTATGTGTGTCAACCAAGCTTATTCAGTGTCAGGCAAGAAGGTTTGCAAGCGAAATGAACATTATTGATTTTACAGGAAAGGCAAAATGGTGCTTCAATTTCATGAGGAGAGAAGGGTTGGCCATGAGAACAGGAACAAACTTAGCTCAGAAAATGCCACCAGTTTATGAGGTAATTTCACATATATAGACAGTGACTCAGAAGACAGTAGTGATACAATAGAAGTTGAAGAAATTGATGTCTGGAATTAATAGTAATGATGAAGAGAGCAGTGATGCAACGAAGGCTGAATAAAGCGACATGCTGCCCAATATAATAGCACTGGTATGTGCACATTACCTGCAGTAATTACTAAATGAAAACGTGTTCTCTTATATTTAATATATTGATTTCTTAATTTTGTGTTGGAAAAGTAGGGGGGCACCTTTTACATGAAAAAATATGTGCACTTCAACCCAAATAACATTGTAATAAAGTTAATGCTGAAGCAGATCTGAGAATCAGCTCTCTTATTAAACTGGACATTAGAGATCAATAAAATCAATAAATTGTATCTTTTCTCACCATATTGGAAAATGTTTATATAGAAAATATGCCATTTTTATTACCAGGTTTAGCAGGTGAATGGGTTTATGTTAATGGCTTTATCTGGAGTTGCCAAACTACAGTGCATGGACAAAATCCAACCTGAAACCTGCAAATAGCCTACCTGCTATTTTTGTAGTTTTCTTTGGAAAAGAGTCATGTTCATTGGTTTGCATACTGTATATGGCTCTTTGTGCTGTGACAGCAGAGCTGAATAGTTGCAGGAGAGACTTTATGGTCCACCAAGCCAAAAATATTTATCACCTGGCCCTTCACAGACAAAGTGTGCTGATCCCTGAGCTTGTTGTTTTTATCTTTAAATAAAGTAATACACATATTTACAAGTTTACATTTTAATTTCCAAGATGGTAAATACTGAGAGATATAACCTCACATAAATAAAAGATCTTGGAAGGTATCAATCATTTTCAAGAGCAAAAAAAGATCCTGGAACCACAAGCCTGAGAAGCATTGCCTATGCAACCAGAATAAATCATATCTTTTTGAAACACAATGGGTACTGCTAACATCACGCTCCTTTCAGCTTGCAGAGACCCCTTTTTCTCGTCTCTGGGTCTTAGGCTAGTGGCAGAGTTATTGTTACTTGCTCACAGTTCCTGCATGATTTCTATTGCTTTCTCTGAACTCCACCTACATTTCTGTTATTCATTCTTTTGATAATAATCTCTTCCTCACTTATTTTAATTGGAATGTTCCAATGTGTTTCCTTTGGGACCCTAACTAACGCTAGGTTCTCTATATCTCGTTTAATACACACAATCACAATGAACTATGTGTCTTTTTGTTCTAATTTCACAGAAATGGAAAATAAGACAGAGTTTAAATGATTTTCTCTAAGACGATGAATTAGTATGTGAAGCCAGGATGGCAATGCAGGCAGTCTCACTGCAGAGTTTAGCTAATCAACCTCTAAATAACTGTCATTCAATTAAACAAAATTTTTACTGATTTGTGCATTATCCATATTGTCACCTTTAGAAATAAATAATTGTTTGTTTTGTGTGACTGTAGTCACACAAAACACACCCGCATCAGCAAAACACACCCGCAACTCATAACTATATTTTCAGTTTACTGCATGCTCACTGTTATGGCTTTGGATTTTTGATATATTACTGGTGCTACATAAAATGAAAATAAAAAGCTACTGAACATAAGTTACTTCAACATGAATATGGCATCTGAAATAAAAATATCTGTCATTTTCTGATAAGGCACCTACTAAGCCTAAATGTGAAGTTTCCTACTTCCCATATAATTATAACTATAGTATTTACATGCTGCCTCAAAGCACATTCTATCCCATCAGTATTTTGTTTTTATAATTATATCTAGCTTTACTCCATAGGGTGCAGGGAAAGATAAAAATTGTATTGATTTGCAAAATACAAGGGAGGGTATCCCTTACTACCCTAACAGTTGAACTCCTGAGAGGAGTAAATGCTTTACCATAAGCTGTAAGACCCTTTTGTCATTTCAGCTATTGAGTTTTGCACTATACCAGGAATCTGTGTGCTTCTCACAGCTCAGGTGTAGACAGTGTTCTTATGGGGAAATCTCTGTGCTTTTGCCTGTCAGCAGCATAGCTTTCTTCTTTCTCCTTATATTTTACCCTGTCAGTTTCAAGTATAAATTCTAAGTGAACACCTGAATTCCTACACAAAAATGTTAAATTCACATAATTATTCTTTACATCCTCAGTTTAACTCAGAACAGTTTTACCTTTCCTCTGCTGTGATTTCAAGGGTCCTAAAAATAGCTTCTTATTCATTCCTCCCACATTCCTCACCTGTCAGAGTTCTGAATATTCCCTTCCCTAACCATAAGGCACAGCCTTTCCTCCCACATCCTGAGCTAAAGCTAAATTGCCCACTCCCAAGGAGAGGAAGCACTGTAAGTTCATACTCAGATGTCAATGGCTGATACAAAACTATTGCCCAGGGAGTAGGTTTTGACATGAGGCAACTGTGAAGGAAATACTTTAAAAAGGGGTGGAAAGTAGAGTCTCATAAAAGCCTCACAAAAGGGGATGTCCTGGGCTACCTCAACATTATGACATGGCCCAGTATTTCCCTAACGTGCCTGGTGATAAAATAACCTAGGATATATTTTGTTAAAATCCCAGATTCCTTAGCATTAGACTCTCCATATCCATCCATGCTGCCACAAAGGGTAAGATTTCCTTATTTTTATGGTTGAGTCATATTCCATGGCATAAATGTACCACAGCTATTTTATCCACTCATCTACTGATGAGTATTATTAGAATTGCTTCCAAATTATCGCTATTATAAAGAATGCTGCTATGAACATAGGAATGCATATATTCTTTTAAGTTAGTGTTTTGGTTTTCTCTGGATATATTCCCAGAACTGGAACTGCTAGGCCATAAGGCAGTTACATATTTAATTTTTTGAGGTAACTTTATACTGCTTTCCACAGTAGACAATGGCTGCACCAATCTGTATTCATTCCCACCAACAATGTATGATGGTTTCTTTTTCTCCACATCCTCACCAACACTTATTATTTGTGATTTATTGGTGATAGCCATTCTCCATATATATATGTTACTGATTTCAGAGAGGAAAAGAAGAGAGAGAGAGAGAAAGAGAGAGAGAGAGAGAGAGAGAGAGAGAGAGAGAGAGAGAGAGAGGGAGACTTAAGTGATAGGAGAGAATCATTGATTGGCTGCCTCCTGCACACCCTATACTTGGGATTGAGCCCACAACCTGGGCATGTGCCCTTGACTGGAAACAGATCTGGGACCCTTCAGTCTGCAGGCCGATGCTCTATCCATTGAACCAAACCAGCTAGTGCTTGATGATAGCCATTATGACAGGTGTGATATGATATCTCAATGTGGTTTTAATTTGCATGTCTCTGATGACTAATGATATTGAACATCTTTTCATATGCCTATTGGCCATCTCTGTGTCCTCATTGGAGAAGTGTCTATTCCAGTATTTTTCCCATTTTTTAATACAGCAGTCAAAGAAAGACTAAACCACGATTTCACTCATTTGTGCAATGTAATGAACAATAGGAACTAAACAACAAAATATAAATAGATTCATAGATAAAGAACAGACTTACAGCTGTCAGAGGGAAGAGTGGTTAGGGGGGACTGGATGAAAAAGGTGAAGGGATTAAGCAAACAAAAAAAATCCACAAAAAAAACAAAACTCACAAACACAGACAATAGTATAGTGATTACCAAAGGGGAGGGGAATTGAGGGAAGTAAAAGAGACTAAAGGAGGGGTAAAAGTTGATGGAAGGAGACTTGACTTGGAGTGGTGAACACAGGATGCGATATACAGATGATGTATTATAGAATTATACACCTGAAACCTGTATAATTTTATTAACCAATGGTACACCAATAAATTCAATTAATAAAAGTACAGATTCTTGGTTCAAATCCAAAATACCAAATCAGAATTTCTAAAGGAGAGGCCTGGGAATTTTATTTTTACGTTGTATCCAAAATGATTTATTTTTTTAAATGTTTCCAAATTTGGAAACATTGATGTAATGCAAAGAATGAAAAATGTGACTACACCTAGCAATGTGGTTCTGATTGTGCTGCTTGACCTCTCTTTGCAGAAGTCATATCTAATAAAGATGGAATATGCGAGTTGACTGCCACACCCTCAAAGATGGCAGTGCTCACAGCCAATAAGGAGGGAATATGGTAATTGACTGCCACACCCTCAAAGATGGTGGCACCCATAGCCACAAGATGGCAGCACCCAGTCTCCTTAGTCCTACTGGGGTAGCAGGCACATGACAAGGTTGGGCTCACCTGGGCCCAGCCGCTCAGCGTGTTTGCCTCCAGAGTCCCCCTCTGGAGTCCCTCAGCCCCCCCAGCCACCCAGGGCCACCCAGAGGCACAGGCAAACCTCGAATGGCAGCAAGCCTCAGATGGTGTCTAACCAGCTGCCCAGGGCCACCCGAGGCTCAGGTAACCAGGATCAGCCGAGGCTTGTGCTGCCAGCAGTAGCAGCAATAGAGATGTGATGGGGTATCACTTTCTCCTGGTCACCTGTCACTTCCTGCCCCTGAGGGCTCCCAGACTGACAGGGGGCAGGCCAAGCTGAGAGACCGCCCCCTCCAGTGCATGAATTATCATGCACCAGACCTTTAGTTGTATTATTAAAAATATTGATAATGTTACTTAATTCACAAAGTTGCAATGACAATAAAATAATAGATACTAAAGTACCTAGAAATCAGTAAGCACTTAATAAGTTATACCAATGGTCAGCAAACTCTTTAGTCACCAGTTTTGTCACAAATTAGCAGATTTATAGTGCTGGGCCTGCTTCTGCAAATTCTGTAGAATGTTAGACACTCACAGAGGCTGCCTAAGGCATTAAAATGCCAAAAATGTTCATTATTGTTTTTGAGATGGCTAGGGTAAGTGTCATTATCTACATGATCATAATGTTACCATCATAACTAGCTAGCTAAAAATAATAATAGAAAAGGAGCTAAAGGAGGCCAGACCCTATAAGCATGGTCACCTGGGCAGCTTTACCAGGAAGCTGCAGCCATTGGTTTAGTCCCTGAAAATCACTTAGGAAAGGGAAATGAACACATGCCCAGTGAAGTTGGGATGATGTAGGGCAGGTGCTTGCCAGTCAGTCTAACCTGGGAGCAAACATTTTTGGCTAGGCAGGTGGACACCAATGCAAACCTGGGAAAAGTTGGGAGTACATTATCCCCACATAAACAATTCTCTCACTCTTGCTTTCTCAGTCTCCTTGCTTCAGACCTGCTTCTTTGTATTTTCTAGCTCTGTGACCCACACTAGCCTGCCATGTGGCCCTAGAAGCCACATGACCCAGATACACATGCAGTGTGCTGCAGCTGGGAATACAAGTTAACTTAGCCGGATGCTAGATGGGATTGTGTAAACCTGGAGCAGAAACTCTGGGCAATGACTTCAATCCTCGCTCTACTGAAGACAAAATGGGACTTTTTCCAAGGAAGGACAGAAGAGATGGAACCCTGAAAATCCAGTTGGTTAATTCCACAGAAATAAAGCCTTCTGTGATCCCTCATCTTCTCATGGGGGCCTCAGGAAACCCACTTATACCTACAACAGGTGGGGACATATGGAGCACCCTACCAATAGCAATGATATGGTTCCATTGGCTTCAATTGGTCATTTTAATATTTTTCCATCTTATTTTAGAACATGAAGAAGCACAAATTAACAGTGTTTGAAATTCAAGTTACAATTGAATGGCTCTTTTAGGGTTGATATAATCCATCAAATCCTTTTGTATTTTTTTTAATTAAATGACAGTTTCAGACAATAACATGAAAAGAAAAATAAATAGATACAGGTAAAAGTCCTGGCTTGTGTGAGTTAAGAAAAGTTTAGTATAGCCCAGTCGTCAGCAAACTGCAGCTTGCAAGCCATATGCAGCTCTTTGGCCCCTTGAGTGTGGCTCTTCCACAAAATAACCAAGGCCTGGGCGAGTCTGTTTTGAAGAAGTGGCATTAGAAGAAGTTTAAGTTTAAAAAATTTGGCTCTCAAAAGAAATTTCAATTGTTGTACTGTTGATATTTGGCTCTGTTGACTAATGAGTTTGCCGACCACTGCTATAGCCCGAAAGAAGTAGTTAGTTCTAGGTCTAGAAGAAGACCTATTCTTAATAAAAGAGGCAATGTCTTTGACTCCTTGCTTGCACAAGTAGGCATTTGGTAAGTTCTGTTGATAGATTCAACATACAGGAATAAGAGATCCTAATCAGCCTGTCATAGTGGCCCATTTTCTTGAGCAATCCCATTTGACCCTGCACATAGTTACCTGTATGTAACTTCTCTGTTTCTTAGCATATTTTAAACTCCTTGAAGGTAAAAATGTTGAATTCATTTTTTTTATAAAAAATTGGTTTTATTTGCCTGATTGGTGTGGCTTTTTGGTTGAGCATCAACCATGCACCAAGAGGTCGCTGGTTCAATTCCTAGTCAGGGCACATGCCCAGGTTGCAGGCTCAACCCCCAGCAGGATGCAGTGGATCAATATTTCTCTCTGATCATAGATGTGCCTCTATCTTTCTCCCTCTCCCTTCCTCACTCTTAAATCAATAAGAACATTTTTTTAAACATTGATTTTTATCATTTCCCTTACTGAGTTTTATGAACTGTGCATTGTTTCATTTTTATTTAACAAATTCAGTTTAATTCAACAAATCCTGTTATCTAACCATAACTTTTTTTTGTTGTTTCTCAAGTGCAGATAGAAGCTATCGGGGTTATTCTGTTTACCTAATAAAAGAGTAACATGCTAACTATATCTTTGTGACACCCACCAGTCAATCACAAGTGAGTATGCAAATTAACCCAACAAAAATGCTGAGTTAATTTTCATACTCAGGCACCCAGTAGCTGGAGGCGGGGTGGGATGCTTGCATGGTGATGATACAGTCATTCCGCACAACCCCACCTGCTTTGGGCCTTGGGCAGCGTGGGAAGGCGGAAAGGGAGCTCCAGCCAGAGCGAAGGCGCTGTTGGCAGCCAGGAGAAGGCCCATGAATCTTCATGCATTGGACCTCTAGTAGCTTTATAAATGAAAAGCACATTATGCCAGATATGCCCCTTATTAGAATTGGGGAAACTGAGCTAACATCTCTAGCCTTCTGATATTTATTCCAGTGTGATACTTCTTTCATGATATTACAAAGCACTAAGATAGAAAACTGTCTGGAGAGATTCCAAATGCTCCCCCTTTGGATGAAAAATTGAGGAAATGAGTACATATGTGTGTCCACCATAAACCATAATCTTGAATAGTATTTACACATATATTGTGATGTTAGATCTTTATCTCAATTTTGATAGGTAAAACTTCTTATTCTCATCTGAGTAAGAGAAAAGAGAGACTCAGAGAAGTACCTTGAATCAAATTACATAGTTAATATTACAGTTGGGATTAGACACTAGAATCTGCCCTATTGGAAGAACAAAATTCTTTTTTCCTCAGGACACAACCTGTAAATACGGATTAGATTCACAGTGGAGGCAACAGATGATCTTCAGTTCTTCCTCCACGGTCTTCTACCTCCTGTTATCATCCATGTCCACTCATCAAATAGGTTATATCCTCTCCTTTTATAATCTTCCTCTTGTCTGTTTTTTGCCTTTTGAAAAGCACCATTGCCAAGCCTTTAAAATATATTTTCCTTTGTTGTCTATTAGCCCCTATTTCTCTAGCTTTTTGATGCTCAGTCAGAGTGTGTAATTCACTGAGTGGGCACCTGAGTATTATCTGTTTTCACATATTTTAAATCCAATGTGCTTAATTTGCTTTAGGCAACATAGCTTTGTTGAGAAATGTGTCCACATCCACTGTAAATGAACAGGTCTTATGTAGAATTGCTTTGGGGTTCATTTTTCCCCATTTCAATTTAGTATATTTATCTTTGAGGACAGCATTGCTACTTTACAATTTCATCAATTCTTTGAAATTGAGTCTACTTGTGATCCAAATGTGAATTGCTTGACTAATGGCCTATTTGGCCAATGATAGAGTCAATTTTTGCATTCAAATAGATTTCAAATATTAGAAATATGTATTTCCACCATTGGGGAAATAAATACATGGCACATGTTCCTGCTAGTAATAAAGTTCAAGATATATTCACTGTACCAAGCAGGGAGACTACCTACATTTGACAGTTAACAATGTAAATTACAAATAATTTCATGTAAACAAAGTAGAATTGCAATGTATAACAAGCAGATAGAATTCTATTAGTGGTATACTTGTGGTGATAGTGGGTAGGGGTGATGTTAGGAAAAGCATGGGTAATTTCCAGATATTTGCTTACTCTATTAAAACATCTTGATTCTAATGGTTGGATAGATTTTGCCCTTTACAAACAGTCTGGATGGCATTTTATCCCAACATTTTATAAAGATAAGGAAGTTGAATTAATAATGATGAGAAAATAATGTTTTGTATGCCATAGTATTTTATGCCATCTATCATAGTAATTTTATGCAATAAAATAAAGCATATTCACTAAGCTTCAAATTTTTAAAAATATACTTTGTTGATTTCATAGAGGAAGGGAGAGGGAGAGAGATAGAAGTATCAATGATGAGAGAGAATCATCAACCCGCCCTGATCCAGAATGTAAAAGTTACCTCCTTGTTCATAGGCCCATGCTCAACCACTGAGCCATGCTGGCTTAGTTATTCTTTGGTAATGACTTTGAACCAGTGTGCTGATGAGAATAAATTATATGAAGACTATGAAGAGGTTCTCTCTTGGAGGCAGGGGGTAATATTGTTTTGATCTCATATAATGTTTCCTGCAAACTCAATCATTTTGCAGAACAGCCATAGGTCTTCATCTTTGTTTAGGTGCCCCAGCTTTCTTCCTTATTCACCAAAGAGTTCCATCACTGTAATTCATCAACCAGCTACATTCTCTTTTTAGCATCTTTTTTCCCCTCTACACTTCTTAGACTTAATTTCTTTATTGAAATCACCCCTTTTAGCAGGATGGAAAGAGTTTTTAACTTTTTTGTGGGGGGAAAGCAAGCTTCTGATTTGAAACAGATTTGAAAATAGGTCTTTCATATTATTAATACGATGATACTTCCCCTGTGCATTGTTAAGCATCAGTTGGGAACACAATATGTTGAAATTCCTTATTTATCACTTAATATGTAAGTTGACTAAGGTTTATCTATGAATATGACACTGTGCGGAGGGAGTGACTTCACCAACTAAAGTTTCTGGTTTCCGGAATATGACTCTTCTTTTTTTTTAATGGCATTGTATTACACATGGGCAAACATTTTCATAGATTTATTTTTGAACTCCATGCCCAGAAAAAAGACCCTGAAGATTATGTATTAAATATCTTTCTTTATAAATCTATTTAGAATAATGTCTCCTTCAAAATATGTTCTAGTATTCTATGATGTTAACACTTAAATAAAAATATTGCTGACAAATGAAACAGGACAAAATTAAGTAAGAGAAAGATCCTCAATTTTGATTTAAGCACATGAGCAGATGTAGCAGGGAGGAGTATAGACTGGAATAAGTTCCAGATGGGGTACCTATGTCAGTAAAATTATTTGAAGAATTAGTGGCAAGTAAAATCCCAGCATTTGGAGATAGGAACACTTTAAATTACTATACTAAAAAAAAAACATAGTGGACAAAGTTCTAAAAAATCTTGATCAGCTTGGGTTATTATTATTTTTGCAATACAGTTGAAGCAATCAAAACAATTAGGATATTCAAAATTGGCCAGAGAGCAAAAGAATGCAATATTTTAGAATTTAAAAGTTTAAAATATTACTTAGTGAAGTAAAAAAATTTAAAAAAAAAATAGCTGAAGACATGCTCTGGACAGATGGTGTAGCTCAGTTGATTGGAACTTCATCCCTTGCACCAAAAACCTGGTGGATTTGATTTCCAGTCAGAGCATATAACCAGATTTCAGGAGGCAACCGATTAATGTTTCTCTGTCACATTAATGACCCTCTTTCTGTCTCTGTCTTTTGCTTCCTCTCCTAAAATCAATAAAAAAACACACACAAGGAAATGTAGGAAATACGTGAGGTTGCTGTATCAAACTTTGTGTTAAGGCAGGTCTAGAAATTACTGCTAATTCAGTGGTGAGGGTTTGGGGTCCTAGATTCATTTTAGACTGGTAATACATGTGTAATTTTAGTCCTAAATTAATCTTTTACTCTTTGATTTACTTATCACATCTATACTGTATTTTATGATGAAACAATATAGGGAGTATGCTAACTTTCATCATTATTATTTACTTTGTCTTTATATCATTGAAGTTTATTTGCAGCATTTTGATTATTTTTACTTTAAAATGCTATTCATTCTGCCATATCAAAAAAAATCAAAATGTTTAAGAATGAGCTGAATTTTTTTTTAATTTGACTCCCAATATGTTACAAATCCTTTTCATACTTATACAGATTTGGCTGCTGCCTTTGTAGCTACACATCCACACAAACCTTACTGCTTCATAATCTTTCCCCTATTAGCTATGACATTATTCTCCAGAAGTAGTCAGTCTGGGAAAGGCTTTGACTTCATGTGGCACCTGCTATAATGAACATGTATTCCCTGAGAAGGATGGACATTCTGGGTTATTATCAATGAAATAAGAATATTTTACAAAAATAAAGATTTGGGCTTCTAGCACAGGAGCATGGTTTTCTGTGTTGATGACTGAAACTGAAATTTTTACTTGCTTAGGAAAATGAATAGTTGGACTGGGCTGTCAAAGCGGGCCCCACTGGAGTAAGCATTAGGCTACTCAGTACAATGAACACTTGCAAAGCAGTGTCCCCAGAATTCACTCTGAAAGAAGAGGACAGATATGGATGGCACTCTAACAGAGGCAAGCTCCTACTTTACAATTTTGCAACAGGCTGATGATAACAGATTCTGTTCAGTGTCATGACCATTGAGTTCACTTAATCCTCAAATTTATGCCTGAATTTTCCAACATCTATGGTCATAATACTCAATAGACTGTACCTCTTTCAAATCTTCCACATCATTCTATATATTTTCCTATCTCTATTACCAAATCATAGTCCTGAATATCATCAGCTCTTGCTAGAATTATGCCAACATAATTCTGAATGTTCTTTCTGCTCTGACTTACCACATCTGACCTATTTTCCATACCACTCTCCATCCCCTTAAATAAATGTGTGCCCTCAACACTAAATTTGAACATGATCCATAAACATATAAGAAAAAAATACTAGAAAGTCACTTAATGTTTTATGAACATACTAGAGGCTGCCGGTCACTTAATTTTTTTTTATTGTGTTACATGTATACATATCTCCCCATTGCCCCCCTTCCTTGGCAGGCATACCCCAACTCCCCAGTGTCTATGTTCATTGGATATGCTTATCTGCATGCATACAAGTCCTTTGATTTATCTCTTATCTACCCCACCGCTCATTAATCTTCCTGTTATAATTTGACAGTCTGTTTGATGCTTTACTGCCTCTGTATCTATCCTTTTTTTCATTGGTTTACAATGTTCTTTATTACCCACAAATGAGTGAGATCATGTGGTGCTTCCCCTTCATTGACTGGCTTACTTCACTAAGCATAAGGCTCTCCAGTTCCATCCAGGTTGCTGCAAATGGTAAGAATTCCTTCTTTTTAGTGGCAGCATAGAATTCCATTGTGTAGATGTACCACAGTTTTCTGATCCACTCATCTGCTGACGGGCACCTAGGCTGTTTCCAAATTGTAGCTATTGTAAATTGTGCTGCTATGAACATAGGGGGGCACAAATCTTTTCTGATTGGTATTTGTAATTTCTTAGGATAAATTCCTAGGAGTGGATTGCTAGGTCAAATGGGAGATCTATTTTCAGTTTTTTGAGGAAACTCGATACTGTCCTCCACAGTGGCTGTACCAGTCTGCATTCCCACCACGAGTGCACAAGGGTTCCTTTTTCTCCACATCCTAGCCAACACTTGTCGTCTGTTGATTTGTTGATGATTGCCATTCTGACAGGTGTAAGGTGGTATCGCATTGTTGTTTTGATTTGCATCTCTTGGATAATTACTGACTTTGAACATGTTTTCATGTGTCTCTTGGCCTTCCTTCTGTCGTCTTTCGAAAAGGTTCTATTTAGGTCCATTGCCCATTTTTTTATTGGATTGTTTATCTTTCTTTTATTAAGTTGTATAATTTGGCTGTAGATATTGGAGATTAAACCTTTATCAGTGATAACATTTGCAAATATGTTCTCCCATACAGTGGTTTTTCTTGTTGTTTTGTTGATGGTTTCTTTTGCTGTGCAAAAGCTTTTTATTTTGATGTAGTCCCATTTTTTTATTTTTTCTTTAGCTTCCCTTGCCTTTGGAGTAGTATCGGTGAAAAAATTCTTTTGGCATATATCTGAGATTGTGCTGCCTGTGGATTCCTCTAGTATTTTTATGGTTTCCCATCTGATGTTTAAGTCCTGCATCCATTTTGAGTTTATTTTTGTATTTGGTGTAAGTTGGTGGCCCAGTTTCATTTTTTTTGCATGTATCTGTCCAATTTTCCCAACACCATTTATTGAAGAGGCTATCTTGGCTCCATTGTATGTTCATGCCTCCTTTATCAAATATTAGTTGAGCATAGTGGTTTGGGTAGATATCTGGGTTCTCTGTTCTATTCTATTGGTTTATATGTCTGTTCTGATGACAGTAATAGGTTGTTTTGAGAAGAGTTGCTTTGTAATATAGCTTGAAATCTGGTATTGAGATCCCACCTACTTTATTCTTCTTTCTCAGAATTTCTGTGGCTATTTGTAGTCTTTTTTTTGCTCCAGATGAATCTTTGGAAAGTTCTTTCTAGGTCTGTGAAATATCTCATTGGTATTTTAATGGGTAATGCATTGAATCTATAGATTGCTTTGGGTAGTATGGACATTTTAATGATGTTGATTCTCCCAATCTATAAGCACTGTATGCTCTTCCATCTGTTAACATCTTCCTCTACAGCTTTTGTCAGTGTCCTGTAGTTTTCTACATATAGGTCTTTTACCTCTTTAGTTAGGTTTATTCCTAGGTATCTTAATTATTTTGGTGCAGTGATAAATGGGATTGCTTTTTTAGTCTCTCTTTCTGTAATTTCACTATTATTGTATAGAAATGCCACAGATTTCTTGGTATTGATTTTGTATCCTGCTACATTGCCAAATTCATTTATTAAGTCAATTAGTTTTGGGATGGAGTTTTTCAGGTTTTTTATGTA
Organism: Lasiurus cinereus; assembly: GCA_011751065.1. NCBI lineage: Eukaryota > Metazoa > Chordata > Mammalia > Chiroptera > Vespertilionidae > Lasiurus > Lasiurus cinereus. The sequence goes on along the minus strand of JAAGEH010000005.1, from coordinate 15,789,671 downwards.
CAGTATGATGTCATCTGCAAATAAGGACAGCTTTACTTCTTCTTTTCCAATTTGGACGCTTTTTATTTCTTCTTCTTGTCTAACTGCAATGGATAATACTTCTAGTACTATGTCGAACAGGAGAGGTGAGAGTGGGCATCCCTGTCTTGTTCCTGTTCTTAGGAGAAATGGTTTTAGTTTTTGCCCATTGAGTATGATGTTAGCTGTGGGTTTATCATATGGCTTTGATGATGTTGAGGTATGCTCCTTCTATTCCCACTTTGCTGAGAGTTTTTATCAAGAAAGGATGTTGGATTTTGTCAAATGCTTTTTCTGCATCAATTGATATGACTATGTGATTTTTATCTCTCAATTTGTTTATGTGATGTATCACATTTATTGATTTGCGGATATTATACCATTCTTGTATTCCTAGGATGAATCCTACTTGGTCATGGTGTATGATCTTTCTGATATACAGCTGGATCCGATTTGCTAGAATTTTGTTGAGGATTTTGCATCTATATTCATGAGAGATATTGGCCTGTAATTCTCTTTCATTGTGTTTTCTTTATCTAGTTTTGGTATTACGGTGATGCTGGCTTCATAGAAGGTGTTGGGAAGTGTCCCTTGTTCTTGAATATTTTTGAATAGTTTGAAGAGGATAGGTTTTAATTCTCCCTTGAATGTTTGGTAAAACTCTCCTGTGTAGCCATCTGGTCCCAGGCTTTTATTTGCTGGAAGCTTTTTGATGACTGCTTCAATTTCTTCCATAGTTATTGAACTATTGAGATGTTTAAATTCTTTCTGATTGAGTTTTGGAAGATTATATTTTTCTAGAAATATGTCCTTGTCTTGTAGGTTATCCAATTTGTTAGAATAGAGTTGTTCATAGTATTTTTTAATAGTCGTTTGTATTTCGGTTGGGTCTGTTGTTATTTCTCCTCTTTCATTTCTCATTTTGTTTATTTGGGTCTTCTCTCTTTGCTTCTTGGTTAGCCTGGCTAGGGGTCCATCAATCTTGTTTATCCTTTCAAAGAACCAGCTCTTGGTTTGGTTAATCTTTTGAATTATTTCTTTGGTCTCCATGTTGCTTATTTCTGCTCTGATCTTTACTATTTCCTTCCTTCAGCTTACACTGGGCTTTTCTTGTTGCTCTCGTTCTAGCTCTTTGAGTTGTAGGGTTAGGTAATTTATTACCATTGTTTCCTGTTTTTTGCAGTGGGCTTGTAGGGGTATGAACTTCCGTCTCAGGACTGCTTTCACAGTGTCCCATAAATTTTGTATTGTTATGTTGTCATTGTCATTTGTTGCCATGATGTTTTTTATTTCTTCCTTGATCTCTCTGGTTACCCAGTCATTGTTTAATAGCATGCTGTTTAGTCTCCATGTGTTTGATTTCTTTCTATTGTTTTTATTATAGTTGATTTCCAGTTTTATGCCACTGTGATGTGAGAAAATGCTTGATATGATTTCTATCTTCTTGAATTTGAAGAGACTTTTCTTATGACCCAACATATAATTCATCTTTGAAAATGACCCATGTGCACTAGAGAAGAATGTATATTCTGTGGCTTTGGGATGAAATGTTCTGAAGATGTCAATTAATTCCATTTGGTCTAGTGAGTCATTTAGAATTGGTGTTTCTTTGCTGAATTTTGTTTAGAGGATTTGTCCAGTTTTGACAGTGGTGTATTAAAGTTTCCTACTATGATTATATTGCTGTCAATCTCTCCCTTAATATCCTCCAGGATTTTTTTTAATGTATTTAGGTGCTCCTATATTGGGTGCATATATGTTTACCAGAGTTATTTCTTCTTGTTGGATTTTTCCCTTTAGTATTATGAAGTGGCCTTCTTTATCTCTTGATATGTCCTTCACTTTGAGATCCAATTTGTCAGATATAAGTATTGCAACCCCAGCTTTATTTTTTCATTTCCATTTGCCTGAAATACCATCTTCCATGCCTTCACCCTCAATCTGTGTGCATATCTTCTCCTGAGGTTGGTTTCTTGTAGGTAGCAGATAAATGGCTAATGTTTTCTCATCCAATCGGTTACCCTATGTCTTTTGATTGGAGCATTTATTTTTATTTATTTATTTTTATTATTTTTTTAAAATTAAATCTTTATTATTCAGATTATTACATTTGTTTCTCTTTTTTCCCCTCCATAGCACCCCTCCACCCAGCTCCCACCCCTCCCTCTCCCTTAGCTCCCTCCCATTGATCTCATCCTAGCTGTATGATTTTTGTCCAGTCTCTCCCTGTACACCCCTCACTCCTTTCCCCCTGAGAATTATCAGTCCACTCCCTTTCTGTGCTCCTGATTCTATTATATTCACCAGTTTATTCTGTTGATTAAATTTTTAATTCACTTAATTTTTAGATTCACTTGGTTATAGATATGTATTTGTTGTTCATAATTTTTTGTCTTTTACCTTTTTCTTCTTCCTCTTTAAAAGAGTACCTTTCAACATTTCATATAATACTGGTTTGGAGTTGATGAACTCCTTTAGCTTTTTCTTCTCTGTGAAGCTCTTTATCTGCCCTTCAATTCTGAATGTTAGCTTTGCTGGATAGATTATTCTTGGTTGTAGGTTCTTGCTATTCATCACGTTGAATATTTCTTGCCACTCCCATCTGGCCTGCATCGTTTCTGTTGAGAAATCCGCTGACAGTCGTATGGGTGCTCCCTTGTAGGTAATGAAGTGCTTTTCTCTTGCTGCTTTTAATATTCTTTCTTTGTCTTTTGCTCTTGGTATTTTAATTATGATGTGTCTTGGTGTGGTCCGCTTTGGATTCCTTTTATATGAGGTTCTGTGTGCTTCCTGGACTTGTAAGTCTATTTCTTTTACCAGATGTGGGAAGTTTTCAGTCATTATTTCTTTAAATAGGTTTTCAGTATCTTGCTCTCTCTCTTCTTCTGGCACCCCCACAATTCTGATGTTGGTACGCTTGAAACTGTCCCAGAGTCTGCTTACATTATGTTCACATTTTTGGATTCTTTTCTCTTCTTGCTTTTCCAGTTGAATGTTGTCTGCTTCTTTATATTTCAAATTTTTTACTTGATTCTTGCCTTTCTCTAGTCTGCTGTTAGGACTCTGTGTAATATTTTTTATTTCAGTCAGTGTATGTTTAATTTCTATTTGGTCCTTTATCATCTTTAGTTGGACCTTTTCCATCTCTAGTTGGCTCTTTTGCATCTCTAGTAGGTCCTTTTTCATCTCCTCTTGGCTCTCGCTAAATTTATCCATCTTTTCTAGCATATTCTTGAAAAACGTTATAAGCGTGGTTTTGAACTCTATATCCAGTCGTTTTTTTCCCTCCATTTCTTTTGTTTGTGATCCCTTCCCTTGTCTGGGCATTTGCATTATGCCGGGGAAACTTCTGTGTTGGATTCAGCCTTATGATACCAGACGCAAAACCTAAGAAGTTTCCGTTGAGCTTGGGATGGAGTCACAGGGCTTAAGGGACCGCCTTGCCTTTCAGTCGGCCCCGCCCTCCATGGCCCCTGAGTCTCACATGACTGGGTAATGGCTGGAGCGGTCCTTGTTCACGCCCGCAGTGCCTCTAACCACTGCCTTTCCAGCTCCCCTGCGCACCAGGAACACACGAGTCTAGGTCCCCAGGGTTTTGCCCGAAACAGGGGCCCAGTGGACTCAGAAGTGGCACAGTTCGGAGGTTCTGTCTCTCGCCCACTCTCGAAAGCCAGCGGCACAATCAGCAATCTGTCCTCCGCGCAGCACTGTGCGCGTGTGCGACCAGACTTGATCTTTTGCGACTCCCCTAAATTTCTGTGCACCTCTCCCTTTTCACAGTCCAAACTCACCCATATGAGTTTCGGCTGGATCTGGGGTTTAGTGTCGTAAGAGAAGGGGTTCAATGCCGTTGGGAGTCTCCGTTTCCCTCCTGCCAGAGAAAGCCAGCCAAGTACTCTGGCACCCGCTCTCTCAGCGCGCGCGTCTCCGTACCTCAGCTTTTTGCAGCTTCTCTGGGTTTCTGTGAGCCCCTCTCTTTCTTTCTAGCTGTAGAACTTACACTCGGCCAGCTTTCCTGTGGTTCTGGATGATGTCCGTTCTGTCTTTTAGTTGTAGTTTTGAAATTGTTGTGCGAGGCAGCAGTGTAGGTGTTTACCTATGCCGCCATCTTGGATTCTCCTGATTGGAGCATTTAATCTGTTTACATTTAAAGTTATTATTGATAGGTACTTATCTGTCACCATTTTTAGTCTTTACCTCAGAGTTCCTTCTTCGCTTCCTTTTTCTTTTTATTATAGCAGACACTTTAACATTTCTTGCATTGCTGGTTTGGTGGTAATATATTCCCTTAGTCCTTTTTTGTCTGTGAAGCTTCTGATTTCACCTTCAATTTTGATTGAAAGCCTTGCAGGGTACAGTATTCTTGTATTCAGACCCTTGTTTTGCATGACTCTGTATTTTTCGTTCCATTCCCTTCTGGCCTGATGAGTTTCTGTTGAGAAATCAGTAGCTAGGCTTATGGGGGTTCCTTTGTAGGTAACTTTCTGTTTCTCTCTGTCGACTTTTAAGATTCTTACTTTGTCATTGGTGTTTGCCAGTTTAATTATAATGTGCCTTGGTGTTGTTTTTGGGGGGGTTAACTTTGCTTGGGACTCTGTGATCTTATTGGATTTGTGTGGGTATTTTCTTTCCTATATTGGGGAAATTTTCTGTCATTATTTCTTCAAACAGGTTCTCTAATCCTTGCTCAGTTTTCACTCTTAATGGAACCTCAATTATGCGGATGTTGTTTTGTTTTGGGTTATCCCAAAGTTCCCTTAGGCTCTCCTCTTGCTTTTTAATTTTTTTTTTTCTAGATGCTGCTGTACTTGGGTATTTTTTCCTAACTTGTCTTCTAGCTCACTGAGGTGGTCCTCTGCTTCTTCTAGTCTACTTTTGATGCTTTTATTGAGTTCTTTATTACAGTGATGTCATTTTTCATTTCTTCTTGCATTTCTTCTTGCTTCTTCTTCATTTCCTCTTGGCTCTTACTCACATTGTCAATTTTGTCTTCCATTCTTTTCATCCACATTATGATCATTTCTCTGAACTCTTTCTCTGGCAAGCTTATTTCTGCTTCTCTTTCGTTTACTTCCTTTTCTGATGATACCTGCCTTTCTGTTGTATGCAAGCTGTTTCTTCTTCTGCCCAGGGTCTTTCTTCTCTGGGTGTCTGGTTATGTAGTTCTCTTATCCCAGGCAAAATCTGACCTTTCCATGTGCCGTGTGGATCTCCTCTGAGTCTGTGTGTCTGCGCCAATTGGAGAGAGGTGTTCTGGGTTCCACGGCTGTTCGGTGACTGCTTCAGCTGCAGCTTTCAGACTGCCGCAGACATCCACCTCCCTCTGCAAGATGGCACAGTCTCCGCATTCGCACTGGTGGCTTCGGCAGACAAAAACCCCATGTAAGCCTGGTCAGGAGAGGCCCATCCAGCAGTCTCTCACCTTCTCCTGGAGGACAACTGACTCTTAACTTGCCAACAAACACTCCCAGTGCGACTCTCAGCTGCTCTCTCTCCCTCTGCCCAGTGACAAAGCTCCAGACGTGTCTGTCGATTCTGCCGCCATTTTTCCTCCTCGTTCCGGTCACTCAATTTTTTATGAACATACTATTCACTCAATTTTTTATGAACATACTAGAGGCTGCCATTCTTTCAGCTGCCAGCCTGGCCTTCCTTCCCCTGGCTGCCGGGTTCCAGCTGCCTGCTACTGGTCAGGGCCTTCCTTCATTCTGTGCTGTCCCCTGGTGGTCAGTGCATGTCATAGTGAGAGAGCGAACTCCCAGTCTCTCAGTTGTACTCCTGAGGGGACACTTTGCATATTAGCCTTTTATGTATATAGATATTTACATTTGCTACTATTTGGCATCCACACTGACACTGGTCCTCTAACCTGGTTTCTCAGACTCTCACATGTCAGATCATTAATGAGGTATCTTGCAGAGAGGACAGATGTTCAACAGCATAGAAGGGACACTGGAAATACAGTGCCTGAATGCTTATTTCCTTTCCATTGTGTTGTCACAGTATATGTATTCTGTTAAATGGTGACAAAGATTATAATTTTATGATAAATGTCACACAACATGGAGAGATGGCTTAAAGCATCTTTCCTCATATTCAGTGTTGTATTAATGGAGTGAGCAGAAGCAACCACAAGAAAAAAAAAATAGTGTGGGTACTTTTCTTGCTCCTGTGAGGACTTCGTTTCTACATTACCAAGTAGCAAAAATAATGGTAATTTAATCATCTCTGAAAGAAGTGAGTCCAAAACTCCAACATAAAAAGGTTTATTTTAAATATGAGTTCATTTTCGTGTTCACTAAGAAGGAACCTTCTACAAATGTGTAATTTGCCTTAAAATCTGGCTACTAAAAAAAAAGCTGAAAAGATTAGCAAGACATTAAGGAGTATTAATTAGTTGAAATTTATTTCATTCTTTGTTAATGCATACTTAAGTGCTTTATAACATGTATTCATAGAGTGACATGTGTGCATATATACATATACAAACACATACATATATTATTTATTGAGGGGGGATGGTTAGGATAATTTACTAAGAGGGATACATGATCTGATCAAAAATGTTTAAATACCCCAGCTTACACAAGGTCATGCTTCTAAATATTGTATTATAATTATATCACTCTTTTATTTAAAATATTTATGTGTCTATTCAGTTTTTTTTTTAGGATGAAATTCAAACTCCTTCCCATAGCATTCAAATCACATTTTATGTCCTAGTCTCTGCCCTCTTCCCCACACATATCTGTCGCATCACACACTAAATATTGCATATTTTCTTACCGTTACACATCATCTCCCAATGCCAAACACATCCATTTTCTACTCTTTAGAGGAACCAAATTACTACAGAAGCTCTCATACTGATGCTTGTGAAATACCTATTTGTTTAGTTGATAAAGGCAGTGGAAGAAAATGCCGTTGGCACAGTAGAGAAAGGCTTGCTTGCTATGAGATTTCAGCATAAAATTGGCAGAAGAGTAGCAATAATATTGAGTGATGGGAGGCTAAAGGAGTTTCTATTGAACTTCCAATTCTCTTCACAGGCCATGTTCTCTTGATTCAATGATATTGTTCCCTCCTCTTCTTTTTTAATAAGTTAATTCCTATTCCATTTTCAGATCTCAACTTGCATGTCACTTTTTTCCTAAAAAGCCCTCCCTAATTCCTCTGGTACCTCTCTTGTGTGACTGTGGTGCCTTCTTCTTGCCCCCCCTTGCCGCTTATCTCCCAGGAAGGCCGAAACAGTTTACATGTCTTATTCACAATCCTATCTTTAGACCCTTGCATAGTGCTTTTATAATAGCAGAGGATTGATATGCATTTATTGAATGGACAGATGGATGCATGGATGTAAATTTAGTTGCAAGATTTAACTGGAGCAAATATTAGAATCCAAAAATATTCGTTTTCCTGCCAACCCCCCTCTCCTTTAAAATCCCTTCTCATTTCCAAGCACCCTCTTTTTCTGCCTTGAAACTTCTCTTCCCCACCAGATATATATTCAAATATAGATGTCACTCAATCATCTGAAGTTATTTACTGATAACAAAAGGACTACTTCCTCCAGCTGTTACTTGATAAGGATAATTTATACAGCATCTTGCTGTTTGCATGCCACTTCATGTGCGTTAAATGTCAAGAGAAATGTATAGCCATGATAGCAAAATAACAAGCTAAAGGACTGATATTTCTGGACATGTGACCTTGAGACTCCTGTAAGATCTTCATAATGATTAATCATAAAACCATCCTTTGTAAGTTATCTGTGCATTCTGAGAATGCGTTTTCTCTCAAGAAGGGCAATAATAATAAATAACCTTTCACATTTATAAGGCATTTTACACTAGTTTAAGGCATTTTACACTAGTTTTTCTTAGCAATTGTTTCATTGACTACTAATTACAACTCTTTCAAACATGTTGGGAAAATCCTTTCCCTTTCTTCTCTATACACACACACACACACACACACACACACACACACACTCACATTCACTTTAAATGAGAGAATTTAAACCACTTGACTGCGTCCACACAAAAACACACTAAGAGTTAACACCATTCGCTTCCTGATTCCTAGTCCAGGGTTCACTGCCACGCATCAACGCATCAGACAAGCATATCATGAAACTCTTCTCCATTGACCCAAGCAGATTAGTTTTGTGACTAGTACCTCTTCTCATCTTATTCACCACACCAGTGAGAGAAAACTCAGACCAAGCACAGAGCAGCCAATATGAATTGCCGCTCAGTGATTGCAGAGAAAATGTTGTGCAGATTAGTGGGAGGCAGCTGCCTTCCCACACTGCTCTGTCCATGTTTCGCTGTTACCCTGCATTTAACATGAAAACCTTGATGTAGAAAAGAATTATGGCCCATTTCTAATTTGTGGCAGTACAAACCAGATCACTCTGTGGCAGGCTCGTTCATTAGAGGCTCTTCTTACATCTTAATCAAGCTAGGAAACTGCACAGACATTGTGAAGACATTGGTATAGTTTTCCATTTGTAATTTCAGAGAGAATGAAAACAGAGTGGCAAAACCTACAATTTAGCATCTTCCACAGAAGGAAAATCTCTGCAATTCTTTTTCATAAATTGAATCATATTAGCTCTAAAACTCATCATTACATGAATCATCGTTTAAAATAAAACTTGTTGCCGAGACCGGTTTGGCTCAGTGGATAGAGTGTCGGCTTGCAGACTGAAAGGTCCCAGGTTCGATTCCGGTTGGGGGCATGTACCTTGCTTGCGGGCACATCTCCACTATGGGGCGTGCAGGAGGCGGCTGATCGATGTCTCTCTCTCATTGATGTTTCTGACTTTCTATCTCTCTCCCTTCCTCTCTGTAAAAAATCAATAAAATATATATTTAATAAATAAATAAATAAATAAATAAATAAATAAATAAAATAAAACTTGTCATATATAAATATCTCAGCCAGGCACAGTCCTGTTCATTTTGCATACATTTGATTCTCCATTTTGGAAAGTTGAGAAATAGCCAGGAATCCATCTGGATAGGTAGCTGGGAAGTAGTGAGCATTCAAATGCAAATATCCCCAATGTTTAAGTTAATTTTCTTAAGCACACTTAAATATTATCTTTTAAATCTAATAGGATCATGAACCTGATTATAACAGTGAAAATTGTTTAGCCCAATTGAACATTGTAGTCAATGGATTGATTCACCTTCACCTAAAGGTAATTGGAGGAAGTATCTCTTTCCTCAACATTAAGTGTTATAACTTGTGAGTACATTTCATGATATAAAGTATATACCATCAAGGGTCAATAGATTTCTTTTTATTTTGACAGTAGGATTTTCTACAGTGACACTAACCCTGCCTATCTAGGACTAGTCTCCCTGCCAGTTGCTCTCAGCTACCCAGTCCTTTGTCCTGAAAAATTCATCCTTAATATGTAACTCAAACCTAGGCAGAGTGAGTCGAAGTGGCACACACCTTAGGAGAACCCACTCCAACCTTTCATGGCAAAACAGATTTTCTTTTCTAATTCTTATTGCCGTCATCATTCAGAACCACATTAGCATGGTCCACTTTCTAGTGGTGAATAGAGAATTCATTCTAGTTCAAGATTTCTGTGTTAAGATTTCTGTCTAGCTTCTTGCCCTTTATAATTTTAACCACTAAATAATAATCTCATGCAATTTCAGATTTTCTTTACCCCTTACATTCTATTTTGCTTACACAGTCTTCCTGATGAAACAGAGTCAATGGAAAGAGCAAAGAAAAGAAAGATATTTTGAAAGTATAATAGTACAAAGTAGATAATGCAGTGAAATAGAAAGTTGTTCAATATTAGCAAAAGAAAAAAAATTGTTCTCTTTGCTTGTTTTTATCTGGTTGATATTTTACCCAGAGAGTATTAATGGAACTGAATTCTTAGAAAGATCTGCATCTGTTTACAGAATAGTTATAGGAATGAGATACAGAGCCATGGAGTCTTGTGTTGCTTATTCAGGCTGGAGGTAGGATTCCAGGGGATTGTGGCAGTAATGAAAGAAATAAAGGATTATGAAAAATAGAGGGAGACAAAAAGACAAGAGAAAAGAACTCACAATTTCCCTCAGAAGTGATAAGTGGGAACAGCAAAAAGATGTGTGCCATTTTTTTAGGATATATATATATATATATACACACACACACACACACACACACACATTATATAATTATGCATATTATATCACTTCTTCCCACACTTTAGAAATGAGAAAACTAAGTCATAGAAAAATTTTAAAAAAGAAAAAAAAACCAGCAACAATAACTCATCTATACTAATAAATATGTAATATGCTAATTAGAGCAGACATCCTTCCAGATGACCTTCCGGATGAAGCTGGGGCTGCAAGGGAAGCCCAGGTCCTGGGTGCCAGAGAGAAGCCGGTACTGGCAGTTGGGGGAAGGAAGGCCTACTCTTGCATGAATTTTGTGCATCAGGCCTCTATTTACCAATAAATAATAGACAAAGATTGGATAATATCGATGCTATCTGATAAGTAAATATTATCATGCTTGGAGGCTGTGTGTGTGTGTGTGTGTGTGTGAGAGAGAGAGAGAGAGAGAGAGAGAGAGAGAGAGAGAGAGAGAGGGAAATCATTGGAGTTGTTGATAAAGTGAAAGTCATATCCAGTACTTAAGGCCAGTTGAGGGAAAGAAAATGAATCAGAAGCTTGGACAGGCTGACTTGGTGGCTACTGGGAAGTTATGAGAGCACTTGCAAAGGCTTTCAGTGCCACATTTCCATTTCTTAGCTGCCTGTAGGATAGCAGAAGCACAGCTTTGAAGCACCATCCTTGTATCAGACAAATGGTCCACTTGCATCTTTTTCAGAACGCAAGCTTTGCTATACATCCCTAGAGGAAATAATGAAACATTAGGAAAAAAAATTACCCACTCTACTATTTGGCACCATTGTCCTACTAGCAACTAGAGAGGACAACCTCTCTATTTAAACCTGTTTTATTGCTGATTTTTTTCTCTTTTTAGCCAATCAAATAAAATTAAAGTCATATTACACTCTATATTTTCTATTTTTGTTACTTTAATAATCATTTTTTCTGAGAACAAAGCAATTCTCCCTTTTTTTAACCTCCATCATTTCAATTTTACCTTTAAGATTAATAATTCAAAAGTGTTTCTGTGCTGACTATAGATGTATTAAGTGTATAATAAGACAGGAAATATCATAACCATAAGAGCAGCTTGGGCAATTTAGTCTATCTCCAGGAATAGTGAAGCATAACTATCTTACTGTTAGAAATAACAACTGTTGGGTTCAGGTTGGAGGTTTACTGATTCCTACTGGCAATTTATTTTTTGGCGTAAATGTCAGATATCATTTCTGATATACAATTTCAATATTTTAATTTTATATTATATAATGAGATATATGTAAAATGTATCATCCCCTCTAATTACTACAAATCTATTGTACCGCTTTTCTTTAAAAAATTAGACACTTGGTACTAAATACTAATATGAGATATATTCCATGTTAAAAGAAACTAATTTTTATCAGAAATATTCCTCTTGGA